>KK106981.1:146011-518398 GCA_000611775.1 Umbilicaria muhlenbergii
CCGCTCCTTCCCCCCCTCCTTCCACCTTCCGTCCTGATCCGCCCCTCCCACCTCCCCCGCCAACCCCACAGCCATCCCCCCCTCCTCAGCCACATCCGCCCACCGGTCCACCCTCCTCTCCACCGCCAATTTCTCCCGCATCTCCATCCACCCCTACAGAACCTCCACCGGCGCATCCAGCATGGAGGAACTGGTGGCCAACATGATGGTTGGGGCCAGGATGTTTTTTCCGGGATATAGCGGTGAGGAATCGGAACGGACGAGGAGGGTTTTGGGCGGGGAGTTGAGGGCGTGCGGGGGGTTTGAGGAGGTGGAGGGGGGGGGTGAGGGTGTAGCGAGTAGGAGATCTAGGGGAAAGGGGATTTATGAATGGAGAAGGATCCGGAAGTAAGGGTCGCACGACAAGGATGCCCAATAATGATGATGATGCATGCCAATATGATATCCTATCCATGTCGTGGAGAGAGTTAAATGCCCTGGACGTGCACGCGCAAACATCTTCCCGTGCACACTACCCAAGGCTGCCGTGCAAAGTTGATCGATTACTTAAACGTCTTTTGAGTGGCGTGGTGAGGTACAATAAAGTAGATGTATCTATCAGGCCCGCGATGCTGATGCTAGCCAAGTCATGAGATGATTGAAAAGACGCAAAGGCCAGAGCCAAGAAGCGATGCCGCCGGAAACCAAGACAGAAAGGAAAGGAACACGATGCTTTTTCCTCTATTGCAGAACAGAAACTGCGAAACGCGCCAATCGATGCAATGATAGCCTAGTCGGCCTTGTCCTCAATCGACGCCTTCTGCAGGTCCACAGTCACGTCAGCAGCGGCATCTTTCTCTTGCGCATGTTCGGCATCAGCGGAAGCATCTCCATTTACTCCCTGGTTGGCAACGGCAGGCTTCTTGGCCGAGTCACGGGTTCGGCGATTGTTCGATGAGGAAGGCGTTGAATTCTCGGATTCTTTCGCTTCGGCTTCGAGACGGTCGATCTCCTTTTGGGCTTTCTCGATGTTCTGTAACCGTTAGCTCGGAACTTCATAATAAAGTACAACAGAATAAAGACTTACCTCCTTGGTCTTCTTGTCTTGGTCCGCCTTCCAGTGCTCAAGTTTGGCCTTTAGCTTTTCAACCACGGATGGTACATCGGATTGGTTCATGGGCGGCTCGACGTTGACCTTTGCTAGTTCCTCGATCACGCCGATGCTCAAGTTGAACTTCCCTTCCGTGGGCGTCGAGGGAGCAGGTGATTCGGCGTTGCCCTTCTTTCCCTTCTTGCCCTTCTTTCCACCGGTACCCATGAAGTAGTTTTCTTCGCGGTCTTCCTTCTTCGATACCCTCGTACCCTTGATGTCTGAGGTATCCACGGTACGTTGTGCTTCAGCCGCAAAACCACTCGGTCCACGAAGAACTTTCGAAGCGCCAGGAGCTGATGGGTCGAAGTATCGGATTAGCCCCTCTGCTGTTAGGATTTCATCCATATACGCAGGTTCGCTGGCCTCTTCAAGTTTCTTATCGGCAATCTTTCTTCGCTTCTCTTTTTGGTACGCGTCGCGCTCTGCCTTCTGACGTTCCTGCCTTTGCCGCCACTGCTCTTGCTCGTAATCCCGGTAAGCGAGTCGTGCCTTGTGAAACTGGTCTTTGATGTCCTTCATTGCAGTGTATTTCTCTTGTTGTTCAGCGTGTAGCTTTGTCCGCTCATCCCGTAACGCGCTTATGCCTTTGTACGCCTCGTCCTGCTCGGCCTTGATGTCATCTAGTTCCTTTGCGATGGCATTGTACCTTTCGCTCAGAGCTTTGGCTTCTGGGTTATCCATCCCTTTCCTAAGCTCGGCGATCTGAGCCTTCACATCATCGATACCTTTTTGCGCTTCTTCGAAGCCAGCGAACCCTTTCCGTTGTTTCCGCAAACTTGAGATTTCTGCGAGGGCCTTCTTCTCGTCCACCAGCTTCATGGTACCCGCATCCACCTGCTTCTCTAACCGCTGGATCTCCCGGTCGACTTCTTCAACATTCTTGAATGATACTCTACTACGAGCTGTCTTTTGCTCGGCTATACGTGACTTTAATTGAGCATCGAGCGCGTTAACCTTGTCCTGTATACTACCTCTCGAAGTTTTGAAACCAGACTGCTGCTGCCGTATTGACGCAAGTTCGGCTCGGAGTTCCTGTTGCTTCTTGGCGGTTGGGGAATCTTTGCTGGTGGGCTTGGCGACATCAAGTTTGGCCTTGATTGAGTTCTATATAAAACAGATATATCAGTATACTGAGTACAATCAGAAAAGAAACGGGACGCCAATCCAAAGACGCTCTTCGTGCATGGTCGTGCGAACAGGCGGGGTGCCGTTAAGCAAACGTACTAGTTTCTCTTGCGCGGCAACGTGCTCCTGCTCAGCTTTCGCCAAGTCGGTCTTGTACTTCTCTTCATCCGGTTTCTCAGGCCTGGCTTTGTGCTGCTTCTCCACCTCAGGTGTAGGGTTTGAGGTAGATATGTCGATGGCCGAGGGAGTCCCTACGTCTGCCATTGGGGGGGATTGATCGTTAATATGACCAGGCTGATGCAACAGAGATGTAACAAATCAAGCTTCACTTGTACAAGCCGGTGCAGAGGACAGGTATGCTTCTGTAACTGGTTGACTGTGCTACCTTGAAGCAAATCAAAAATTCCCATCGCTTAGAACTGAGGAACTAACTGACGGTGGGGAAGATCATCGTCCCTCAGCCTTATCGGAACTTGCCTTCTTTAATCCCTAACATCCCAGTCACTTTTTGCGTCTCCTTCAAAGAAACACCAAGCTTCCAAACCACCACATCAGCCAGCAAGATGTCCTCCAGAGAACAAGAGGATTCCAAACTCGCTGCAGACGCCGAGCGTGAGCTCACGCGGCTGTGGCGCGCATGGCGGACCGTCCACGAGATGTGCCAGGATAGGGTATGCGCCGTCGTCGAAGACCTGTCCCAAGACTCACGCCCTCCTACTAACAAGATCATCTGCAGGGCTACGAACTAGCAGAAGAAGAAGTACGAATAACGCTCGACGAATTCCGCGAACAATACGCCGACCCTCACGGCGGTCCCGAGTGAGCAACACCTACCTCACCCTCACCCTCACCCTATCTTCTCTAATCCCACTAACACCTCGTCTCCCACAGCCGCAAAAAAATGACCTTCTCTGCCCGCCCCACCGCCGCCATGATAGAAAAATACTCCGTCCCCCCCACCGCCTCCCACCCGACCCCGCCCCCCCCCAGCATCGGCACGATCTGGGTCGAATTCAGCGCCGACGCCTCGATCGGCATAAAGCAAATGCGGACCTTTGCGCAACACATCTCATCACACAACTTCCACACCGGTATCCTGATAACGCAAGCCTCGATCACGCCCGCAGCCTTAAAAATCGTTCCCGTAGTACTGCCGTCGATAATCGAGACGTTCCAAGAACAGGACCTGCTGGTGAATATTACGCATCATGAATTGGTGCCAAAACATGTGTTGTTGAGCGCGGAGGAGAAGAGGCGGTTGCTGGAGAGGTATCGGTTGAAGGAGAGTCAGTTGCCGAGGATTCAGACGGGGGATCCGGTGGCGAAGTATTTGGGGTTGAGGAGGGGGCAGGTCGTGAAGATCATTCGGAAGAGTGAGACGGCGGGGAGGTATGCGAGTTATCGGTGGGCGATATGAGGTGTGATGGGGATCTCATAGGGATGTCATGGGTGCTCAGAACTGTTTTGTTTCTGGTGGCCAAGGGCTTTCAGAGTCGTAGGGAAAGCAGCAAAGGCAAAAGCGGAAGCATGGCGTTCAGGGTGTAAATGGATCATGCTATTTGATATCCCTGCAGTCTAAATAGGGCCTCTATCTCAGCTAGGCGTCAACTGTACAATAAACACCTTCAAACACACCACCACAACCACCACTACAATTTCGCCTTCTCCTTAACCTCATCCCTGACCACACCCCCTCTCTCTGCGCTCTTCCCCTGATCCCTCAACACCCTCCTCAAAATCTTCCCACTCGCACTCTTCGGAATGACATCCACAAACTCCACCTCCGTAATCCACTTATGCCTCACCTTCCTATCCCTTACATACCGAATCAACTCCCTCCCCACCTCCTCATCCCCTTTCTTCCCCCCGGCCAAAACAACATACGCCTTGGGCCTCTCCCCCGAATAATCGTCTCGGATGCCCAGTACGGCCACATCCTCGACCTTCGGGTGCCCGAGCAGCAAGTCTTCGAGTTCGGCGGGCGCGACCGCGATGCCTTTGACCTTGATCATTTCCTTGATGCGGTCGGTGATAGTGACGAGGCCTTCTTCGTCAACGACCGCCTGGTCGCCCGTATGCAGCCAGCCGTCTGCGTCGAAAGTGTCGGCGGTAGCTTTAGGGTTGTTGAGATAGCCCATAACAATCTGCGGGCCGCGGGCCAGAAGTTCGCCAGGCTGATTGACGCCGAGTTCATTACCGTCCAGGTCGACAATCTTGACTTCGGTGCTAGCGACGATAGTGCCGACCGCATGCGCGTATTTATAGTCGTATTTCTCGGGCGGGTGGGCGGTGATGCAGGAGCAGGACTCGGTCATGCCGTAGCCTTGTTTGAAGCCTGTGTGAGGGAATTTCTTCTGCAGGAGTTGGAGGATCTCTTCGGAGAGGGGAGCGGCGCCTGAGGAGAAGCGGCGGATGTGCGAGAGATCGTATTGGTCGACGAGAGGGTCTCGGACGAGGCGGATGAGGATGGGTGGGACGAGGAGGAGTTCGCTGAGTTGGTATTTGACGACTGTGTCGAGCATGTCTTTCATGGTGAAGGCGGGGAGCATGTAGACTTCGGCGTTGAGGAGGACGGGTAGGTGTAGGCTGTGTACTAGGCCGGTGACTGGGTCTTTGTTAGCCATTTGCGGATTTCGGGCCTATTTAGGGCGGCCTACTATGGAACGCAGGTAGCACAGCTAGGATCTTTTGGAGATCTGGAGGTGTAAGTTGCTGTACTTGCAGACATTGGGCTATGACATTCTGATGTGCTATCATCACCTATGCTCTCATCAGTTATCGACTTTTAGGATGCAAGAGACGAGGGAAGCTTACGGCCTTGGGCAAGCCTGTTGTTCCACTGCTAAAGCTAAGAAAGCCGCAGACATCTTTATTCTTCTTGCCTTTGGGCAACTTGAAGCTATTCACTTGCCCTTCTTCCCCGTAGGCGCTCCCCGCATCCAGCAACTGTTTCATAGTTGTGAAGCCCTCCATTTCACCCTCGAGGAGGAACACGCGGTCCTGGGGGATTCCAGCATTTTTGGCGGCGGCTGCTGCGACTTTCATTGACGTGGGCATTGTCATCAGGAACTTGGCATTCGCGGTCTTGAGAGCGTAGGTCATTTCTTCGACATTGTATGCAGGCGATGCGCCTGAGATCACTCCGCCTAGAGTTACAGCCCTTTATCAGCTGATGCAGGAGATGGACAGCCCATTCGAAGGGGGCATACCAGCCCTTAGAGTTCCTAACATGGCCACTGGATACCATATTGTATTTGGGCTGAACAGCGCCACTGCATCTCCCTCCTTCAGCCCATGATCTTTGACTAGCGCAGTCGATAAATAAGTGGTGTATCTTTCGACTTGGGCATAGCTAATGCGCTCTTGGGTCATAGCATTGGTGTAGCCACGGAGCGATGAGCCCGAATGTTTTCTCAAAGGAGAGTACGGGGAGTCGAAAAGCCAGTCCCATATTGTCAAGTCGGTCGGTACTGTACCCTGATGTCAACATAGGCAGTTTTGAGCGCCAATCAACAACTTACGGCTTATGTCTGGCTGTCTTGATTTGAACGGCATCTTTGAAACGGGAGAGATTTTGAGGAAGTCTCGCGGCCTATATCATGTCCGGGGGTTGTTACCACCACGAGGATCACTCCCCGCTGTATGTCATGTTGAGAGTTCCCACGCCCACTCCGCTCCTCCGTACCAGACCCAAGGCCGAGGCACTGCAGTCTGCAGGGGCTTGTCTTGGATTGGCCCATCTTCATTGGGATGCGGAGAAGATAGCGCGGATGCCAAAGATGTGGGGAATGCCTGTTCTTATCTTTAGCGCTTTTTGCCAAGTCTTGACGTGTTCAACTCCTAATGATTTCTGGGTGACCAGTCATTAAATGTTGATTGCTTGCCAACGCTCGTGTTCCAGTGTTCCCCTGTACGGAGGGCAACTCGATTGTGGCATCTATGGAGCAGCATCAGTTCACGCGTGTAACCCTAATCGGTGCCGGCACAATCGGCCTTTCCTTTGCCGCTCTCCACCTTCTGCATTCAACAGAATCAAGGCCGATTGAAGTCACCATCTACGACACTCGGCATGACATCGAGGACTACGTGCGCATTACTTTGCCCAAATACTGCTTACAGCAAGCTGGCCGAGTGCCAATCTGGTTTTCGAATGGGACCCTGAAGATCTCCCATGTTCTTGCCGTCGCCGTCTCAGGGGCACATGTGGTTCAAGAGCAAGGACCCGAGAATATAGCCTTCAAAGCATCCATATGGCCTCAAATCGAAGATCACTGCTCGCCGGATTGTCTTTTTTGGAGCTCGACATCAGGTATTCCAGCCTCGGCGCAGTCTAAGAATATGCGAGATCCAAGTCGGCTGTTGGTTGTGCACCCATACAATCCTCCGCACATCATGCCATTATTAGAAGTGGTACCGTCAGCGTTGACGAAACCCGAGCTTGTCACTCGAACAGTCGAGTTCTGGAGGAGCCTCGGTCGGGAGCCGGTGGTCATCAAGAAAGAAGTGACCGGCTTTGTCGCCAATCGACTAGCTTTTGCCCTATTTCGTGAGGCTATCCACCTTGTAAATTATGGCGTGGCTTCCGTCGAGGACATTGATAAAGTCGTGCAAGCTAGTATGGGTCCGAGATGGACCGTTGCTGGGCCCTTCAAAAGCTACCAAGCTGGCGGCGGCCAAGGAGGGTTGGAAGCCTTTTTCAGAAATATTGGTGGCACTGTGCAAGATTGTTGGGACGACAGCGGCAAAGTAAATGTAGGCGATGGATGGGAAGAGCAGGTTTTCCATCAAACAAAAGAAGCTTATGGTGTCGTAGACACTGGTGAAAGGGATCGGCGTACGATGAAGGTACTCAACGCCGTCGCACAAGATTCAGGTTGAACGGGCTTCGATACCACGCTGCGTGGTATGCCTACTTGCAGGTCACCGCGATACAAGGAGACGGGGCCTGGCTGTATGGAGGGTATCAGGTACCAAAGACTGCGTAGTGAATGGAGTACAATGCTGGCATGACTTGTTGACAGGGCCGGGCAGCATGGACAGGGGCTCGATCGACCGATGCATCATGGTCTGACGAAGGAGACGCCGTCTCACTCACGCCGGCAGCCGGCCATGCAGGACCCTGAAGCTAGTTGTGGGGACTCTGATTCCCTCGAATACAGCGTGGTTTACGCAGACATACCTCCGCTCAGGCATTCTATTGGGTCGGCGATTTGAACAATCAGGTGAATCCTTTGAGATAATCATGGCACCAAATCGGCGTGTGATACGGCAGTCCCGGACTTTCGTGGTTCTAGGTCGTTAAAACCGCTTGTCGGGCTGAAGCGCCTTTTCCTCCTCCTACTGCTCGATCTTGACAATCGGTTGTGCATGCGTCTTACCGAGATCTCACCTCTCGCATCTCGTATCACGCATCTTCCATTGGCAATGCTGCATCCTCCGCACCTGCATGTCGCTGCCTTGCTATAAGACATTCCGCATCTTGTGACTTATCACATATTCAATTGGTCAAGGGCACCCAAACCCCTTTATGAAGCCCGGTTTACTCACACTCCAGATGCTGGCCGTATTCGGTTCCTCCAATTATAGTATTTCTACACAAACGTATTCACGTACCTTACTCCTCTGATATCTCGGTATCTCCGGCGTACGAGGAACTCCATTGTGTCACCAATGATCATCGACCGCAAAGGTGGACGCATATTTGGACCCGCACCTATGATCAAGCCGCCCACAGGGTTTAGTCATAGACGTGAAGATCCTGTGGGACATGTGACACAACGACCAAAACGGACGATGACTGAGTTAATATATCCTTCTCTCAAGCTGAAGTGGCGTGTCTCCCCTCATCTTTCAAACACTCCACATCTTCTGTGAGACCGATTGAGGTAAATGTGGCGGCCATGCGCGACCAATGGCATCTTGGGTAGTCTCGATGGATACTACAGTCCATCCTTCAGTGTCTTGTCGTGCATTCACTAGGTCAAGGCATCTGCGGATGCCAGTCTACTGTAGCCCAGCTCAAAGGGTTGTCTTCAAGCCAATGTCTCCGCCTTTGATGCGTTCACGCGTCACTTACATGGCTTGAGGTGACTGCTACGCCTCTTGCGATACAAAGCTCAAGGCTGCTTAAGAACTTGAAACGTAATAGTACGAATGACTTGTCCTACTCTATACTTTCATCCTACTTCTACCTTGATCTCGACCTATACCCAGCGTTCATCTTACATTTGTTCAATCTGCAATCTTTCACTGGGTATATGCCAAGCTCCAGAACGTCAACGACATCATGAAAACGCTAGCCATTATGAGCTGCTTCAGAGCAATTTGTGTAGGCTTGATTCTCGTATCATTTTGCGGCGTCGTTCCTGCGTTTCCGTTCCTGGCAGGCCAGCCACTGTCTGGTTCCAACGGGCAGGCTAAGCGCCAGACAACCGAGACGACATGGTCTCCTTCTCAGCTGGTCGACGTCACTGGCAATCATGCGTTCGCTGCTCCCACCGCAGGTCAAGCGTAAGCCAAAATGAAACGATCCCACGGTGTGATGCAGCTGACCTTGATGCCTCAAGACGAGGCCCGTGTCCAGGGCAGAACGCGCTGGCCAATCACGGATACATAGATCGCTCTGGTTTTACCACCTTGACTGAATGCACGGAGGCCAATGTTCTGGTCTACAATTTCAGCCCCGAATTTGCTGTAGCTCTTTGGTACTTCCCTCCCACAGCGTGTCTTTTGCGGCGTTTGCTTATAGATCATAGCTTCATGGCACAATTCACCGGTGGTAATCTTCTCGGCTTGACGTGGACCATTGGCAATGACAGCTCTGTGGACTCTAGCATCATAGAAGCGTGTCCAGCTATCCTTCCGCTTGGGGTTGTGGATCCCCTTGTTTCGTTGGCCGTTTGTGGTTATTTGAATCCCATCACTGACCACGCTCTTGGGACGCCTGGTTCCGGCCTTGCCCAGACTGTCAACAGCTTTGAGGGTCCACATTCGTAAGTTACAGTCCGCCTTTTGTGTTACCCGCTCGTTGCTGATTTTGGCTAGAATGTTTCAATGGGACTGGGGTAGTACGTCAATCGTCGCAGGAGACTGATACTGAAAAGTTTGCTCATATCCTCATAGCTGGCAACAATGAAGATGCTTCGACAATCGATATGAAAGCTTTTCAAGACTTCTGGAACCGTGCCCTTCGTATGTCGATCCAATCGCCCCGTATCTTTACGTATTGCTTACCCTCTGTAGCAAATGGTACTTTTGACGACTATTCGATTTTCAGCGCCCATCACGCTCGTCGTTGGCAAAATTCAGTGGCAACTAACCCTTGCGTGAGTTTACCACTCTCTTGCTACTTCTTTGTGAATAATAGCTCTGTTTCACGGCTTTCAAGACATGAAAATCCACATCTTATGGAGGTAACAGCTTGTGGTTTCGACCGCGGCTAGCATAGCATAATATGTTGACTTGTGTAATCTTATGAAGTTTCTCAACGCCCCGTTTTCCGGCGTCATTGCAGCTCCCGGCGGCCATTCTTTCGCGTACCGAATGATGGCCAACCATACCCCAACGCATCCGGATGGTACTCTAAGCAAAGCGACATTCGCATCCTGGTTCAGCGTCGGCATCAACAAAGACGGTTCTATCTACGGCAAAGGAATGGGTCACGAGCAAATCCCGAACAATTGGTGCGCACTCGTCAGATCAGCAGATGAAAGACCATTAGATTGACAAGCAACCTAGGTATCGTCGTTCCCAGCCCTACACCTTATCATACTTCCTCGGGGTCGACTATCCTCCTCTCGTCCAAGCCGAGCCCAGAACCCTCGACATCGGTGGCAACACCAACGGCGTAAACACCTACACAGGCCTCGATATTGGCAATCTAACCAGCGGGGTCTACAACTCGAAGAACCTTCTCCAAGGCGACAACTTCGCCTGCTTTTGTAAGTACATAACCGCTTCCCAGGAATACTTCCCATGATGTAGACATGCTCATATATGTTCCTCGTAGACTACCGTCTCCTGCAAGCGAACGTCAACTGGGAGCTCGGAAACGAAGTCGGCGGCGCCTTGCTCACGTTGGGAGATACGCTCGGCGACGTCTTAGCTGCTGTCTTTGGCAATTTGACGAGTACGGGGAGTGTGACGGGGTGTCCGACGTTTCCGAATAATACGATGCATTCGTATACGCAGTATTGTGGTGTGGCGAATCATCCGGGTGCTATTTACTGAGAACTGAGCATAGTTTTGGACTTTTGCTGGATAATGTCTTGGGGTTTTTGGCGTCGGCATGAAATATCTCTTCCTTATGAACAGATCACTGGTTGCTTTTTCCATAGATCGGACTGAAGGATCTGATGTGCTTGACGATGCTGAAGATGTTCATCGCTTTGCAACGTCTTCATCGCTTTGCATCGTCAAGTAGCCGCGCTTTCTCTTTCACCACCACTTTTTTTGAGGATTCAGCCAGCATTGAGCACAGATTGAAGCCTTTATTCCGCTCAATTTCGAATATTCCATTTAATGCCGCTGATCGCCATCTCTCCGTGGCAAACCCCTTAATCCCATGCCGTAGCGGCTACATCCCCTTCCCTCCGCCCCGTCCGTTCGCTACAAGCGCGCCTCTCCCGATCAACCACATCACCAAAACATGACCACAGCAGCTGAAAGAGCCTCGCTCAGCCCCTTGATAAAGCTTTTGCACCTGTTTCAAGAACCACGATGACGACTACGACCGAGCCACAGTGATATTCGTATCGTAGTACATATAAACCCAGAATATTCAACACCCCCACAAACTCTCGTCCCGGTTGATGGTGATTTCCCAATACATAAGCTTCCTTCACCGCTACCCTATTTACTAGCGGCTAGACCCCTCGATTCCCCCAACCCTCTTCCCTTTCGTCCCTTGCGCAACCTAACATAATGCCTCAAGACCAAGGCTACCAGCCCCAACCCCCCCGCGGACCCCAGCCTTCATCCACGGCGTCCCCACCGAGCTGAGCGATCAGAAGAATTCGATATGGAGCTATCGGCCGCGTGGAGTGGTTGATGCTTGTGAGTGATGTTCACGTCAACTGCAGTGGATGATTGAGGATGAAAGGGTGAGGAGATTGCTAACGGTATGGGGGTGGTTGGTAGGGTTGTGGAGTTGGTTTTGCCCGATGTGTTTGGCTGATGATGATGATGGGGGGATGAGGAGGAGGAGGGGGTGAGTGGTGTAGGGACTTGGGGGGTGGGGGAGGGGATAGAGGAAGCGGATTGGGGGTAGGAAAAAGGCGAGGGTAGGTGACTTTATGGGGGATAGGAAAGAGTCGGGGGATGGATTCGGGGGGGGGGGCGGGAATCGAGGGGAATGGTGGGAGGTTCGGAGGAGAGGGATGTTGAAATGATTGAACGGAGGGAAAGGAGAGTAGAGCCTGTTGGATCTGTCTTTTTCTTTTTCTGTCTTTTAGTTCAGATATCATGGGGCTTGAATGAAAGATGCTCACGAGAATGAAGGAAAGGAAAAGAAAGATAGCAAACCGCAACCGCCCCAAAACACCGAAAAAGCAAGTCTTCAAGACCCTCATCACGACGCACATGACACACCGCCACCCCCATTCTCACAGCAAATACTCCTCCCCCGTCTCCTTCGCCAAAACATCAAAAGTCGGCTTCGCACTGAACCAACCCGCCAACTCCGTCCCGACAGTCTTATAAGTAAACGCAGCCTCCTCATGCCCAACCTTGATCGTCTCCCCCCCTCTCCCCCCCGCCGCCGCATCCGCCATCAACTGCGCATGGCAGCATTTTTCCAGACTCAAGAACCAAAAGACGGCGGATTCGACGGACTGACCGACGGTGAGGAGGCCGTGGTTTTGCAAAAGCGCGGCTTTGCGGGGGCCGAGGGCGGCGGCGATGTCGCGGCCTTCGGTTTCGGCGAGGACGATGCCGTTGAAGGTTGTGTAGAGGGCGTGGTCCTATATTCGAATGAGGATTCGCTCAACCGAAAGAAAAAACCGGGGATGGCGGGCATAGACAAGAGGAGGAGAAGAATACTCTTAACATACATTGTAAAAAGCACAAGAATCCTGAGTAATCACATCCAACTCCCTCCCCAACGCGCAAAACGCGCGCCCGTAAATACTGTGACTATGCGCCGCACACAGCACATCCGGCCTCGCCTTATGAATGGCGGAGTGAATCATGAACGCCGCCGCATTCAGCAACCTCACCTCCCCGCCCCCCACCACCTTCCCCGAATGGTCGACCTGGATGAGGTCGCTGCGTTTCATGAGGGAAAAAGCGACGCCGAAGGGGTTCACCCAGAAGGTGTGCGGGTCGACAGGGTCGCGGATGGTGATGTGGCCGGCGACGCCTTCGTCGAAGCCGTATTTGCCGAAGATGCGCAGGGCGGCGGCGAGGCGGCCCTTGAGGTATTCGCGCTCCTCGTACTTGTCGGTGAAGGTGGGGGGGCCGGGGAATCTGGGCATCTGCACTTTGGCTTGGGCTTCGGTTAGGCCCGGTTCGAGGGGGGCGATGGTGGAAGGGGTTTCTTCATCGGGGTGGGTGGCGGATGGAGGGGCCATTGTTATTGTTGTTGTGGCTGTGGGGTGGATAGGTGGGGGGGATGGTTGGGGGTGGGGCTGAGGCGTCTGGTTAGGAGTCGGGGGTGAATGCAGATTAGACCTTTGAATAAGGGAGGATTCTGAGGATGAGGATGAGGATGAGGATGAGGATGAGGATGAGGATGAGGATGAGGATGTAGACGGAGGGGACGGCGTTTTAGTAGATGTAGAGGGTTGAGGTTCCGCCAGTATGGAAAGTTGGGGCTAATCAGCAGAAGGTGATTGGTCGCTGCGAATGCAGTGACTCAGCAAAACTGGGTCAAAGGGTCAATCATGCTTGTGTCACGGAATCCGAGTGGAGGTCAAAGGGGGTACACTCCATATCAAGACGATCTGCAGTGAAGGTTTGCTGCCGATTGCGGGGGATAAGGGTGGGGGCCTGAGTTGCCGAGGCTGTTTGCGACAGTGCTGGGTTGTGAGGGATTTTAGCCATTGATGGCCCGCGGACTCGTTGAGGAACGTGGCTTCGACGCAATCCCGTGCTGGAGCATGGCGACGTGATATGGCGATTGCAGGGCAAGCAAACTTACCATTGATACTGGCCCCGTGAGGAGTTTCGAACCTTTGAAGGAGAGGGGGAATTTCGAGCTGTACAGAAGACGCACTACTGGATCCGCGTAAAAGAAAAGACACCCTTATCTTTTACTCGTAAATTGACACCTCTCAACCTCCTTAAAAATTCAGTCAGACACCTACTAAAATCCCTAATTACTCCCAAAGACAACATTCACAACAAGCGCTTCAGTGTTGGCTACACCGAAGCCCAACGTGTCGTTTCATGAGGACCCCTCTGGTTCCGTTTGCGAGGATTCATTACACCAGCGTGCGATCTTTATTTGAAAACGTTGAAGGTGTGAGTAAATCAGGTCAGCACGTAGAGAGAGAAATTTGTTTTAAGAAGAGCTGGAGCATTGCCATTGGATTGCAGTCAATGAGTGTGATATGTCAGACCTGTCTTTCTGATTCACGCGTGCTGGTTATCCTGTGTTCGAAGATTGCTTCAACTTCCGCTAATGTGGGCCTCTCCTTGAGATCTGCATGAACGCAGCAGAGAGCAAGATCCTTCATTTCCTGTGGCAATGAATTGGTTGACTCTGTGAATGACGTGCGAGTACAGTCAAAGTTTTCAGTTGAAGGAAATCCCGACACAAGAAATCTTTCAGCGGGTCTGGCCCCCCAGATCATCCATAGGCTCCATCCTACACAAACTACCATTGCCTTGTCCTGAGCCTCGCATGGCCAATGGTCCAGGATCGAAAAGAGCCTTGGTACCGATGTAGTATCAGCCGGCTCGGTGTTGGTATACGAGTACTCTTTGCCGTCCGTTGAGATATTGATTGTATGACCGTGGTACACTTCAGGGACAGCGATCTAGCTGGTGCAGCCGTCTTCAGAGAAATCAGCAAGGACTAAACTTTGGTCCTCGTCCATAAGAAAATTGTCTGGCTTGATATCGACATATGTGAAGCTGCACTGGTAGAGAAGGTGGCCAAGAACTTCAGCTATCTGTGCAGACCATTTGCACAGGACTTCAATGCTTAATCGACCCCGCTTGTTGATGGCCTAATCTCGAACGTTCCCATTCGGATAATATGTCAGTAAGTACCCAATAATCCGGTCATCCTCTGTCGAAATAGCCACTAGGGCTACTGGAGGGCCAATGATAGAACGATGCTTTGGTAGAGAATTGAGGGTATCGACTTCTGAAAAAACCTCGTCGGCGCTCGCACCTTCCGTGAAACCTTTCGCAATGTAAAGTTGGTGCTTGAAAACGACCAGTGAAGTTTGATATGTCATTGAACAAGGTGTGTTAGGAGCATTGCTGAGTTCAGACATGAGGATCACAGGTGTACAGGAGCCCAGGAGTCAACCTTCCCGGTCTTAAGAATATTATTCATCCTGGGCAGAAACGACAGCAGGCCGGGGTGAAAGTCGCTCACGCACTTCAATGTCATCTCTGTCACTGGTAAAGAGACAGCGGCCAAACCCAGCTCCCAGCGGATACTGCGTCTCGCACTCCCGAACAATACGTTGAAGAAGTGACCACTGCTCACCAGAGGTAGCGTTCAAACTTTGCCACCGATCAAAGATGCCACTCAGTGCTACAATGATAGGGCGCAGCGTGCCAGGAGCAGATTCGATGGTAAGCGCAAGGCCTTGGTTGTGGTCGCGTTTTGAGAAGAGGATGAGCTTCCAAGGAGTCATGTTCACAGCCAGTCATGATAGCACTTGTGTTCGAAGTAGCTTGGAGGGACTTGCACCTTGGAGCGGCAGAAAGGTCGGAGGTGAGCTGATCAACGGGCAGACAAGACCAAGAGTGTGATGAAGCTACGAGTAAAGGCGGAAAATTTCTGTGACAGTTGCCTCCTCTGCCCTGCAGCCTGCAAGTTATCCATGGGAACAGAGATAAAATAAGATAAAGCTTCCTTATTTTAGTGACGGTACCTAGCCATGTGCTGACTAGATTCATACAGGAAATAGTTTAGATGCATATCTTTTTGAGAAGCGCGTCTTTTACAAACTTGCAGCGTCATCTGACTTTTGAGCTTGAGTGGCTCTGGGACCTGGAGGTGGCGGATAGGACACGATGAACGCTTGTGTAATAGACTATTGAATGCAGTCACAATTACGTACCTGTTGCGTCAAGGCGACGCAATAGTCACCTAAATCTAGTTCGCAGATCTTGTCCGACGATTTTCCCTCGAAGGGTTTCGAGTTTGCGTTGGCTGGAGTGTTTCTAAGAGATAATAGCACTGATGCGTTACTGCTAAAAGCTTTAGAATTTCTGATAGCTTGCACAGCTCACAAATAGGACCTATTAGAACTGATAAGTCTAGGATGTCGTACAAGAATCTGTGTCGCGGTCGAGAGGCAGCCGGATCCAGGCTTCGGCGCTGCTGTAAGTGGCCTTTTCACCCAAATGTATTATTGGTAGCTAGACTCAATATAAATTGACTGAAATGAACGTAAAGAATAGAGTAGTCTCATAGACTTAGGGCCTGCTAAACACACCCCATATTCGGCCTCCTCGGGGCTCGCCTACGCTGACTGTGCGCATATAGAACGGCCTGAGCGCCTATAGGGTGGTCACTGAAGTAGCAAAAGTGACTGAAGAACCTGCATGGCCGGGGTGAACGAACCGCTCTCTGCATGCAAGTCCTCATATCAACTCTAACTCCATCACGCAAACGGGTGTTCTGAGAACCATACCTTACCCTACTCCAGATCATTGGGGCAGGCTAAAGTATCTATCCAAGGTGCTTAGCGGTGGTAAACTGAGACCCTCCTGAAGTGGAGTATAGTGATTAGCCAAATTAGGTACCACCGGTAAATTGCAGTAGGGTGCTTGGAACTCTGGCGCAGACATCATTTCAGTATCAGACCAGTGATCCTCCAAGGGCGGACTTTCGTTGAATGACAATTCTTCATCAGAGTCTCGTGTAAGTAATTCTTCCCTTCTGCAGTGCGGTTTATGATAGGGAAGGTCCACGACGTTCATTACCACTTCGGGCGGAAAAGGCTCGAACGACTCGCCCTGATATGACTTTGCTATGTCATCCCATTCGCCTTCGGAGCCTTTGTTTCGACTGCACCCAATAATCCAAATCGTCTTCGGAAAATTCTCTCGACTGCCCGCAACCATCACATCTGTGAGATGTAGGTCGATGAGACCATCCGTGAAACAGGTAAGCAATCTTACTCCAGTTGTAGCGTAGAGTACCGTCTTTTGTGGTATGATGAGTGGCATAATCGTTCCAGTCCCGACACATGTACCGTGTTTCGATACTAGACAAGGGTAATATGATTTTGATGGCCGCTCTGGCGTCGATGCAATCGAATATCAGAAAGCCGTCATCACAGCAGCTGCAACTTTGGGTACTCTGACTAGGATCGAGCCCAAGAGAGACCCTAAGGATACGTCTTGTGATGGGAAAGTCTATGTAAAATGTGACCAGAAGACTGCCGATATCCATCTGAGGATATGATAGTGACACGTCTCCGAATAAATGATCTGCTAATCCCTTGACGTTGAAGCCTTCACCATCATTCATTAGAAGCCAGTCATCAAGCCAATGCCCAGTATCTTGACCGCCGAGTCGGAGCAACGCCTGGCAGAACCCTTGGTGTTTTACGTGCCATGAATGAAATCCCATGACTTTCTTGTCAACGCCACCATGGTTCGATACCACATGCCAAAATCGAGGCGCAGCTGAGTGAAACGATATAGGGAGAGGTAAAGTATAATCAGGGAGAGTCTTCACCATACGGATCATAATATAAAGAGGCGCGGCCATATTGTGGGCCTGCCAGAGCAACTGATGTGCCTTATCCCCAATAGCAAAGCGGCCTTTGCAAGCTATTCCTTCTGTACCCGATTGATGACAGTGCTGTTTAAATTTCATGCCCTGTGTGAACCTCAACTTCTGGATACGTACATCAACGGTTGTGATAGGCTCCGCTGTTCGATCATAGTCCAGGATGCAGGCAGTGAATGATTGAATGTCAACGCTGACAGGAAAAGAGGCAGGAATGATGTTGCTTCTCATGAGGGGGCTTCGATCAGTGGCAGGAAACGCAAGCTCCAAAGATTGCATTACCGGAGTATAATACGCAATGCCAACTGGTGTAGCTATTCGTAACCATTAGCACCTAGGTAATACTTCATGAGACCATCGGGATACTCACGCTCAGATGGCGACACCCTTTCATCTGTGCTTGTGACTGCCCTTTTTCTGAAACGATCCAAACGTTCTTCATCCAGGTTTTGCCCTCGAAGAATAAACACCGTATCGCAGCCTTTCTCACGCTTGCGTTTCTTCTGCTTTGCCAACAAAATCTTCATCTCAGAAGCTTTGAGATTCTTCTCCAGGCCCCATTGCTTGATTTTGGACTTGAATTGGCGTATACTAGAGGTTCAAGAATTAGGTCAAGAACGCAAATACAAGAAAGCAGCATGCTCTTACCCAACTCGAAAACCACGTTCTCTCCCAAGGATCTGCAGGGAATCTTGATGATTTTGTTCACTGACGAGCTGCGTAATAAATGCTTTCTGGGCCTCCCAGTCTTTTTCTGTGTGTCGCTGGCGCCGCTGACTCGTAATAGCGATAGTTTCGTAATTAGCTATCATACTACTTGTGGGTGGTAGAGCTTGTTGCATATTCGACGCCGCTAACAGCTGCCTGTTCCCCTGCATTGTTTTGAAAATTTACGACAGTCTGGAAAGCTAGCCTTAAATTCCCAAAGATTGCTCGAGAACTGGGATCATGACCAGTAGTCTTGAGAACGCAAGGGTAGTCTTCCAAAGGTCATACGGAAGCGGAAGCAGGCTCAAGATGCCGGAGATAAGTTATGAGGAGTGGTAGTGTCATAACATGCTAGCTTGAGGGGATTAGATGTCAAGGGTTGCATAGATCGAGCAGCCGGATATTGCGCTTCAAAAGAGAAACGATATCGGACTGTGTAGCCCTACCGACCGAGGACCATCAGTAAGACTCGCTGAGCACTGGACGAGAATTACCATGCAATGTACGGAGCCGTACACCATAAGTCTTGACTCGTTGGCATTGTAGCACTACTGCATGCGCCATGCAGGTCGGGTGCAGGGGGGGTTACAGGGGTTAGGGCAGGGGTGTGAATTTCCGCCCAATCTTGATATATTGCGGAAGAAGCGGTTATAGAGCGCAAGAAAGGCGGCTATAGACTGAAGAAAGGAGGGGATATATTTCTTTAGTTGTCTTCATAGCTGATTAGTTAGAATAGTTCATAATAATCATCATTATGGTGGCCAAATCGCATGATACAGGGACCAGAATTCAAGCTCTGGCTTTAGCAGAGTATGGTGCTCCTACAGCAATTGTGGCCGACGTAACTGGCTTATCTGCACGGTCAATAAATCGCCTAAAGCAGACTGCTCGACAGCGTGGGTTTGAACCAGAGAAATCAAAGGTTATACTCACCAAATATGTGGAGGACGCCCCTCGATCTGGACGCCCTAAGAAAATAACCCCAGAGCAGGAGGAGGACGTTGTCAAGAGGGTTAAAAAGGACCGTTATGGCAGGGAGATGTCTAGTGCTGAATTGGGTGCTGTATTCAAGCTTTCTCCCATGTCAGTGCTTCGAATTCTTCATAAAAGCAGGCTTCACAAACGAAAGCTGACCTGGAAGCCCGGTTTGACGCAAGACATGCGAAACCACCGCCTTGCTTTCACTGAAGCTCACAAAGACTGGACCATAGAGGACTGGAAACGAGTCATATGGAGTGATGAAACCAGCGTTATACTGAATCATCGACGGGGGGGGTGTTAGGGTTTGGCGTACTGTTGAGGAACGGTATGACCGGACTTGCATTTGACGGCGGTGGAAGGGAGCCTCTGAATTCATGTGGTGGTCCTGCTTCTCATATGACAAGAAAGGGCCCTTTCATATATGGCAGCCAGAGACAGCCGCTGAGAAGAAGTTTGCCAACAAAGAAATAGAGAAAATGAATAGAGCGCTGGAACCAAAGGCCAAAGAAGACTGGGAGATTGCAACAGCCATGAGAAGAATGAATTTGACCCGCCCTGGAAAGCCTCCTGGACGAGCTCCTACCTGGAAGTTCAATGAGGCAAATGGAGCAGTTGTACGGAAGAAAGGAAAGGGGGGTATTGACTGGTGGCGGTATCAGCAGCATATTCTTAAGGACAAGCTCATACCTTTTGCTCAAAGATGTGCCCGAAGTCGCCCTGATACTCTCGTTCAAGAAGATGGAGCCCCTAGCCACATGTCCAAACACCAGCGACAAATCTTTATGGATGCTGGAGTCCTCCGCCTGATATGGCCAGGCAATTCTCCAGACCTTAATCCCATTGAGCCCTGCTGGCCCTGGATGAAGCGTCGAACCACCAAGAAAGGAGCTCCCCGTAACCGTATTACCGCTAGTAAGGCGTGGACGAAAGCCTGGAGAGACCTTGAGCAATGGCGAATTCAGCGCTGGATCGAACGAATTCCTAGGCATATTCAGCGAACTATTGAGCTGGAGGGTGGCAATGAGTATCAGGAGGGCCGTGTGGATGGAGACTCTCGCCCTCGAAAGACCAATTGACGACGGACCAAGGCTCCAGATTCTGCTGGACAAGCCAGTCAAAACCCTGAGCCAGTTGAGGCTACTCCTTCTCCTCCTTCTCCTTCACCTTCTCCTTCATCTCCTCCTTCCTCTTCTCCGCCTCCTCCTCCTTCATCAGAGCCACAATCACCCTCTCCTCCACGACGAAGACGAGTTCCTAGAGCCAGAGCAGCGCCAGCAACAGCAACAAGGGCTCAGGCCCGCAAGGGTGGTCGTCCACGTGGGGGCAGTGAGGTCCTGAACTAATTTTGGCAGAACTTCGTTGCCTGGGGCCTACCCAGAATTTTGGAGGGGGGGAGGGCCATGATGATGGTGACAGCGGCGTTGACGAGCCAGCTGTTATGAGGGCGGCGGCGGCGGCGAGGCAGTGAGGCGGCGGCAGGGAGGCGGCGGCAGTAAGGCTTGAGTTCATAATCCCTATAGGCGTGTTAGCATGCTTAGAATACGTTGAATTGACTCACCAATTCGATAACAAAAAGCAGTTCGATTTTCACGATTTTGAAAGAATTACTTTATTAGGCATAGCGTAGGCAGCAGGGGGCTATGCATGCACCAGGGCATGCATGCAAGGTGGTGCATACATGCCAAGGCGCGAGTCAAGACTTATGGTGTACGGCTCCGTAAGGGCTCTGACATCCTGGCCTGCCTGGCAATAACGAATAGGAATAGCAATGCCAAATGGGAGTGCGGCCTGAAGTGAAGTGCGGCCAATTGGCGAATTGATCCTTAGAGGGTCCAATTAGCGTTTTAAGGTATTGACCCGAACGCTAATGTGGTGGAAAGGCTCATGCATATCGCCTAGGATTACCATTGGGTCACTGGCTGCTAGCATGACGCCCAGGCATCTTCAATGAAAGGACCATCGGCTTCCCCTACCTCTCTTAATCTCTCTGCTACTCTCGCACCTCCTCTTGGGATTATATACAGCCATCCAATGATCCCAATTCGTATGCTTTCGCCTGGTAGTATAGGCGATTGACAAGCTTGGATCCAAGTGCATTCCTCGAGATTTTCAGGCTTGCAGCATGTCCACGATATCATCGGCCTTGACTGTTTCTTCTTTTCCCGTAATCCCTTTCAAGCACTCGGAAGCGTGCCAACCCCCAAGTTTTCCATCTCGCTGTACAAATCGCACCAAGCTCCAGCAAGAAATAGAATCACGGAGGCGCAAAGTCATTGGGGAAAGTTCCTCAGCAGCATCTGTGTCATATTTCTCTACGTGCTAAAACGGCATATTCAATGATGGTGAGGGCCTTGACAGTCTTGTTGGCAGAATGTAAAAGTTAACAGAGTTGCATACCGCGAGATCCTTGAAGGATGCCTGGGGCCTTAGCTCCCTTGTCTAGGACCCCGCAAGCGCTGCGCGTACTATGGAATATATAAAGAAGCTCATCTTCCCTCCATATTTTACTATTGCTTACTACTGTGGAACTCCTCTTCACCGAGAATTCTCACCGTCTCACTGGCTCGCTTCTCACACCCTTTTGGGTCTCAACTATTCGCAACTACACCGTCAGCCTCGGTTATCGCGATCGGTATGCTCCACACCCACAGCTTTGCCTTGCTGGGATCATCGCCTCTCCCCCCTGTTTTGAAGGAGCCACGACTTCGGCCCACTCGCCCCGTTTTGCCCTCTTTTGCCCTCTTTCGCCCTCTTCGCCTTCTTCCCCATCTTCGCCCTTCTCGCCCGCTTTGTCTATTTTGTCTTTTTTGTCTTATTCGATGCGGAGACTGCTTTTCATTGGCTTTAGCTCTTCCAGGGTTGTACCACTTATGTCGTCACGAGCGTTTGGTGTCATGGAGCCATACTCGAACTGGTTGCTTCTCTGGTTTATGGGCTGAGATCAATTGTCCTCTCCTCTTCCATTCTTTGGACAGCCTGAGAGATACCTCGCTTCCGAACCATGGCCTTGCCCTGTCCGGACACTATTGTTCTTGCTTTAATCGACCTTGAATACCATTGGAGCTTTTCAGTGGGAGTGTCAGCCCGCAGAACCTGAGGCAAGCAGCACTCGAGGCAGTTTGTGAAACCCAGAATGACCTTCAAAGCCTTGCAACCCTCATGGACCGAGCTTGTTAGGATCGAAGCAGCTTCAGTGGTTCTTTCGTTGGCTCCATGCTTTCTCTTCGAGCTGGTTAGAGCGCCCGTTTAACGGCCTTTGAATTGACTGACGGGTACGCTCTCTCGAAGAGTCGATGAACGAACAGGTGCGGGTTTGCCGAAGGACTTGGTTCGGGTGAGAATATTTGCGTTCAAGCTAGTGCGTGCAGCTTCCGCTGAGACCATTGCGCGTGGCGATGAAATCAACCCTGATATCTACGGAATGATTTCGCCCTTAATGACTTCGCCCTCCACCATTTCAATCTCGGCTGCTCGGAATTTCGGCCCCTCATGTGGATTTCTAGCTAACAAACACCTCGCCGCTCCCTGCAATACTCTTTACAATTACGCTTTTTCTTCTGTCCAAGACCACCACCAACATACACGATGTCGTCGGACCCCATGCAAGTTTATGACGAAAATGAGCTTAATTGCACTCGATCCCCGGAAACAAATAGCTCAGGCTACGGCACGAATATGCTCCAGCGCCAGACGATTAAACCTCAAGGAATTCCTTTCCGTCCTCTGATCAGCACTTAAGAAAATGACATGATCACCACTGTTTCCTTCTATACGACGAGCCCGTATCACACCTCTGGGAATGAACAATACCACGACCAGACTCCGATTGCCTTCTTCAACGACTACAGGCAGGCTACCTACCCTCAGTATGGGTCGAACGTTCTGTCCGATACGACCGGTGGCTTTCAGACCAATCAGCAGAGCCACCACCAGGTCAATTATGACACTCGTCATCAAGTCTACCAAGCGCCAAATATCCTGTATCCCACGCAGCATAACGCCTACCAAAATGCCAGTGAATATCAGACGGCCACGTACATGGGCTTCAATAGTGATGCTCTCGCCGAGCCGGAGACATCCTCCAACGATTCACTTCTTGGCAACCCTATGTGCATACCCGTTGGTTCACCAACTAGCACGCCCATCGGCACATCCTCCACTACCATTGGTTCACTTGTACCAAGTAACAAGCCCTACGTATGCGTCTACAACTGCGGCAAGGCGTTTGACCGGAAAGGAGACATGAAACGCCATGCTCAGTCGCATGAGCCTCCAAAATTCTGGTGTCTGCAGGAGGGTTGCAAACATAGTTTGAAAGGGTTTTACCGTAAGGACAAGTTGACGGCGCATTTGCGGACACATGGGATATATTTGTGATTGGCATTGTGAATGAGCCGAAGCATTCTGCGAAATGCGTATCGGATGGGGAGGGTTGGGTCTTAGGGCGACTGAATTTAAGATCTGCCCCGAAGACAACCCTGGCTGTTTGGAGATACATTAACTACTCTCATAATCTCTACGATTACTTTCTCTGTCCACATGCAAAGCATCGTGTAGAGCTATGAGGTGCATATGCTATGAGATACTTCAATGGAGTCTACACAGCATGGTAAGTACATCTCATCGGATGATGAGAAATACTCAACTCATGTTCGCCTGGTGCAGGCGAGGTCGCCCAGAAGGTCGCCCAGAACGAACATTCTCTTCCGTCCGGCCGCAATATACGAGTATCGAGGTGGGAAATTCACACCTCTGTTCTACCTCTGCCTTACCCCTGCAACCCCCCGGCAGCCCACCTGTATGTGGTGCATGCAGTGCCGAGGCGCGAATCATCACTTGTGGTAAGGTATAGGCTCCGTATCGATACTCTTACATTGTATCTGCAGGCGCCTGCAGGAGCTTCGTTTCTCGCCTCAATCCCGCATCCATCCTTGCACTTCGTTTCCTAGGTCCACTCACTCCGCGTTTTGTGGGCGGGCACGGCACCCAACTACCACGTAGCAAGTCCGAGATTCGGCGAGGCTGCTGGAGGGTGGGGTGTGCCTACTCCGTTCTGCAATGGAGAGGGCGCTACTCGTACTTTGTTGTATTATTCTGACCTGCGTTTACATATTTCTCCATATCTGTCTTGATCTACCAAGCTAATCGCACACATAAAAAACTGACTGACTGCCTTGATTATGAATTGACATGGGTGTGTTTTTAATCAGTAGAGATTATGGAATCTAAGTAGCTAACTGTACATTCTTGTAGAGGGCCGTCACGAACCTGTGAACCAGCGCTATCATGAACCCCTAAGCCAGCGCCATCACGAACCTCTGATACAAGGCGGTCACGAACCCCAATATATGGCGCACGCAAACTTCCGCCACCGTCGACCAAGAGTTTTTGGCCTCGTGCACTGGGCGAAGATAAAGGTATTTTCAGCCTGCCGCCAATACTACAGTTGGGAGCAGAAAAACAAGTCCTATGAAAGAAAGCCGAAATCCGGACGTTCTATGAAGGCCCGCCGAAGTGTAAATGTTGTACGAATTGGGTGGTGCGAGAGTCCCTAGAGATACCCGATGAGGCTCAAGACAGATATAACAAGGCTGCTATTAAAGTCTACAAGGCCAAGGACCACGAATCTGAGCGTGTGACTTTTGGAGGACTCACGGCCATGAAGTTTCATTCTATCAACATCCAAAGCCAGATGATTACTAACGCCATCAGGCCAATCCTGGCAACGCTTGGAATGCTGGTAACGGAGAAAGACAGCATCAAGATCAAAGCGCCTTTCAAAGAGCTGTATTTCGCACATTCCCGCATCCAGGAAACTCAAAGACAAATGGAACCGAACAGCGAAGAAAGGGATCATCTGAACCTTCTGGTAAGAGTGATGGATCAACTTTTCGCAGAGATGTCTCTGGAGGTTACGGAGCTTCAATCGAAAAGGTACATCTCCCGCGAGTATATTTGGACAATCTTCCCTAAGGGCATCATCATCTATTCCCGCGCGAAGGGCCTAGACAGATTGTACCAGGTAGTCGATGTTCGTTCATTCGGTTCAAGTTGGGTGATTAGCTGCCGCTACGTCGGATTTGACGGTGCTATTTTCGGCTTCTGTAGTACTAAGCTCTATATACCCGGATTCAAGGGTCTTTGCTTGATATCAAAATTGCCGGTCTATCCAGTCGGATTTCACTCTGACCCTTCCATTGAGCAGAAATTGGCCGAGAGAGGAAGACTGTTGTTAGCCTATCAGGACATGACTTGTCGTGAATATGTTGGCGTTGCCTTTGGAAGGGATGATGATGATTCTGATAGCGAGTACGAGGTGGACTCTGAACAACGCACATTGTCCAAATACCATGTTAGCTTTCCAAACCACCTGATTACGTACAAAGATGCTAATAGCGCAGGTAACTGGCAGAGTGGTCATTGACGCTTTCACTTTCGGAAAATATAATCCTAATTACGCTATCGAGGTAGAGCGGCTAGAGGGTCTGTGTACTGATGGTGCCGACACGGGTGGGGATAGCGAGGACTTATCTGAACATGTACCGTCATGGTATGCGAAGCCTGCGAAACGGCCTTCTCCTGAAGAACAAATCACAAACCTGGAAATGCTGAGGAATTTACCCAAATATCTGATCCTGATGTCTCCTCTGCTCCCCGGATATTCTCTCAGAACTAATCAATGGCGTGAGTCATAGCAATCCATTGAGATCTATCTCGCTGATCTAGAACATAGAGTGGTTTCCCATTGATAATCTGAGCCCTATCACTTGGAACACAGAAGCCCTCAATTATCTGGTCTACCCAGAAAATACGAAAAGTCTTATCTTGACATTCGTTGAGAACCATGAGCAATCAGCAAAAGTCAGTGACGATGTTATTGCTGGGAAAGGTAGGTGTCTGTGTAATGACTTGTTACTCCGCTAATTCCACGTACTCCAGGGCAAGGACTTGTTATGCTGTTGAGTGGGCCTACTGGAACTGGCAAGACATTGACAGCAGAATCAGGTAAGCTCCCTGGATGTGGACCTCTTGTTGGCGTCTTCAGTGCCAGCTACTAATTTATGATTGTAACAATTGCGGACAGAGTGCGTCGGCCGCTTTACCAGTTACGTGTGGAGGAGTTGGCGCGCGGCATATCCAGCGAGTCCAACCTGTCCAGGGCCTTCGATCTCGCAATAGAATGGAAGGCAATCTTACTCCTTGACGGTACGTGTGTAGAAATGTATCAGATGGCTTTACTGACAATAGCTTCAGAAGCTGACGCCTTTCTGACCAAACGATCTCTTGGAAACTCCGGCAATAATACTCTGGTGACTGGTAGGCTTCCCGACAAAGATGGTGAACTTGTGATCTGTTTCGCTTGTTGCGAACTTTTCTTTGAAAATGCCTTGGTTCATCTTGAGAGCACAGCGACTGATTTCTAACAGTCCTTCTGCGTCAACTTGAATACTTTCGGGGCATCATCTTCCTCACCACAAACCTATTAGCAAACATCGATGAAGCATTCATGTCCCGGATCCACATTCACCTTCGATATCCAGTACTCTCGCACAATTCACGCCTTGAGGTCTGGAAGAGGTCTCTCTTACGTCTACAAGCACTGCCAACATCGACTGACAACTCTGTTGAGATGGAAGTCGATCAACATGGCGACAAGAGCGTCAATTTCAGTATTGACCTACCTCCTGAAACGTTGGAAGCTGTTGCCGCATGGAATCTAAACGGACGGGAGATCAAGAATGTGGTTAAAAATGCCCATCTGTGGTGTCTCTACAATGGCTTCGTACTATCACTGGAACACTTGGAAGACGCCATTCGGATCACAACCCCTTTTGCAAAGAAAGTTGTCTCTGACGAGAAACCCTCATCTGCAGAGGATGAGCCTCCATCAGGCACTAGAAAGCGTCCACGGACTGACTGAGGGTTTCCGCTTTTACTCTGTCATTACCTGGTCTATTACGCTGCATTCACTACTTCTTGAGTCATCAACCTCTACGTTGCAACTCGTATCTGGTTACAAACATCGAAGAAATGCCGCATCTCTGAACACTCTCCGGCGCAGTTGTACATTAACCACAAACATATGCGCATGGAGCTGTCAATATCTACTCCCATTCCCTCCACACACGATAACCCAAGATGTGAGATGTCCAAGGTAGGCAGTACTCTATTTGACTACCATTCAAATGGCCCAAAGCCTTTGAACTGAATCAGAAACTGCACCTAGTCCTCCCTCTCTACTTCTCCCTCTCCCCCGGGCCCCATTCGCATCTTATTAAATCGACCCAAAGATGGCCTCGGCTTGATTGATTGTAAAAGCTTATATATCTCAATTAGCTACGCCAATCCTCGACCAAGTTCCATATTGCCTCTACTACACAACACTGGCATGCATAGCTGGCCTCAGCAGAAGCTCCCACGAGCCGCAAAATGTGGTACACCCTGAGCCCCCTTAAGTCCCATTACCCTCAAACATTCGCCAGCATCTTAAGCGCTGATACTTGAAGTCCACCACCCCATCCGTGCAACCAATTGCACCAACTCCGTATGATACCATTGATTCTCTCAAAGTTCTGCAATTCGATTTTTTCATTTTTCCATTCTCCATTTCGCCAAATTTGATTCGGGACTTTGCTACATCCACAAAACGGCCTTGAAAGCCGCTTTTGAAAACAGCCTTGCAAAATAATCTCGAAAATCGCCTTGCAAGATAGCCTTGAAAAGCGCCTTCGCAGGCTGTTTTTGACTACCATAAAGACTACCATAATTCATTGAGTTAAACCCAACCTAACCTAAACCGAACTGGGTTGGGTAATACTCAATCTAGTGTGCAGCGGACGAATAGTACAGCTTCAATTTTCTTTCATCTCTATGTTCACATTCACACCTGAGCTTCGTAGGGCACGATATTGTCATTCTGTATCTAGTAGTGATACCATCAAGATGGAGTATACACACAGTACAGCAAGGGGATAAATGAGTCCGATTGTGTCAGCTCTGGTGAATTGCAGGTAGAGATAGAAGCGCTAGAGTCCTCAGCGCACGGGATACTGACATCATTGTCGCATGTGACCGTGCTCACAGTGTTTGAGTCCGGTGCTCCGTAGTAGCAATTCCGAGGTCCAGACAGGTCAAACGGACTGAGTTTGGTAGGATACTTCTGGTTGTCAGCACTGGCACTGATGCCTTGCTCGTACAGCGCCTTTGCGCAGCCATCGTATCCGTTGTTGACCGCATCATACAGATCCCACCATTCCTCTGAAGAGCCGACATCATCTACACTAAGGAGGCTGATGGTTCAAAGCCCTATCGCGACACTGTTCGTCGCCGTTGAGCTGGGTGGGCTGGGTGTCGTTGACGTCCCGGTGGGAGTGCAGCCAGGTATGAGAGAACAGTCATCCTCATTAATTCCAACCAGTGTGCAGACCTGACAATCGCTGGTAATTACTTGATGTGTTGATGAGGCGTTGATTGTAGATGAGGGCAGCGAAGTGTATGCACAGCTACTGGTTGATGGAAGTAAAGTGAATGTTGAGCCATCGCAGACGCAGTAACCGGAATTGATACCTTGGTCCAGGTCTTCATTTTGCATGGAACATGATGGCATTGAATTAGTTGTAGGCATAGATGAGGCTGATGTTATTGTTTCAGTAGAGGTTGAGATGATTATTTTTGTTGAGACTGATGTTGAGCCTGTCATTGTTGAAGCTGAGAGATCATCATCCTGACCTTGATCATTGTCCTGACTCACAGTTGAGCAAGTGTTCACTCTGATCATCACTGTAGTTGCCTGGATGTTGCAACCTGAAGTCACAGCTGAACTTGTTGTAGTACAACTTGAGGAGCTAAGGTTAACAGAGGAACAAGATACAAAGTAGTCTGTAACTGTTGAGGTTGTGCATGAGCTTGTGGGTGATGTCTCAGGTCCTGTCAGTTTAGGTGGAGAGGCCGGAGGGTCAGGATCATTGAGGTCATTGAAATCATTGCCTTCATCTGAACAAGACAACAAGCATGGAAGACTGCAAAATAGCCGGCATTTGTGTCTGCAGCTGGTCAAGCATGTAGGTCCTGGTGGCCCTGGTTTTCATGTCAACGGTGGGTGATCGTTTGATCCAGGTGAAGTGGTTGAATATGGGTACAGTGGTGAGGTTATAGTATGTGTTACCGGAGGATTGGTCACACCTGATTGACTGCGAGGGTTCCAGTCATCAGTGATGGTAAAAGGTGGCGGAAGAACACTGCTTGTGATATAAAAAACTGATGAAGTATCTGTTTCAGTAACTGTAACATTAACGTTCCATAGATCAATCAGGGAAGTCGTAACTGATGATATTGTGAGCGTAGTAGTTTCCATGATTCAATCATAGCCGGTTGAAGTTGAAACATCACCGTTTGCAAGCGTCGTGACTTGAGATGTCAACCAGGCAACTTTCAACGAGGTCATGAATAGAGGAAAGGTGATGGTGGTCGCACTCAGCAACACTAGTGGAGGGAGTATGAAAAGACAAGGAGGCTCACAGTAGAGGACCGGATCTGCACTGAACCATATGTCAGGGTTGATGTAGACATCTCCAGAAGATTCAGAAGTGTTTGTCGCGCTACTGCATGAACCTGACTGGCAGCCGACCCCGCAATGATCCGTTGTATTTCCACAATAGCCTGCAGCTGAGCAGCAGCTTCCTTGCGGCCAAGCTCCACAGACCGTGTTTCCATGGCTCAGGCCGCAGGTACCGTCGAAGGTCTCATCTCCAGCAATGCATGGTCCAGACTGGCATCCATCGCCACAATGATCCATTGTATTGCCACAGTAGCCTGCTGCTGAGCAGCAGCTTCCCTGTGGCCAATCTCCACATATAGTGCCTCCATTGCCTACTCCGCACGTACCGTTTGTGGTGACTGGATGGTTACTGCCACCACCATTGGGAGTGTTGCCACTGCACAAGAATTGTGAGCAAGAGCACTTGTAATAATCAAATTTGTCTAACAAAAGAGGATGTGACGTAATCAGACTGACCTGCCAATGCCTGAGTTGAAGTCGACACTCCAAATCATCATCCCTCTGAAGCACATATTGCTCACTCATTGCTTCTTGAGCGCAATAGTCTCTGTGTCGTCGTAGCCGATCCACTGATTATCCCAGCTGATTTGCTTCATCATTGAAGATTGAAGTAATTCAGGCACGATCCCTTTTTCCTTAATCAGAGTCTCAATTTCAATCAGTGACATTACCCCCGCGAAGTCGGTACAGGGAGCTGGATTGCTTGGTCCTGTAAAAGAGCATTCAATATACGCGCACGTAGGGTCCGCGAGGGTGTACCCACGACCATAATACGCGGTGCCAAAGTTGACCTTTGCTGGGTTCAGGCCGTCAAACCATAGTGGGAGAGTATCATTGTAGATTTCCCGAATGTCTGCTTGTCCTCGGACAATAGATCCAAGAGTTTTCGTGTCGGCATCCCATGAACCATGAAGATCATAAGCCATGAAACCAAACCAATCGACGTAAGGTTCCATAGCCTTTGCGTCGAAGCCTCTTAGATACCAGTAGTCCGGAGCGAGGGTTAGGCTGATGCCAAACTGGCTTCCGAAGGCAGCCCGCATTTCTTGTACAAGAGCGACGTAGTTCTCAGTGTCAGCCGTACCACCTCCCCGCTCAGGACTTGCTGGATATTCCCAATCAAGGTCAACACCTTGGAAACCATATTTGCCCATGAACTGTGATAGTGACGAGATGAATGCGGCGCGATTCCCTTGCGTGGATGTCATATCACTCCTGACTACTTGATCAGCCCCGGTCGATTACTTGCACGGTTTGCTCCTTTCTCAAGGCGAGCGCTACTGACCACGTCGTGTGTGTTGCTCCAACATCACTGAAATCGAAGCCACCAATAGCAATCCACGTTTGGAGTGAAGAGGTCTTGAGTGCTGTGAACTGAGTATAAACAACGACATCTGAGGCATCTACAGGTACTACTGTGAAGCTTGATGGGTCAATGTTGGCAAAGGCGAAGTAGAGATGTGTCAGTCCGCTCGTGTTGATTTGCGCAGGAGCTATTCGGTTGCAAAGACGATCACGTAAATTTGACGATTGATAGTATCCGATGGTACGACCGCTCGAGGATTGGCCACTGCAGGCCGGGGGTGGTATAACTTGGCAGAGCCCAAAGCCTGCTTGGCATGGCGTCGCACCGTTCGGGTCCGCATCGCCGCAGTGAGCGGATGTCGTCTAATTAGTTCCAGTATCAGCAACGAAGAAACAGCGACGGCCAACCTTTCTTCCGCATCTCAAGCGGCTGTGGAGCTTCAACAGACAAAGAGATGCTGCAAACTTACTTCACACCAGCCAAAATGTGAGCAGCAGATGTTCATGCCGCATTTGATATCACCACCTTGGCTATATATACCACACATTGCCGTGGCGTCGCAGTTGGACGTGCAATTGCCTTGGCCGCAATAAGTTGGTCCGTAACCGCATTTCCCATCGTTGCTGCAGCAGCTGTTGACAGCATTATCAGTCATATCATTCAGATATATGAATCGGCTTCACAAACCTCCCATCAGGGCAAGGGCTGCCCGATGCACAGGGCTCTGCGTCTCGTTTGAATAGAGGGTTGAACGTGCGTGAAGTCGAGCCGGGCACCAGTGAGGCGTCGCGGCGTGCCTGAACGACCTGGGAACTGTTGGGTGGCACGACGGAAAGGGTACGGTTGAGAATGTAATCCTGAGATAGCTGGATGATTGGAACAGGAGGGGCTACTTGGACATTCTGCTGTACCGGTGACCGACAGTCAACAACGGCAAGCAGCAAGGCGAAGAATAAGAATCGGTAGAACTCCATTCCAAGCGAAACGGCGGCTGGTCTTCGGTATGCAAATGTGAGCCGAGGTGCTTGTTGGGCGCCCAGTTGGGTTTGACTCGAGTTGAATGTTATCTGTTGCACTGAGAAGTTTCCTCGCACTGGCCGCGATTGCCTTTTGCCTGGGTAGCTCAGTTGTGCAAGATGACGTTCAACTGGCCGTGTGTGGTCCCAACGGCTCCTCCTTTGTTTTCTGTGCTTGCTTATATGTCAGGTCGGTATCAGTTCCCACAAGACACCTGCCGGGCACAAGCCCGGCCCCGGCCAAAAATGCATCTCTCTATGCTTGGTAGGGTCTTGCTACCGGTAGCATCTGGGCGGTGCCCGCAGGACCAGTCCATTCCTACAGAGTCTGGCTGGTAGGGGCGCTTCTTTCCTCATTATCCCATTATTGTTGGACCTTTCGTCATCTGGATAGGCCAACTTCAAGCTCCGAGGCCAACTTTACGGCGAAATAACGTTTGATCCCTAAAGACGCTCCGAGGTGTCCAGACTCTCATCAGAGCAGGGTTCGGCAAAGTCCAGCTTCTCCAACATTCGACGCGTTGGCTCCGCGTAAGAGTCATCTTATGGCATTCTGCCTTGTCCAACCTGTTGGGTGTAAGCGTTTCGTAATAATTGGAGGTAGGTAGGGGTGTTACTTGTGGAGTTGGGGCTGAGATGCTACGGCGCTGTCAGGCTTGTGACTAAGACAGTGCTAATTCTCACCGCACTAAGGTACGGCACGTGTAGTTATTTCGCAGAAAGGCATCCTTGGAACCATCTCTTCGACCCGTATCGCAGGGCGCAATCTATTGATGGGATCGGGGTAGGGCACGGCACAGTTTCAGCTCCGGTAAGATATGCACTTTGGGCCTTGGCGCAACAGTCAATGGAGCGCGTTCATGTCAGCATCTCAACCTCGCTTGGTGTAAGTTAGAGCCCTTGGAGGTTCGTTCCGTTGATGCTTTACCCGAGGACCTTACATGCTTACCTTACTAGGATCAGCTTGGGTGTTCCATTGTTCGAAGAGGTACCTTAGTGAGGACTCTACCTTAGTACTCACGCTAGGATTACGCAGGGAGCAACAAACGAATCGCCGACGTGATCGGAGTAATCTTACCCCTCCGGTGACACTCTTACGATTAACTACCTTACTATAGTACTCCTACAAGCCTGAGTAGCATGCGAAATTGTTGATCAGCTGAACGGAAACCCCACTTCCCACGACTGATTACCCCTGTTCCTTCAGATCTTGCTAACAGCAATTTCGCATTTCGCACGATACCAACAGTACCCTACTGTCGGTGGTCACTCGGCCGTACGCCGACTGTCATTTAATATGGAACTTGACTTGGATGACAGGGAAGAAGCAATCCATCTGGCCCCATATCCTCGTTTCTCGTGCCGTAATCCAACTGTATGTTGGAACAGCCGACCATATCAGCTTACACTCCTAGCTCTCAGTATAGGATGCGCTGTTGGATCATAGAGCTAAAGCACTTGAGCGATCATACCTGATGTATCTTCTATCCTCTGTGCAAGCGGCTTGTTGCCTGGAGCTCCCCAATTGTGCTAGTGATAAACTCCTGCTTTGATTAATCTTAGAGGTTATTTCTACGTATTTGCATTTCCTTTGTGACTTGCTATAATAATGACGCCGGTATCTAAACGGCTTTCGTCCGTTATCCTGCTTCTTACTGCCTTCCTTGCGATTCTGCTCTGTACAGCTGTAATCCGGCACGAAGATGTTGGCTCCCATAAAGAGCGAAGAGCTGTTTCCCTCTTGCACCAGGACCTGGTGGTAGACCCTGTCAATGCAGTCATTGCATCGTCCGAGAAGAAGCCAACCATCATATGCTCAGCGGACAAAGATGGTCTGCCAGGTGCTCAGTGCGAACATATCGACTGTCTTGCAGTAAATGATGGCTCTAGGTAAGTTCTTACAGACGTTCGCCCCAGGACTGATGCTAATGTGTAACCCTTACCAGCCAATGCTCCTACGCCCAAGATGACTCGAGCACTCCAGCTACGACAGGTCAACCGCAAACGGAAAGCAGTATCGAGGCTGATCATTCGAATCATCCGTTCTTGAAAAAGAGAGCTTCCACTTTCGGGAGACAGTCTGACGACTCCTCTACTGGCCGACTTGGGACTCTTGCCGCACGCGCTGTCAGTCAATCACCTGGTCTTATCAAAAGAGCATATACTATCAGCTGGAACCCCGCCAAAGTAACGCTCACTTACCAGGATGGAAGTTCAACCGATGCCGTTGAGAAGGGCAAAGGACTACTCTGCAAGCTCGCAGCCGGCGCAGGACCAGCGAGCCCATGGACAAACAAAGCCGATCTTGACACCTGGGGCTGGTCGTACCAAGTTTACTCGGATGTAACCGTTGCAGAGGAGAGCCCTGATCTCGAGCCTGCGCTCAACGGCTTGGGCATATCTACGGCCGCTTACCCCCGCAACCAGATGTGGTACGCTGGGCAAGAAGAATCCACGCCTGCGATCAGGGTAGGTACCTCATAACGTGATTTTCCCACTTATAGAGAGTGATATTCCATCTCCCCTCTGCCCTCTTCTCTCTCCTGGATTGAAGTGCATTTGCTGATGGTTTGATGCAGTCTCCTACCTACGGCAACTATTATAACACCTACAATGCCAAAGATGGAGTGATTCTTGCCAACAGAAATTTCAGTCCTGCAGACCAGAGCCCAACGCTTCAGCCCCCGGATCTTCAAAAGTGGTCCGACGTCGTCTGATACTTCTGGGAAATGTCCTGCCAAGAAGAGAACGTTGGAGTTGGAAATCTAAACTATATATTTAGGGTTCAAATCGTCAATGACAATACTAATTTCATCGTCAGCAAAGCGCTTGGGAGTACCTCCGTGGACGCTTGGCCAGGAAAAGAGTTTAGTATGAACACGGATCAAGGCAAAGCATTACTCGGGACATCTAACGGTGGTGGTGTGGCTTGGTTCTTGATCAACCACCAAGCGCAAATGGGGACAAAGACGATTAAAAGCGTTAATGTCTTTAGCACGGAGAAAGGCCTGCAGCTAGCCTTCAAAATCGGCAATGCTTAGGATTCGCTGATAGTGTCCCTGGCTTGATACGGTCTAGCAAATCAGAAATTACTACGAAACCATACCTTCTGCGACTGCAGCATGTGTGGGAGAATGGCCAGAACATTTTTATGCCAGCTTCAAGTATTTGATTACTATGGATTAGTTTTAGTAACGCCGACGGAGTCTTTGTCAACTACATCAGATATGCAAAGGCTATCTGCCACTTACATTCCTAAGTCTGATCGCCATCTCAGATTGTGTCCCTCATCCTTTAAACGGCTTCGTTTTGATGTCCGGCCCGCATTCGGCCTAGTCCACTGCCTGTCCTGTACGTAGTCCAGATGCCCTCTCATGCTGTGCTTGCAAGGGCTGGCGCCCCTTCAAAACACACCGTCCTATATTCTTCACTCTCGAACCAGCCCGATACATTGCACGTCCCCTTTCCCCTACACTCCTGACACGCATTGAACATCTTGTCCGCCATCACAGCCCTTTCCACAGGGTGCGTTGCAAACCCTTAGATATACATATCAATTGAAAGGAGCGAAATTGCGTCGCTGCTACAAATAAAAAATATTTTCACAACGCCGCCACAAATGTCGATGAAGTTTCAAGCTGGTCAACTGTCCACGAAGAAGCCCCTACAATCAACCCCTGCTACCCGCTTATAGCCTAACCAGTCGGCGGCTCAACAAATAACGCCGTCTCGGCGCTCAGACTGCCCAGCTCAGCGCTCTCCACGCTCTTCCATGTGAAAAACAAATCGTCCTGGCTCAGCCGCCTGTCCACTCTCATGACGTACCACTTCCCGTTCGCGGGTGGATTCATCTTCTTAGGAAGATTCAGCATTTCCAACCCGGCCATCTTCTGCAAGTCCCAGATGCCGAAGCCGAGGTGGCGAAAGGGGCGAAAGCTTGAATGTTTCAAGGGCGAAGACGGCATGTGCAGGCAAGCGGTGTGGAAGAAATTGTAGCCTGGGCTCGGGTGGTTGGCAGCTTCGGGGTCTTGACCCCAAGCGAAGGCGGTGTCGTTGTTTTCTGGAGGTGCTTGGGCTACCCAACACTGCGTTGGGTGCATTGGCTGGATGGTAGGCAGCCTTGGTGAAGGCTGAGAGTCGGATGGGTAGTTGTCTGACGGTTGTGTCTCTTGGAGATAGTCATGCACACACTCCATCTCCTCGAGCTCCCAAGAAGTGAGCCGGCCCCAGACACGACGCGGCCCATCATCATTGAACCCGATGAATGGAGTGAGGTCGTAGTAGAGTTGTATGCGCCATAGAGCGCGATATACACGATAAATTTCAACCCAAGAAGGAGCTCCACATTTTGCCGGCTGGTAATTGCGACCTTCCGGGTGGTCATCCAAAGGCTTGTAACTGAAGTGGAAATTTGGATTGAGAAGATGAGATGGGTTGATAGCATTTACACGGTTCAAATGCGTCTCAAAAAACGATTGGGTAAGGCTTTCAATGTCTGACGCCAAATCCAGAAAGCTTCGCACAACTGACAAAGGAGCGGAGGTCGTGGAGAGCGGATGGATTGAAGCGTCGCCAAAAACGTAAGAGTTGAGGAAATCGTCAAGAGCCTTTGGAGACTCGGTTTGGGCTTCTACAATGGAGTCATCAGTCCGGACAGTAAGGATAGTCCGGACAAGCCGCTGCAGTGGCGTGGACAGAGTAGAAGTGATCACAGCTTCCGTGATCTCGGCATAGAATTGCTCGAAAGTGCTAGCTGCAGCGGGCGACGCGTGGATCAAGGAGTCTAGTGAAGACAAATCCAAGAAGTACTTCGTGATCTCCAGGACGAGCGAAACCGGAAGATGGTAGAATGGGTCTCTCATTGTGTGCAAGCTGTACTTTTTAGGTCCATATAGAGAAGGAAGGTGCCTGGTAGACAAGATGTGACGACAGTCGTCATGTAAGGACTTACACGGGGACTAAAAGCTGACAGGATGGGAGTTGAAGCGGTTGTAAGCGAAGGAATATTGGCCCGCCTTGGCCATACGACAGTCACATTACTTATACCCGCACGGTGTGATTCAGTCACCAGAAAGGCGTAGGATTACGACGCTCCAAGTAAAAGGGGCGTTTTTATGCGCCCAGGTGCTGACTAAGCTATAAATAATATCGTATATATAGAGTAGCTATCAAAATATATGTTCCAGCCCTCAACCACTTCTTGAACTAACATCAACAGTATTTGCTATTACAGTCAGAAAAACTCACATCCGGGAAGAATCGGAGCTGACATCCTGAGAATAGTGGCCTGAGAGAAGAAGCGTTCTGTACATATAAGGTACTCGTCTAAAAGATTAGTAGAGAAAATAACCTACACTGACTTGATGGAAATGAGGTTAGATGTGAGACTTGTAGGATGGCTAAGTATCGAGTTTGGTGGTGGAGGTTGCAAGTTGTGGGGAGGGAAAGCGGAAGCTACCAAATAAATGACAGTTCCAACCAGGGACCCCTCTGCATAGCAAAGCACCAACCTCAGGTCTTAAAATTATGAATTCAATCTCTAGAAGCTGTTGAGCTCTGTAATTCGCAGTATCAAGGCTTCCAGATATTGCAGTCTATTGTTAATCTATTGCGGGGGCCGCCTGGATCCCTTCTACGTACTCGGGTATAACGTAAGTTAGCTGCGCACAAAGTACGGAAAATCTTTGCACCCGCCCTCCGGCAGCTAGGCCTAAGAGGGGTAGTCTTTCACCCTGACAAAATTTGGGCGACGCGATAACTCGAGATCGAGACGGAAAGATAAATCATCTACAGCTCCACCAACACCATCCCTTAAGATCAGGCGCGACGCTTTTGTCCCAATTTTAAACAGCAGCAACATACCGTCGAGATATACACTCATTCACATCGATTGTTGCCTGATGTTGAACACTTTACGAAGAGGTCCGGCCTCTGTTGCAAGAGCACTACATCGATCCTCGGCATCCTCCTCTACGATAGCATGTGTACGACCAGTACGACCGACACAATTCCAACTTCGCCCGTTACAAAGATCAAGTGTCATATCATGTAGGGCGCTACATTCTTCACCACAATGGCGGCATTATGCCAACGCCACCGCAGAGGCGCAGGACGAAGCCACAGAGGGTCAGATCGAAGATAAAGTCTCCTTCGAGAGGCCACCCTCAGATAGAGACATCAATGTGTCGACCAGCCTTGGTCGGGTCACGAAGTTCCACCAGCTTGGAGATCTGAAAATGGTCAGCCCGGTGATTATCGAGACTTTGACGAAGAAAATGGGTCTTGAGACTATGACCCAAGTCCAGAGCCTGACGATAAACGAGACACTGAAGGGAATCGACGTGTAAGTGAATGGTGTTATCAGGGGAGTGGGTTTTATCGGAAACGCTGACTCCGGGTATAGACTCGCACAGGCTCGCACAGGAACGGGCAAAACCCTAGCTTTTCTCATCCCAGTGTTACAGAACATCATCAGCGTCGATCCGACCCTCGAGCATCGACGCCTTGATAGAAGAAGGTCAAATGGGCCCGACATTCGAGCCATCATTATTTCACCGACCCGAGAACTCGCAGAGCAGATCGCTGTTGAAGCAAGCAAGGTGGTCAGAGACACCGGTATCGTTGTGCAGACAGCTGTTGGAGGCTCTACCAAGTCACTCGGTCTTCGGAAGATTCAGAGTGAGGGATGCCACGTCCTTGTGGCCACTCCCGGTAGGCTCAAGGACATACTGTCCGATCCATTCAGTAACATTCTGGCACCGAAACTGAGCGCTTTCGTTCTTGATGAGGCGGATAGACTACTTGATCAAGGTTTCGCCCCAGAAATACAGGCCATTCAAGACCTGTTGCCGAGGCGAAGTGAGGTTGACAGGCAAACCCTACTCTTCTCGGCCACGGTTCCCCGCGAGGTGATGAACATCGTTGCAGCTACTATGAAGCCGAATTTCAAGTTTGTTAGGACTGTGCAAGAGGGGGAACAACAAACGCACGAGAAGGTGCCACAGAAAGTAGTCAATGTGGGTGGCCTCGAGAACGTGGTGCCGGCACTACTGGAGCTGTGCAAGCGAGAGAAGGCTCGGAATGAGGGTATGCCATTCAAGGCCATCATCTACTTTGGCGCCACGACCGAAGTCGCGCTAGCCAGTGCAATTTTCAAAAACCTCAAAAACCCAGGGGCGAGCCAATTCGCCCAGCACCCTCTCTACCCCACCCAGCTCGTCGAGATTCATGCGAGGCTAACACAACAGCAACGAACGCGCGCGGCCGAACGTTTCCGGCGCGCTCAATCCGCCATCATGTTCTCATCCGACGTCACCGCGCGCGGCATGGACTTCCCCAACGTCACCCACGTCATCCAAGTCGGTCTACCCACAAACAGAGACACCTACATCCACCGCGTGGGCCGAACGGCAAGAGGCGACAAGAACGGTGAAGCCTGGCTCTTGATTTCCGACATGGAAGCTGAAGCATGTCATGTGAAACTCTACAAACTCCCCCTCGTCACCGACCGCTCCCTCGAGACGGCCAAAGTCGACATGACTCAGGACGCCCAATTGCCCGCCGAGGTAGCCTCTATGCTCACGCAAGTCGTCGACGCCGCAAAGTCGGTGCCGTACTCGGTAAAAGCCGCCGCGTACATGGGCTCGCTGGGTGTGTACAACTGGCTGCACCGCAAGCAAGCCCTCATCGATTCTCTAAATAATCGGTCGAAATACCTGTGGGGGTTGGACGCGCCTCCCGCCGTCTCCCAAAGTCTAGCGCATAGACTCGGCCTTAATGGCGTGCGCGGCCTGAACATCGGACCGCGGAGCCAGGATCCTGACGGCGGCGACGTCGGTGATTCGTCACGTGGATTCGATAGGGGATCGTCGCGAGGCGGCTTCGACAGGGGATCATCATCATCACGAGGTAGCTTTGATAGGGGACCGTCATCATCGAGAGGCGGCTACGATGGCGATCGCTCCGGCGGTCGTTCCTCGTACGGGGGTGATCGCAGCTCCTTTGGGGGCCGCTCTTCGTCTGGCGGTGATCGCGGGTCCTTCTCTGGAGGCCGTTCTTCATACGGTGGTGATCGCGGATCCTCCTCCGGAGGCCGCTCTTCGTACGGTAGTGATCGCGGCTCCTCCTCTGGGGGCCGGGCTCCGTACAACAAGCGGCCGTATGAGGATCGGGGACGGCAGGGAGGGAATCGGGATCGGGCGTTTCGAGGGGGGTCTGATAGGGGTGGGAGTAGTAGCGGGGTGGAGCAGAAGGCGTGGTTTGCGGACGAGTAGTGAAGACGTTTGGCGGGTGTGATAACCGTATCGGTAATCTTTGACGGCATGGTTCGGTGGAGCCGGTGAATATTGTTGAGGATACTTCTTACTTCTTTCTGTGCATAATAATCCCATCTTTGTGCCGGGACCTCGGGCGCTGCAGACGCGACGCTCTACAAGGTTTATTTGCTCAAACTTTGTTGTTTCTTTGTTTCTACAAAATAGGGGCTCTTTGCCTCTAGAGATAGAGGAAGGACACGAGCACTTGATCTCTAGCTGGGGCCGGGCGTTTCCTGGAACGGGGGACCGGGGAAAATGCAAATACCACTCCACACTACCGCGTAATACAAAAGCCATTGAATCAAGCCATACATACCGTACCTGATATTTGCAAGTCCGACAAACCTTCGATTTCGGCATCGACATAACCGATGGAGCCAACGTCATCGTTCGCGCACTTGCTCAGCTACCGCTATTCCTCAGTTGGCCTCAGTGCGCAATACTGGAAGTAAGTAATGCCTCATCTAAAATAGGGGTATATGCAAGCCCACTCGTCACCATCATACCTAATGCCATACTCGCCGCCGCACAACCTGGATGATCCGTCATAATGTCCTTTCCCCCAATCCCACTCCCTCTCCCATCTCCATTTCCCCTCTCCCCATCCACCTTTCCACCAACCCACTCCTTCCCTCCCTACCCCTGGGGCCCACCCCTGCCCCTGTCCGTGGCACCACCCACTACAACCTCCCCCCCAGCACATCCTTCTCAAAGATCCTAACCCCCTCAACCTCAGAAAACTTCAAACTAGCCACAATATCCATCACCAGCCCCTGCCCCTCATCATCACTCTCACTCGTCTGCGCATCTTCCTCCCCACTACTCGCCGCATCCCCCGCTATCCCTATCCCCATCCCCGTCCCCATCCCCATCCCCATCACTCCTCCTGCTCCACCAACCCCAACTCCCCCCCCAAACTTCAACTTCCCACCCCTCCCCCCCCTTTCACCCCTACGCGCAATTTTCGAAACGTTAGAATTGATGGCCAAATACTGAATCTTCAACCCAGGGCAATGACTCAGGTTATCGATTGTGAATTTGCGCAACTCGCTACTGAGGAAGGGACAAGTGTCTTCGGAGCGGAACGCGACGATGCGGAAAGCGGTGAGGGATTTGAGGCCGGGGAGGGATTGCATGAGGAGATGCTAAAATTTCAATTGCAGCGCGCCAAGTCAGCCATCTTCCTTCCTCGCAGCAAGGCAGGGGAAGAAACAAAGTGCACGCATTTATAATCACGAACTGACTCACATAATTCGCCAAACTAAACCCCACGGCCAACTCCTCCAACCCCCCGCCCCTCCCCGCCAACAACCTCACAGTCTTCGCATCCACATCCCACGCATCATCCTCGTCATTCTTAATCATCAACCTCTTGAGCGTCTTCACATGCCTCCTCAACGCCCTCCTCCTAATATCCTCGATCCCGACATTCGTCTTCGCCGCAAACGTTTCAATCTCGGCCTTCCCCCCCCGTTCCAGCATCAGCAGCTCCGTCAAGCCCTCAAACGTCTCCAGACAAGCCAAGAAAGCGGAAGTGACGTTGTCGGTAAAGATGCTCTCGAGCCGGATGGGCGACGACAGCTGTTGCATCTTTGTCATGAGGGACCAGAGACCGCCTTGGGAGCCGACGTTGAGGAGGGTGAGACGTTTGAGGATGGTCAGGTCGATGGCGCGCACGAGGACGGAGGCTTTGATGGGGATGAGGTAGAGGGAGAACTCCTCGAGGGGGAGGCCGTGCGTCGAGTGCAGGTATTCTCGCATGGTTTGGTCGGTTGATGTGGGGGGTGAGACTTCGGTGACGTGGTCGTCGGCCATGGTGTGATCCGCATCCCCGGCTGGCATGGCGTCGTTGAGGCCACCGCTCATGCTGTTGTTGTTTGGTATAGGGTCTTTGAGAGATCCATTGGACTCCAGCTTCGCCTGCTTTAGGGACGGGGTTAACGTGCCGTTCGCTTCCTCCGTCGCTACCTCGGTCTCGTCCAATAACATCTCTTGATCGTCGCCACTGTCGTCCTCAAGCACGTCTGGGTGCTCGATGTCGACGCCCATAGTATCCTCTTGTTGGTCGACTGGAGGATCCGGGGGTATGGATTTCTTTGATTCCATCGAATCCTCATCGCCGTCCTTGGCCCAATCCTCACCTTCAGCAGTAGATGCCTCGTCCATAAGCATGGCTATTTCTTGCTCTTTCTTGTGTTCAAATTGCGCTTCATGCTCCAAGAGATATTCTGCCATTTTAAGTTTGTGATCCTCTGCGTGCTCATGCTTCTTAACCTCCTTGGCGTGAGCATCTATATCAGCTCCCGTGAACATGGGGAGCAAGGAGCTCGAAGAGTTGCCTAATATCTTCTGCTTCTTCAAATCGCCCAAGGATCCATGCATAGAACTGCCGTGACTGCCGTGACTGTGTGGATAGACGGGAGGCTTGGGAGCACTTTGCGACGAGCTACCTGTTAAATAAGGAAGATCGTTAACGACATAAGGTGAATTGAAAGTGTACATCCCACTAGGCAACTTGCCAGTCAGAGACGCTGGTAATCCACCGCTCATGGAAGAGAGCGCCGAAAGTTGACTGAGTTGACTGGACCAGTAAGGGTCAACTAGAGAACTCGGCATGGAATCACCAAATTTGGCAAGCTCGGTGAAGCCAGCTTGTGTTGAAGGCATCGGAGGAATGGGTTTCGGTTTCTTGGGAATTATGCCATTCATTGGGCCTTTGGCGGGTCCCTTGGAGGGCTTCTTGTTGTTCTTTTCCACGTTCTGAAGATATTTCTCAGCCGCCTTTTGTATGGACTTTAGCGCCACCAAGCCCTCTCCTCCACCTGTTGTCTTGTACACACTCTGCAGTTTCATCATCGAGTTCTTGAGTTGCTTCATAAACACCCGATCCGGATTCTCCACCGACGCAGTCGCTGCAGCAGATGCCTCAAGAACTCGGTCTATCTTCCGGGCCGCTGGGGCTTGTTCTAGGGCGAAGATCCGTGCCAACATGGATTCCTGCGCAGAACGCTCTTTTCGGATATCAGCCTCGCTAAAAATTGGGGCAGACCCCGTAGCGGTAGGAGGGGTCGGAGTTCCATCGAAATCGACCTCGTCAGGCTCTGTTTCAGTATCTTCATCCGGATCTCCTCCATGATGCGGGGCGGAAGGCTTGCGTGCTTTCATAGCCAAGGACCTTGAAAGCGACAAGGAAAGCTTCTTCAGCGTGCCGGACGAGCCTTTCAAGCACTGCGCAATCTCCCCGGCGTACTCGATATGGTCTATGTCCAACAGAGCAAGGCTACTCAGGTGTTTGAAGCCCGAAAACGTCCGTCGGGAAGCAATGAGGTCTGCAGCCTTTTGTTTTTGTATTAACTTTGCAGCACCTAGGTGTATTGAGGGCGGTGGAGGAGGGTGGCCAGCGGAGGAATGTAGCGATGAAGTCAATGGGTTGGCTTTGAGTTCGACAAGGCCGGCCACGGGCTCGAGGCGCACATGGAGATGTTGAAGCCCCTGGATCTTGTGCAAGACCTGGTAGACAGAATCATCCAATCCTTTCGAGGCAGCCCATCTAGCACAACATCAGCGGAAAATCGCCGAAAGTGACGACAAGTCAATTACCGAAAGCTCTCCAATATCTTTGCTTTTTTCAGGACAAGGAATAGTATCGTACTGAGGAACATGTACGACTCGTACGGATCCTCATGCTCTGAAACACTGAGGCCAAACACTTTGATGTATTGTGCGTAATCGTGATCACTCGTGACGATGGTCCTCAAGCTTTCCTCCACACGTGTACTGGGAGTATTGTAGTCCACGTTCAGACGGCTGGTCAGTTTGAGATCCAACACACGGTATAGTTCGGCGCTGGCCAACGGATGGAACTCTCTCGAGACCCGCGCGAGATTGGGAAGGTCTTTGCGAGGCACCTAGGAAGATCACGGCCGTCAGAATGGCCAATTCTAACCGACTCTTGGACTTACATATCCAACGATCGCTTTCAGGGTTTCCAGTGGTAGATCCATGAGAGCAATGCTGCCTTTGGCGCGCCCCTTGCCCTTGCGGTCCATTACGGAGCTCTGCCCGGAACAAAGTGATATCAGCTGTAGGGCGTGCGTGATGAAGTCATCGGCGTTTTCGAAAGTGTAAGGTAAGGTAATCAAGTCGCCATTCCACCTTAAGTGGTAAGAGGGATGGACCAGATTGAGCAGGTGCGATGAACGGCGCGGGCAAGTGTGAAAGGTCGGTATGAGGCCTCAAGTGTTGATTCAAACAGACTGTGGGAGTACCATAGTCTTACACGCGCATGCATGTGCGAGTTGCAGCTTTCGAGAAGCGCATGGAGATAAGGTGGATTTGTGGGTTGGTGGATTGGTACCCAGCAAGGCTAAATACCAGTCTGCAGCAGCTGGTACACTGTCAGTTCCGCCGGCGATGACTGACGGGGCCAATGTAGTTCGGAGAGTGATTGCAGACTACTGGCAATATGTATCAGAAGCAGCGGTCTCGCGGCGGACCGACGCTTGTTGGAGCCAGAGCGAATTGGCGGTATTTGAGGATTCATCTAACCGTCGTGCATCAGATCTGCTTGTGCGACCTCCAATGCCCGGATTGCCGTGCGTGCTGGATGCGGCTCCGGCCTGGCAGCGACCGCCGCGGCATGCCAAGCTTTCGACTCCTCAGACCGTCCCTGAACCCTGACGGCGGCACCTTCCACGCCTCGCCACGCCCCGTTTATCCGTTCGACTTGCTTCCCCTCTGAACACAGTCTTCCGGTCATATCTCGCCATGGCGGGAAAGAAAGCAGCGGGCGAAAACACCAAGAAAGCTGCCGGCAACGCCAAAGCACGTTCTCTCCTCGTACCCGTCGCTCTCTCTGCTGCTAACCGCCCACAACTCCAGAAAGCCGAAGTAGCCAACCAAAAAGCCGCCGCCGAAAACGCAAAGAGAGCAGCAGCCGACGAGCAAGAATGGAGCAAAGGCGCAAAATCCAACGCTAAAAAGCACGCCTCCGCCCCCATCTCTCCACAAAGCCCCTCACTAACCCCACCCTCACCACAGGGAAGCCGAAGAGCAAAAGAAACTCGAAGCCGCCCGCAAAAAAGCCGAAAAAGACGCCCTCCTCGCCGCCGAAGAAAAAGACGCCCGCGCCCTCCCCAAAAACGCCAAAACCGCCCCCAAAAAAACCCGCGCCCTCGACCTCTCCCAACTCGACGCCCCCTCCCCATCGACCTCCACCTCGACCTCCGACCCCGCCCTCAACGCCACCGGCATCGACAACGCCCTCGACGCCCTCTCCCTAACATCCGCCAACCCGAGCGACAAAGTGGACCGCCACCCCGAACGGCGCTTCAAGGCCGCGTACGCGGCGTACGAAGCGCGGCGGCTGCCGGAGTTGGAGGTGGAGCAGAAGGGGCTCAGGAGGCAGCAGAGGATCGATGTGATAAGGAAGGAGTTTGAGCGCAGTCCGGAGAATCCGTTCAATCAGGCGAATGCGCGGTTCGATAGCACGAGAGATGAGATAAGGGAGATACGGGATTTGGAGCGGGAGAAGACGGAGGCGAGGTTGGCGGGGAAGTGAGAGTAGAGTCGGTGGGTTTTGTTGGTGAAGGGGCATTCGATAGACTGGGGAGATGGTGAAGGGACGGGGGCGTATTGATCGAAGTGCTCGGCTTGCGCTGATGATGGAGATGAACGAGAACAGCGCTATTACGGTATGATGAATTCATGGAATCAGTTTGCAGTTAGTGTCATCAAGTGATTGGTTTTGCTATCGTTTTTCGCAGGCTACAAACAGAATCTTCACCCCACAGCTCTCGAAACAGCAGAAGCCCACCCAACCCGATCTGCCCTCTATCCTACACCGTCCACAAAGACCTCCCACGCCAAGCCCCACTGGATCACAAAACCAGTGCCGACAGCAGCCACGCACGCAAGCCCGAAGCCGAGCTGACCAACTAACCACCCAATCCCAGTTTTCTCTTTTCTAAGTACTTCCCCCCCTCCCTCTACCAGCCACCACGACTCTTATCATACACATCGTCGTTGGTCGAGCTCCACAAGCATCACGACTCATGCTTCCCCCTGGTCTCTTTCCCAACCACCACCTTCCCCCCCTCCCCTTGTTCCCCACCTATCACCTACCACATTCCCCTCACCCGTCCCTATCACAAACCCCCCTCCCCTCCTGCGCAACCCCAACCACACCCCCCCCTCACAAAACCCCCCCCATCTTATACGTCAACCTCAAACTCTTCCTCCTCCCTCCTTCCCCCGCCTCCACAGCCCTCCCTCCTTCGCCCGCCTCCACAGCCCTCCCTCCTTCCCCCGCATCCGCAACAGCAGCACTCGCCTTCCGCTTCCTCGTCGCATACCCCCTTCCCCTCGATACCCCTACCTTACCCTCGGCTGCCGGGACGTTCTGGGCGGGGTGGTAGGCGCTGGAGGTGGACGTGGGGGTGTTGGGCGGGGGGTGAATGATGACACCGTGCGGGGCGGGTGTGGTTGTATTCGCAGTCGCAGTTGCAGGACCCGGAATCGGAACTGGAGCTGGAGTCGGAATCTCAGCTTCAGTGGTGGAGCGAGGCACAGTAGTCAGCGGGCGCGGCACGGGGAGGCGGGGGCCAGGATGGCGGACTGGGTTGGGTGCCGATCTGAGGGGGACGCGCTGCCAAGTGACGATCTCGACGGGGTAAGGGTGGAGAGGGGAGATGGGGTGGACGGTGGTGGCGAGACGCCAGGTATACGGATCATCTGCCGGGTAATCAAGCAGTGATTGCTCTGGTTTCACGACTCGGTCTCGATTAATTTTCGGTCGTCTGGTGGGTGCGGGCTTCGTTCTGTCCCGTGACAAGGCGTGTGCTGGAAGCATTTCTGTGGGGAGATCCGAAGATAAGCGCTAAGTTCGAATGTTCAAGCCTTAAAAGATGAAGAAAACTGGGGAAGATGGATTGGAGAACAGGAATGCGGTTTCAAGAGAAGGATGGACAAGCAGAAGGAGAAGCGGGAGAGATGTAACACTGATAACACACTGGTGAGGTGAGTGTGTCAAACCTTGCCAACGACGACCGTGAAGCATCCCGTGCGAGTCTTTCACTCGAGAAGCACAAAACACAAACACCGAGGCCACCGTTCACCGTCTCCCCCATCGCATTCACATCGCGCAAACCGCGCAATCCCGTGAGGCAGAAGTGATATATACGCTAGACGATGGCGGTGAATGCCGGAAATCCACATCTCACTCACGCTTAGGCAACACCGGTAAAACGAAGACAGAACGCCTGATGCAGTGAGCCAAAAACAAGCAGCGATGGGAAGAAACAGACGCCGATGCTTTAGGAAAAGAAATTCATTATACACATGACCGACCCTTCTTAGCCAATAACAGCCTTCATACTCAAGCTCTCCAAAAACCCGCTCAGATCCTCCTTCTTAACCTCCACGACGCAATGCTCGAAACTATCGATCCTCACCCTTGCGTTCGTCTCATCCACGACCTCCTGGAACGCGATTCCGAAGCGGTTCTTACCCAAGCCTCTTCTCTCCCCTCCATCATCATCATCGTCATCCTCATCCTCATCATCTTCACTTTCCTCCTCCTCCTCCTCCTCCTCCTCTCCCTCCCCATCCCCACCACCGTCCGCCAGCCTCTTCTCCTCCCTCTCCCTCCTCTTCCTCTCCCTCTCCCCCTCCCTCCTCTCCTTCTCCTTCACCCTCCTCACCCTCTTCGCCTCCCGTTCCCTCTTCGCCACAACATCCAACCCCCCCGCCCCACCCCCCGTCCCCACAACGATATAAACGCCCCTCGCCTCATTCAGTCCCGCCATCACAAGCGGGGTCCCCCGTCCCCCCTTACCAACCTTCCCCGTCCGGTCACGTTCCTGTTCTGCGATCGCCTCGCCGACCCAGAGCGCGAGTTTGGTGAGGGCGGCTGGATGGGTGAAGAGGGGGACGTCGGGGCCTTCTTTGACGACGGCCATGCGGAAGGCGCGGAGGTGGCGGATTTGGCGCTTTTCGATGAGGGAAGTGCCGGTGCGGAGGATGGCGCGGTAGAGATGTTGGGCGGTGGGGAGGGCGTGCTTGAGTGCGTCGACACTAGGACCTTGTCAGCGGCAAAATAACAGAGAGGAGACGTCAGCATAGGTACTCACTTCCCGAGCGCATCATAAGCCTCCCAGAACCTCGCTATCCATTCCTCACTTTCCGCCTGCCCTTCCTCGTCAACTAGCTCTCGCTTCTCGTTTCGCCCTCGATCCCAGTGCCCGCCTTGTTCGGTTGGATGTACGCCTGATTTCCCCACTTCCAATATCGAGCCCACGATAACGCCTACGTCTGTAGCACTCAGGCACGCTTTCCAGCCGTAACTTCTTACGAAGCCCCAGCCTTCCTTTCCTCGACCCGCACTAGCAGCTGGCGGCACGAGCCCATCGAGACCGTATAGAGGCGCATACTTCAGCAGCCTTTGCCGTAAGCCACGCTTCAAGTCCATGTCCATGTGCGTATAGCTTTGCTTGCACTGGGTCAGGCTCACACCCATTTTTGCGAGGAGCTTATGTAGCCTCTTTCGACCAGCGTCACTCCAGATATGTAGGCGAGCAGAGAGATATGGGGAGTGTAGCATACTATCGTACAGCGACCAATGCCGTATAAGGAGAAACCGAGGCTCGGGAGATAAGCGAATGGAGGTGTCTGTAGGAGATCGCGCGGTAGTAGGAATCACACCAGACGCCTCTCCCCTCGCAAGTTCGCGGCTGACATCATTTGGATCAGGGGGATTCAGACGCCGAACTTCATCTCGTAGGACTTGACGTACGGCCTCTCCCCGCTCGCCGCCCCATCCTGCGGATCCTCCCGAGTCCGAGGAGGACGAGACCCCGACGCCGGTCATGCTCCGTCCGTACAGCTCGAGCGAACTGACACCGACGATTGCATGCCATAGGAGGTCGTTGTCTTCGCGGGCAAGCTCTGCCGCGAGCGAGTAGAGAATGGAAGATATGGGTTCGGAGTAGGAGGCACCTAGAGAGTAGTACTTTGTGAGGACGGCCTCGTGCTTTCTGCGCAGGCGCAAAAGTCGCCGACGGAGCGTACGGGCTGAAGGCTGTTTTGGTAGAGGCGGTGATGAAGGTTGCGAGGGGCGGGAGGGTTCAGGAGACGTGTCTCTGTTGTGATTCGTGGTAGAGAGGAGACCCCTTGGCGCAGGCCGCTTAGGCGATGAAGAGAAGGAGTCGTTCTAGAGTAAACTCGGTCAGTATTTAAGTAGACTATTTATGCGGCAGACTCGTACGGAATTGCTCCTCCGCCTCTGTCGTGGCCTGTCATCGTCACTATCTTCATCTTCACCATTTTCTTCTCGATCTGACCATGATTTCCTCTTTTTCTTATTTTGCGCCTCGGGTTCTGAGTCTGCGACGTCGTCATCACTTGAATCGTCCGATTCTTCCCCGTCGTCATCCAGATCGGGCATCCCCTCCAGCGTGCAGTATGCCTCTCTTTCCACGGCCATCTCTTCGGTTATGTCACCATCGTCATAGACAATCACGCCACCCTTCCCAGGTCGGTAAGTCGGCAGCAATTGGCCTCTGTCAATACTGGGATCTCTCTGCCGTGCGTTGGCCTCCACTACACCAAGGACGTCCCTTGTCGGCTTGCCCCCGAAGACATTGCCCAGGTTCCAGGGTCTTCGGGCGTCGATGAGCCATACCTCAACGCCACCTGCACCGTCGTTATCCTCTTCGGTGACCTCGAATCCAAGGATAGTTGCGAGGTCGACAAGCCCACCCACACCCAAGCACACTACTACCCCGCCGCTACCGCCTTGCTGCGTCCGCATGGGCTGGACCAGCGTCTCGCCTGCGCGTGTGAGGTCGCCATATCCTGATATGGGTTGGATCTTGTGAGGAATATAATCGCGCTTGAGGAGGGCTTGTAGGATTCGACATGCGCAGAGCGCATCGGGTTCGAGGGCGACGAGCAGAAGGACTGGTGGTGAGAGCGGATGATGGGTTCGGACAAGATGCAGGTAAAGGTGTGAGATGAGGTTTCGAGGAAGGTACATGACGTGGTTTTGGAGCTTTCGAAAGTGGGTTTGGTTGTCATGAGGGACTTGGACTCACGGTCATTTGTCGGTTGTAAGGACAATCAATGAGTTGAACGGGGGTATGCGTCGACATTCACTGGGCGGCTCGGCGGTACTCTCGCAAGCGTTGGCAATGGAATCAAGCCGCTGCCCTTGTTCCGGTCTACGATAGACAAGCCAACAAGTAGAAGAGGCTGCGTGGTGCAGGATGAGTCGAAAAGGGTATACAGGCTTGTAGTTCTCGCCCTGATGTCGGCATTATTGACGCCCGACACCACGCAATTGCACTCGCCTCACGGCCTCGACGCGTACGGTTCCAAGGTCGCGATGGGCGTGTCTTCGCGCTTACCCATGAACAGCTAGGCTGTCTGCTTGAGGCTAGTGGGCCAAGTCCGGAGGCATCTCCGTCAAGTGTCATCCCTAGGCTGGACTTGCCCCTCCTCGCCGCTCCCGCCTTTGCCACCCATCTTTTCATCCCAACGATGCTCCCCAGCCAAGCCATGATTGGCTCTCCAGCTGGAGACACGGACGCTACATCCGTCCAGCCACCCAGTTCTCCATCCAAAAAGTGCGGGCCCGGCTGTGCGTGGCGCCCTTGCACCGCCTTACCACAAGCTACCTGACTCTTCCGGGAATGCCTTACTCTCGGTGTCTTCACGGTCCTACCGCGTGCGATGGACGACATCCTTTGTCATACGTCATTGGCCCCCCGTCCCCTCTTGTACCTCCTTGGCCGATCCTACCTTCCCTTTTGTCATTCTCATGCCAACAAGACTGAGATAAGGTATTGCTGCGTCGCCTTACGCCTCATCATGTGCCTCACGCCCATGTCTGTTCCGATGCCTGACACCGTTGTCTATACGTGACGTGGCCTGCAATGGTCTTTCACATCTTACGTCTTACGTCTTACGTCTTACACCTCACTACGGATTCTCTAGCAATACCCAAGTCTTTCAAGGTCGAGAGCTCTCGGAAGTGCAGACAAGGTATGTTGCTACTCTAGTCTCTTACGGCTGTTCGTCTAATGCTATCGGTGCAGTCCCGCCGCTTCTCTACGATCATTATCAGGCTCCTCTATACAGTGCACTTGCTGCGAACGCTGTGCTGGCATGGTCTGCTGGTAGGATTGGCTTCTTCAATTGTTTCGGATAAACTGTGTGCGGGCGGACATAACAGGGTAACGGTGGTGATGACAGCATTACACCCACTGTTGGAAGCATTGGGCCTCCTCGTCTATCATGACCGCTTTGTGGGCGAAGGTTTCGAGACGTGGGAACAGCTCTGCGACATCACTGAGGCTGACCTGGAGACCCTCAACGTCAGCCTGGGTCATAGAAGGAGACTGCAACGAGAGATAGCAAAGGCACGAAGAGCACCGAATCAACGATCATCAAGGGAAAAATATCTTTACACGCCTAGCGATAACGTCTCATTCGAAGTATCGAACATGTCTCGAGCAGACGATAGCGGACACGAACGTAAGAAGAGAAAATACAAGCGCCGTCCGAAAGCAGACATGAATGCGCCAAAGAAGCCGCTTTCTGCGTATGTCATGTACGCCAACCACATACGCGAGAGCCTGAGGCAGCAGAACCTCTCCTTTGCAGACGGGGCCAAAGTTACCGGCGAGCAGTGGCAGATACTCGACCCGTTGGAGAAAGAGTGGTGGAAGTTACAAGCCGCAGTGGCGAAGGATAAATATGACGCCGACATGTCGGAGTATCGGAGAACGAGCAAGTACAGAGACCATAAAGCCTATGTAGAAAAATTCAAATCTGAATATGCAGCGCGAGTTGCCAAGCAGGAGCAAAGCCTGCTGCCGGACCAATCCCCTGAGGCGCAAGTAGATGGTGCGCAGTCGGACTCCGACACATCGCGATCGTCAACACCTACGCCTATGCCAATTCACGAAAATCCGTCCCTTGAGCAAACCAGTCTGGTTAATGGCATTTGGGCGCTGGCGAACAATCCAGCGGGTGGTTGGCCACCGTTGACGAGGGACTTCCTCCAGCGCAAGGTCTACGAGTCGTCACGGGCAGATAAATACCACCACACCAAAGCGATCAATCCGTTCAATATCGCTATTGCCGCGGAGGTCAAAGCTCACCTTCAATGTTTTCAGACTAGGATCAACAGTGTCTTCTTCCTTTACGATACTAGGGAGCTGGACACTCTTATTCAAGTAGTTTCTAATACCTTCCTAAGTACGCCCAACCAGATCATGTGTGAGCTTTGTCTGGTAATTACGTTGGGCGTTCAGATCAGTGATCAGGGCTCAGTGGATCAGGTCATCATGTGGTATGAAAACGGGCGCAGATATATGGACGATGAGAACTGGCGCAACGAACTTTGGGTAATGAGGGCTCTAATATTGATCAGCTTGTATCATATTGGGGAAAGAATCGACACAGCACGTTACTACTTGAGTTAGTGGGCCATTACTCCTACTGGCGGAGTGCTAACAGTGATACGCTAGACATTGCCATCTGCATTGGCGAAGCCAACGGTTTAGGCCAAGTGGATGCAGCGGAATCGAGAGTTGCGTTAGAGAGTATTCAGCTCCGTACAAAGTATCTAAAGTTATGGCAAACAGCAATGTTCCTACAGAAGTGAGAACACCCACATGGTTCAATACCCTCGCTCACTGCTACCGTGCATCAGATGGCTAAGCATTCATGCTACTATACCTACTTTAAAGGTATGGTATCATGGTTGCATGACCATCAGAATCCCTTGGCTAATATGTTGACAGCAAATGCATCGCACCGACGTCCTGCACGAGGAGATTCACTCACCACCTTATGATGCTAGCGGAGGGCTCGAGATATCCGCCCCCATGAATCAACTTTTAGACATCCTACGCAGTGTTTCACTTTACAGGTACACGGCCCCCTTGATGTATTACCAGGACGAGTTGAGGAAGCTAGAGATCTTGGGATCACGTCTTCCGCCCGACCCTCGACTACCCGTGATGCATGATGAGTCCCTTGAGACCCCCATAGGAGCATTGTTGAACGTGCCAGAAGAGCAGCAAATTGCTTTGGTAGGCTCCCGTTTTATGGTTCAATTCTCTGATTTACACTGACTGAAAAAGCTATACCTGCATACAATGCATACGGGGACTGCAATTGCTCTTACTTGGCCTTTGCTACTGCAAGTAGCGGCCGCGTGCGTTACGAAACAGCAAGCATTGCCTGATTCGGAGATGGCGAAGAGGGAGGAACTAGCCTATACATGGTAAACCCTCTTTGATCCTAGTTATGTTCAGGGACCGGGGCTTCCTCGCAAGATGTCAAGTACAGAATATAACAAAGTGTCTAGCTTATCGGCTTCCTTAAACCTCGCTCACTTTTGTGGAAATGCGCTACGCGCAGGAGGCTTCCCTCGCCATTGCTGGCTGCCCACGTAAGTCTGTATTCCTGCCTAAGTTTACAACCTTGCAGCTAAAGATCAACAGCTACTTTCTCTTCGATGCGGCTCTGGTTTCTGTCCTTGGAATTATATGGTGCCGGCGAAGAACCCCCGATACATCCAACAGGCAATGGTTGAAGCGCTTGGAAGGGGCGATGGATGTCTCCATAGAAGTCCTGGGTTTTTGCGGAGCTTCCAGCAAAACAGCCTCGTGGAATTGGACACTTTTGGCACAACTCAAGCAGTGGCTCAAGATCACCGCGCCTCAAGAGTCGGGGCCTAGCGGCGAGATTAATCTCATGTGAGTCTCCAGTGGTCTCCAAGATGTGTCAAAAGTAATTTGTGCTTTGGTCCATGCTCGCTCTATCATGTATCCGTGCATTTTTCAGTACCCGTCATTAAGCAGCCTTTCACAGGCACAGCGGCGTTGCGCATTGATTCAAGGGGCAATGGCACTGACCTTGAATTGCTCTTTCCAATAGGACGTCTCCACCCACTCCAACCCCCCCGCGGCCCTCTTTCCCCTTCCTTTCGAACCCCAAAAACTAACAATATATCCACCTTACCCGGAGGTTCCAGGCAGTGGCCGGCACCTAGAAACTCACTTTCATCCCTAGGATGGCCACTCCCCACACCGACTATAGATGATTGGCTGGCTGGAGCTAGAAGCTGGGGGAAAGGAGCAACAGGGTTGGGCAAACAGAATATCGGCGCGCAGGGGGAAAATTTGTTTTTCGAAAGCGCGGCTGGTGTCTTGCCGAAATAGCATGATGTATATTGTTCTATTGGTCCGACCATAGATTATACAATTAATAGACAAGTTCCGCTATATAGTACCTATAAATGATGACAATCAGGCTGAACGTATAAGATTTTGTGGAATCGGGCGACACCGTTTTGGAGGTTGCGTTGTGTAACCACAAGCAAAATCACAGCTCCAATACCGCTTACTCATTGGTTCCAACCATTGAAGACCAGCTCGACCCGAATTTCCAAACATCAAGTTCACCACGGATCTGAGAAATCTTCCCATAACCGCGAAGCACGATTCTGTAGACAGTAACCTTTTTACACACTCCGCCGTAAGCCTTAGGCGTATGTGTGAAATAAATGATAGACTTCTGCTGAGGGTCTCCTTAACCACCCGATAGCCAAGATAGGTCTTGAAGAACCTCTTCTGACAATCGTAGAAGCGTAGATCTCTACAATGCCCAGTATAACGATTTACGTTTGATTATTTCCTTACTGAGTCGTTAGAGGGTCCTCAGCAGACTACTGCGACTATTTTTGTCCATACAATTTGGCTCCTGCTTCGAAAAAAAAAAGGTAGTTTATATAATGTAGTAGACCCATTCTCTTCAACCAGTTCCGAATAGAGGCGTCCTTCGTTCAGGGTTGACATCCGAATTGGTCTAGCGGTTAGGATGCCTGTCTCTCACGCATGTGCACAGGCGGCCGGGGTTCGACTCCCCGATTCGGAAATATTTTTTGGTGGTTTTTGGTTGCTAGTATTTTTTGGGGTCCTCGTAAAAAAATGACAAGTCCTACTGTTTTCCGATAGCCCATAAGTACATACATGTTCAGCCTCAACTATCTTAATTCTGCCACCTTGAGCGCGAGATGTGTGGGCGTTCTAGATTCTGCTCGTTTAAAACCCTCTATGCGCGTATTCCTCAGAAATGTCACGTGAAATCCTATAAACTTCAAAAGAGACCCCTCCCTTTCTCAATGAACACATCATGTTATTGAACTGTGAACCTTCAGCCTCTGGCATGACTTAGAACTCTGTGAATGCAAACTTGGGTGACTCTTTGTGGAAAGGAAAGATCGTTCTCAGTCAATCATTTACATCACCACCAAGGCTCAATCTCATCCAGCCGACTATGTACATTCCCGTACATGGCTGGACCCTTTTTGCTCTTATTGTAATACTTTATTGATGGCTGCTGCGTTTGCCTTTGAGTTTAACCCTCTATGCAGGCAGTCTCAGTGTTCTGTCACAGTACTGTAAAGTTGTCAGCAGAATCCAGCGCCAAGGCTGGCCACTCGGTTGTATGTGGTGAGCAATCAAGCACCCCTAACTAAGGATTCCATATTTTTGGGGGAGGGGTGTCAATAGTTTAAGAATCACGAGGACCCTAGTGAAGGCACACTAATTCTTTATCATCGATCTGGGTTAATGTGCGAGACGTGGTAAGAGGTACAATGATGACTTTGATGTGAACGGGTTTCTAATCACGAGAGGCTCTATTAGAACGACACCCCTGTTTCTTGAAAGAGTTAAGTGGCTAAGTGATCCGGTGTTAGAGCGGTAAAGGTTTAGTTCAATATCATGGGTAGAAACTTAACCGAGCGTGCTGACTTTAGGCGGGAGGGGGTGTTTAGGTGAAAAACTGACGATGTCCTCCTACAATCCTTCACTATGAAGTCACTATGAAGTCTTCGTTTACGTTTTCAAAGCTAGTGGTGCTCAATCAATTGCAGAATTCGACTCATGTGAAATGCGTAAAGCCATGATATATGAAATCGAACAAAAAGGCCGTACATGTAGGAAATTGGCTGAAGCCAAAAAAAAAAGGCTCGAAGAGCTGATCCAAACACATAGTGATCCCTATTGCCTACCCGTGTGAAATATTTGGCGAGTTCGCAGCAGCCCTGGTCTTGTCCCATGGGTCGAAATCCGTTATCGGTATCTCCTGCTGCTCGACTGGTATTCCCATAGCACGATCGAACAAATGCTGGTCCCTCGGTGGCTTTTCCCAGGCCAGCTGCGGGTCTCGAATTCCCAGCCGCAGTAAGTGTCTCGATCTGCCTGGTTCGTCAACGTACTCGTCTCTGGAGTGGAGGAGGGAAAGGTAGTTGATGAACTGAATGTCTCCGACACTGCGGTCTAGCTTGACGCACAACTCACGGCCAAGTCTGTTCACGGTGTTGAGAGCGTTCCTTTATGCGGAATTATCTTTATGGTCTCTTCGGAGGGAGGGAGCCCAGACCATTTGACGGAGAATTCGGCTGTTGTGGTGGAAAATGACGGGTGAGTACCAGGACCCATCTTCCTGAGAGCTATTCAAGTCAGGCTCTCTATCAGTCGATCCAAGTAAATGGAATTAAGCTTGCATTCGGCCCGGGCATTTCCAGTCTCTTGCGAGTGCTGTGAGCACGACCGGGTCCTTCCCTATAAGCTTGTTATAGATGGTCTAGAAGCTTGCGAAATACTGGCTACCGTCAGACGGTGCGTCTTCCATGAGATGGGAAGCAAGCATATCGCCGTGGAATCTGTTGGCATGGACTTTCTGATACTTACATTAGCGATATAAAGTCGGTTTTGAACAACAATTGTCTGGCGGAGTCACAGATGAACTGAGAATATCTGAGCAGGATCTTTGTATCAGAGTCACGGAAAAAGGGCAAGTGCTGAAGTTGAGCTTCACAAAGCCGGGAAACTCTCAGCAGATGCTAAGCAGATGTATCATCCAATCGAGCTCTGGTTTGATCTCGTCAATATTCTTTTATGCCGGCAGAAAGTCTCGAAGAATGCATAGAAATTGATGCAAAACATTCTCTGCTGAGTATTTCCTTTCTTGAATCATTTACTTGATCGTGGAACTGCCTCGGTTCTCTGACCTCGTGATAGTAGCTCAGCTAGTGCCCTCAGCTTAAGTATCAGAAACTTAGGGATATCTTACCGTCCTCATCTGAGATTTCATGTACTTTACGGCGCCAGTACTGCAGATTGGATAGAAGAACACGGGCAGTGAAAAACATTTCATATTAAGGCTTCGGCTCTTTCTCAAATATTCTTCCCTTTTAGCTCTTTTATTGATCCTCCTTGATATTTCTTCAACGTCAGTAAGATGCTGACGTCGACTTGATGAGTAATGGATTGCGGTACAGGACAACCGCGCCATTTCTCATACTTTGCGTACGAAGAGCTACTAAATCCTGCAACGTCCACAACTTCCGTATCTAATGTTTCTGCACCGACTATGCGGCGCCAGCCTTGTGACAACATCGACCCACAAGAGATATGGAGTGCTAAATCTAGCACAAGACATTCATTCTCGGTTTGAACTTGGAAGGCTTCCTTGGGAGCGGGCCTATCAAGCTTGTTATGCAATCCTTCGAGTATGTGTTTCCCACTCTTTGGAGCATTTGGTGCACGCACTTCAAGTTTGGAAAGTCGACATATAAAGCAACTGCCAATCCATCACATTGCTTTCTTCTTCTCACGCTGCGCACCAGTAGGCTTACGACGCACCGCTGTTTGTTTTGGCGGGGTTTTAACATTGAGGATAATGCGGTGGCAGCAGGAAGACCTTGTGAGGTTGAATACGAGGCAGACATCAACCCTCTGTGTTGCTAGGTTCTTTGGTTTTATCACACTGACAGGTCTTTGAGCTTGTGGTCCATTGTACGACTGGAGCGCTCAGTAGCTACGACTCATTTGCAGTGTCCTCCAGATGTAGGTTACTGTAAGAGTTCCCTAGTAGGCTGATCTGAAAGGCGGTCTTGTGAACTCACTCTTTCCCGTTCAGAAGAGGCACCGCGAGATGACGAAAGGTTGCTAAAGTCTGTCTGCGAGGAAGAAGACTGCTCTCGTGGTAATACATCTGATTGAAAAGTGGTCATCCGATCGATTTCTAAAGAGGTAAGCGTCCGTTCAACCAATTCCGTAGTAGCCTGCTGATCAAGTTAGGCTGCTGGGTGACTGCAGGAGCTGAGGCAGTTTAATTCCAAATCGGACGCTCATTTGATGAATCCATGGCAAGGGTGATATCCTTAACGATGGAAATTAGCTTCAGTAACAAGCGCCTTATCTTCTACATGATACTCACACCACATGCTATATCACTGCCGCGAAGAACACTAAATGGTTGGTTACTTAAAGAAGTTGAAAGATTTAGATCAAGCATATCAGATGCCTCTGACACATGAATTCTTGTAGGGTGTTTCATGATGGTCCCTAGGCCATTCGATCCGAGTATCAAGGATGGTTTCATTTTCGGCAAAGTGAGATGCCTCTGAGGTAACTGCGGGAGCATAATCCTGAACATAGCGTACGCTAAGCAATTGTGGCACCCTCGGCACCCCCTGCACCGTGCCGGTCCTTGTGACTACCTCCTACTTGGGAACGCTGTAATCTTCTGGATTGATTGAACAGAATTGACTATCACAGGCTCTCATGTCAAACCGGTCAGAGCTTGAAACGAGCCGGCCACGAATCACTGTGCACACGATTCCTAGGCTGGCACAGCCCCGTGCGCGGGCTCTACCAATGACTGCTCTCTGACACTGACCGGTCAGAGATGAAGACTTCTTTCACAATGCAGTCGGGTTTCTTTTCACGAGCCTTGGCAGTAGAATTATCACATAAGTAGGCTTTGAAGTTCCCAAGCAGTTTTTCTTCTGCATCTAGCTGTTCGACTTCTGAATCATCACAACTATCTCCGAGATGTCTGCCCTCGGACCTGATCTTGGTGTTCTACGACTCGCAAGAATCTCTGACATACCTCGAATTGGCATTGTGGCCGCAGCCGGTTTCTATCACTCCCCAGTATTCCAATATCAGAGGCCGTACCACAATGAATTTGTGAACGATACTGTATCGAGCTACAAAGGAGAGTACTTGGGGTCTATTTTGGATCCAAACAGTATCGTTCTTGTTGTGGAAGACACGATTGATCAGAAAGAGGCAGATCACGTCTATGGAGCGCTCGCCAAAGTCTATCCCCCATTCGAAGACCAGGTGCCCTCGGACAGTCTCAAGGCTGGTAAAGCAATTGTGGGCGTTGCGAGCGTCTCTTTACAACCTGGATCAAAGCGAGCAGGCAAATGTCAGCCTGAGGGTTAGTATTGTCATCTAGCACAAGGGCAAAATCGTATACTCACTGATCGTTTTAGGTCAGCATCCCACACCACCCAATATAGAAGTAGGCACTCGAGACCAAAGTTCAGAAGGAAATCGATTATACAAAGAAGCCACAGGAGCTTTGAAAGCAAAGTAAGTGACGGCTGCACTACCTTACTGGCCGCGCTTACACCGATTAGATTATTCAAAGACCGTATGTTATTCTCTACAGTAGTAATTCACCCTGCGTATTGGCGCCGAGGCCATGGCAGAGAATTTGCGTCTTGGATCACGAGACTTGCGGACGAAGACCAAGCGCCAATGGGGGTGTCAGCGACACCGATGGGAAAGCTCCTAGTGCAGAATTTTGGATTCGATGACGGTGAGACGGTCAGGATCGAGGGGTATGAAGGTCACAAGGAGCCGTTCTCCATATTTCTGGGATTGCGAAAGGCTGGCACAATCAAAGCAGAGCTATAAGGTCGCGCAGGGTATTTGGCAAGACGATAAGAGCCCTTAGAGCCCTGATTAACAGGTGAAACGCAGAGTATTAGAGCCAAAGTTTGTTGGGGATCAGTTTGTGCGGGGACAGCAGCTTTAGCACAGTTCCTATCCTTATTTGACCAAGATAATCCTTATCTGATCTTTTGTTTTGCCTCTTCTCAAGCTATAGAAATGAAGTCAAATGCATTGAAGTTGCCACTAGTGGGCAACACTCAAGCGGTCCAAATGCTAGCCATCTGAAGCTTCGTTCGGAGGACTTCCTCTGCCTGTCGATGTATGGCGCTACGGAGTTAAACCAGGTTCTGTTTTGAGGTTCCCCGTCCATACATGCTATTCGCGGACGTGCAACGCTGGACTTACGATCTTCGGCTTTCGACTTAGATGTGCTTGTTGGCGTTTATGGCTTTGATGGCTTGTTCTTCGTGTACTGTCGTTACGGATGCGATAACTAACGCTTGCAGACCTTCTTGATTGAGCATCTCATCGTCATCTTTGCATAGTCGGACACCGTAGGGCTCTAGACATACTTTCGCCCATTCAATCACGCTTTCATCGGGTATGCTGGCTGCTACCAGATTCCCTTGCGGTGTGAGGTTGAGAAAGTGCAGGGCGTGGCGCTTGCTCACTCAGCCGAGGCCGGCGCAGCCGAGGCCGGCGCAGCCAATTCTGTGCTTCGCGGGTGCCATTGACATAGCTTGGTGGGTGGAGAGGTTCGCCGGAGAATACTAGGGAGAACGGAGTCCGACGTCCCGAGCGGAGTGTCAACCAATCAGTAATCGAACAACCAGGGGACCGGTCAAAGGAGTCTGGCCTCCGTATGTCTCTTGGATTCCCAGCCTGTCTCTTTTCTATATTCAGTGACCGGTCAACGATGTATTTGCGCCGTTCATGACATATTGTGGTCTTATGCACAGGAACAGAATTGTGAGAATGTACTTCCGCGCCACTTCGAAACTATTCGCTCTGAGTATGGCTTGCAATCGACCGGTCAACAGGGTCCAAATGCCAGAGACGATGGCCTTCGACCGGTAAAGCGAGCAACAATAGCGATGAGAGAGGTAAAAGAGCGTGAAAAGCAGCAGACTGGCTTCCGTCCCAACACGCATACCATTCATTCGCCCTCGTCTGAAGCAGCCACCGACAGATACCCGCTACCTTCTCAGGAACAAAGTTCTGTCCTGACTGCAGGTAGACGCAGAACACTTGCAGTTGAAGATCAAATACTAACTTTAATAGGCCGTGAGACTGGAGACCATTTGCGCCAAAATGTCTTTGAAGAGCGAGGGCCAGAAGAAGGGGTCGAACCCCGAGACCGGAACATGCTTTAGCCCTGCTGCATCTACAGCACAGAAGTGTCCCTCCGAACACTATCCGCAAAGTGAGAAGAAGCACCCCTTTACCACCCTCTCGGCGTCAGTCCCAAATTACTCGATGATGGAGCGATACCTCAGCGAAAAAGCTGGCCCATTAACCGAGGTGTTATATCAACGAGAAATGGAGAACACAGCGCAAGGTTGGGAGCAGGGGGAGGGAAATGCAGGGGCAAATGAAAGGGCTCGTCTTGAACGCCTTAGCGAATTACTAGAAGCGTTGACAAAAGATCTCTAGCGGGTTCAAGGTACATCGAGTACAGTGTACGCTATTTCCCAATCAAGTAGCGAAGTGAACCATTGCGTACACAGGTCAGAACGGAGCAGTGTTACCGTCGTGTTGTAAACAGTAGACACTTGTGGTGTGTGAACCAGCGACTCACTAGTTGGCGAGGCGGGAAAGAAGAACGGGGGAAAGGTCTAACGCGCCCAGCCTAGCAATCATAAGGCGGTCTCGTCATAACTCATGAGGCCCGCCGTGACTCTGCCATGACCCTGAGACCTAATCAACAACGTATAAGAAGCAAAGGCTATTGGGCAGAGGGCACGATTAACCGTCCCCTCCTACCACCGCCTTACCTAGGTGGAAGAGGTGGACTATCGGAGGGAGAACTCTGAAACAAGGACGGCGCTGCTGTTTGGCATGCTAAGCGGCGCAAGGCGTCCAAGGCCCTGAGGGGATATTGGCGTCGTGTTGATATTGGTGTCGGTATTTGGTGTTGTGAAGTTGGAAAGACTTCATAAATGGGGGAGGGGAAGGGAGGGGGCACGAGCAGCAAAGCGGCTCCAAAGCCCCTGGAGAGCGAGAGGAGGGGTGGATGAGAAAGCGGAAATAGAGCCATACAACACGAGCTAACTCGGCAAATGGAGCACTCCATGTGAAACTCACACATGTTTAATCCCCAATAATAGAAGACACTCACAGTGAAGGAATTGTGAGGAAAGAGAAGACCTTTCAACTAATGAATTTCCAAGACTCCCCTGCAGGTCTGAGCTCTCTCTTATTAACAATCGTAGATCCTCAGGGCGTGTAACCAGGAATTTGGAAAGATCAACGGCCTTCGGCAACCATGAATGGCCTTGGCCGAGGGAAGGCAGCAGCAGCAGCTAAATGCTGCTTCTTCTCCAAAGGCCGAAGCGTACCAGGATCTTATAATACCTTGATGTTCTGCCGCTCATCTTATAAGTACAGGCGGTTGGAATTATTCTTTTCATATGTCACCCCTGCACGCCTGCCTCCTTCGCTTCCTAGAACAGCAACTAGAAAGAGCGCTTGTCGCCAAGCATAGCACGGCTCAATCATTTTCTCATTCTCCCATCCATCCAAGGATCTCAAGATAGAAGAGCCATTTCCACCTAAGTCATCAACCCCTAGCACCATTCTTCGCTCCATGGCCTTCACCCCCATCCCCCTATTCCGCAACATCTCGCGGACAAACCCCATTACACCCATCCGTTTCCCCCACCCAATTAACCGTCAAAATCCCCTCCTTCCCCTCATCATTATCGCCGCTAAGCGGCACGCTCCCACACTCCTGACACCCATGCCTCACCAAGTCCTCCATCCGCTCTCTGATCACCTCCCCCGTCACCCCCACATCCGGCACATTCCCCTGCAAGAACACGCAGAATCCGCCCCCGGCTTTCGGGATCGTGTCGCATGCTATGTTGAGTAGATAGTCGTCGTCGGCGACGTAGAGGGTGGTGGGGGAGAGGGGACCGCCGGTTAGAGTCTTGGTGGGGGGGCTGGTGCCGTTGATCAGGAGGGAGGCGAAGGTCGGGATGAAGGGGTAGGGGTGCCGGAAGGTTAGGATGGGGTGGCATTCGAAGCTGCCGCGGCAGTTTATGCCGAGGGGGAGGGCGGTGGGGAGGTGGAGGAGGATGAGGAGGGAGAGGGAGAGGGAGAGGGGGGTGATGGGGCGCATGGGGGAGGAGGCTAGTTCGGCAGAGGTGAGGGCTGGATGTTTCGTTGTGAGACAGATGGTCGAAGAGAATAGGTGGGTGGCCCCGGGATGAGTTTTGCAGTTGTTAGGGAGTGCGAACGGGTGGATTGAGAGCTTTTGAAGGGCGGAGGAGCATTTTGTATTGGTCTTCTGGCTCCGCAAGCTGGGACGCGGTCGGGATGGATGTTTCAATATTCAGGTTGGCGCCTAGGCCGTGGAGAATGAATTGTTTGAGATGTCTTGAAAGGGCTTCCTCAAACATGCAGATGTACACTTGACCCACTTCGCTCGGTACAGAGTAACTTCGTTTTGTGCGACCAAGTTTGTTTCAGCAGCATGCGATATGCGGTCCAGTTTCTTGTGCATTCTTCCTTCCTGGCTATACATCCAGCGACATGCATATGAGTGCGTGGGCAAGCGATTGGTTTTTCTTTGATTTTTATGAGTGGAAGTTAAGAGTTCATGACAGTGAGAGCTGCAGGGACATTGACTGTAACAGCGAGATGTGACATTGTAGGCAAACACCCGGTGAGCGGAGAAAGTCCCAGCCATTCGGAGAAAGCAATTCCGTTGCTATTGGGCTCTCCACGCTGACACGTCAATCGGTGATGCTAACTGCTCAGTAGTACTTCGAATGTCAAGCCACGATCGCTGGAGGGGTCTCATCGAATGCCTGTAATTCTGTCTGATGTGAGCGTACGTACTTTCCGAATTAACGTCATAGCTGGGAATCACAACTGTTCTAAAACGCTCCATTGAAGACCTGGGTATGGGATTCATGACTCTGCCAGGTCTTGTAGAGTAGTATAAAATCCTAGTAAGCTCCGGGCGTTGAAGAAGAAGCGCTTCCTACCGCCAAGACCAATGGTTGCCGAAGGCCGTTGATCTTTCCAAAATCCTGGCTACGTGCGCCGAGGATCTGCGCTGGTATCCAATAAAGCTTGGACCTGCGGGAGATTCTTATTTATTACGAGGTATTCGAAAGCTTTCCCATTTCCTCACAATTTCCTCACATATACAAGTATATATACAAGTACGAGTATGCTTACATTATTGACGTCTAGTCGTGCGTAAGTTTCTTATAGAGAGCTCCTTGTGCCGAGCTAGCCTTGAATCTGCTTCGAATGCTGTCGCAAGTTCGCAGCTGTACGAGTCCACTACTTGTGTTTTCCTTGTGGGTCGGTGGCTGATAGTCTCCGGAGCCTGCTGCGTGAGTACCTTTAGTGAGATCTGAGCTTTCGGAAGCATCGGCGATGTTACCGAAACGGCTTTCAGCCCGGTCAAAATTCCTTAATGTGACGTCGTGGGATTGATGAGCAAAGGACAAGGGACTCTAGTACGACGCTGCAACGTCATAGAGCGTACAGAAAGATGCTAGGAATCCTTCATAATGCGGGGCCAGCGCTTCCGGCAGCGATTCCGAGATAGCTTGATGCTTGACCGTTGATCTCGTGAACAATGAGTTCCTTCTATAGGCGCTAGTTAATATCCCGCGTCTATTCAGGGACCATGATTATAAACCTAGGCGGTTTCGATCCCTTCCCCCCTTCAGGTTTTCTAACCTGCATGCTCTCGTCTCCCTCTCACAGTACAACCCGCCTCCACCATGGCATTTCTATCTCGTTTCAAGCGCCAGCAGGCGCCAATCTCACCAGAATCGGAAGATAGAAAAGGTTACAATGACACTCCAGTGAAATTCCTAACGATGCGATCGGGGCTCATGGGAGTACTTGCCTCGATGGGTGGTTTCATTTTTGGATATGACACCGGTGAGGAATTAGATTGCCCCTTTTTTATAGAAATATTTGGATACCTTTATTGATAATGCCATAAGGTCAAATTTCTGGATTTCTCGCCATGTCTGATTTTCTTCATCGCTTTTCGGAGGATGGCAAGGCCTTTAGCAATGTCCGCTCCGGCCTCATCGTTGGTCTTGTTGGTGTTGCCCCGCATCTTTCTACCAACATTCATTAATTGTCGAAAGCTTTCCATTGGTACCTTAGCTGGCGCTCTTATCATGGCTCCAGTAGCCGACCGAATTGGCCGAAGGTATTCGGTCACCCTCTGGTCCATCGTTTTCATCGTCGGAGTTGTGGTTCAGATCGCTTCCACGACTGTATGGCAGCAGATAGCCGTCGGACGTCTCATCGCCGGTGCCGGAGTCGGTGCCCTTTCAATCTTGATTCCGCTCTACGTCAGTGAAAGCGGTCCGCGCCAAGTGCGTGGTGCATTAGTCAGTACCTACCAACTTTTCATCACCCTGGGCATCTTCACCGCCGATGCTATCAACTACGGAACCGAAGCACGTCCGAACTCAGGATCCTGGCGTATCCCTATGGGCATTGGCTTTATCTGGCCGTTAATCCTTGGATTAGGTATTCTGTGCTTCCCAGAATCCCCGCGTCACGCTTTCCGGAAGGGTCGTTATGAAGAAGCGCGGGCAACTATGGCCAAATTCTACGGCGTGCATGGGAACCATCGCGAAATCCACCGCGAGATGCGAGAGATCAAACAAAAGAACGACGAAGAGATAGCTGGCGGTCAACAGCCGTGGTACAGAATCTTCACCGGTCCTAGAATGGGCTACAGAACTCTCCTGGGCATAACACTCCAAGCCCTGCAGCAATTGACCGGAGCCAATTTCTTCTTCTATTACGGCACAACGATCTTCAAGGCTACCGGTATAAGCAACTCCTATGTGACAGCTATGATCTTGGGTGGAGTCAATTTCGGCATGACCTTCTTTGGTCTTTACATCGTGGAGCACTTTGGTCGGCGCAAGTCACTCATCATCGGAGGGATGGGAATGACTGCCAGCTTCTTAGTGTTTGCCTCTGTGGGATCATTCTCGCTGAACAGTGCGAATCCTACAAGTACCCCGAAGGCTGGTGCCGCCATGATCGTGTTCGCATGTTTATTTATCGCTTTCTACGCCACCACATGGGGTCCAATCATATGGTGCATCATCGGTGAATTATACCCTACGCGATATCGCGCGAAGAGCATGGCGCTTGCAACAAGCGCCAACTGGTTGTGGAATTTCCTTATCGCCTTCTGGACCCCCTTCATTACTGCGGACATCGGCTTCAAGTATGGATATGTCTTTGCTGGATGCAACTTTGCCGCCGTGCTTGTCGTCTACTTCTTCGTCTGTGAATCGCAGGGTAGGTCGTTGGAGGAAATAGACACCATGTATATCTCACGTGTCCCGCCCTGGAAGAGCAGTAAATGGGAGCCACCTGCTCACGGCGACTTGGTGACATCGGAGCGTATGGCACAGGGTCAAGGGTCGAACGGTGCGAATGGTGCGCACAAAGAGAGCAACAACTTGGAGGGGTCGCGTCTGGATTCTGTGTAAACTTTGAAGTTCTTCCAGGGCGGCGCAGAATAGCATTCTCCCCTAGCTATGTGCCTTGCGATTGCCATTGCACTGAAACGGGTGATTGAGGTGTTCCACAGAAAACAGCTCAGGTGAGGGTGCTGACTTCCCGTGCTGAAAGGTGATTGAGGCAAGCGTATTCCCGAGACTAGCCGTGAAACTCTAAAGGAGTAACTTAGCGCTTTCGAGTTAGCGATCACGAGTGCTCTACACTGACATGTGAAATGAGTAACCCAACAAAAGTTCAGCAATCCTTCAAGTCATGGAAGACCCTTGCGATGGAGGCCCTTGCGAGGAAGGCAGCGGAAGCCTTTCGATATCTTTATCTTGTGTCCATTGTATGACTCAGGTCATGAAGTGGGACGTCGTCCGATAGACTCAGCACCTCCCGTTTACATATACGGATGTCGGTCTAGAAATCTCGGATTTCCACACCTTTCCTCACAAGTATGACGCAAAAGCAGGTAGTACTTCTCGACGCTCCCCAAACGCCACGGCTGTCGTCGCCATCCGCTGGTCCTGCTGAGCCGGATCCGGCGTTCGGCCTCCTCGCCATTTTGCCCTTAGCAGTGCAGGCCCGGATACCACGGCTTACGTCCCTTCGACGCTCATTGAGCAGCTACAGCCCACCGTCGTGTACGCCCAGACCAGCTCCACAGAGCCATATGCCCACTGCCAGCGCAGACCTATGCTGCGCTCATAATACCCTCGAGTACAACAGACCATCCGCCTCGAACACGTTATCGCCAACCTCAAGCCAAGGGGAGACAAGTAATGGTACAGGCACAAGCTGGAAATACGCCAACCAAGGTAACTACCCTTCCCCTCCCCACTCGATAGACCACCAACGCTAATACCACCAGGCCTCACCCTCCTCGAAACCGCCGTACTCGAAAGCCAATCCCCCGACACCCACGACCAACTCTTCGCCCGCCAGCTCTACATCCACGCCCTTACCTACCTCCTCCAAGCCCTTCCCAACGACCTGACCCACCAAGAAGTCCTGGCTCTCCGCGCCGCCCTTCCTGAAAACCTCCAGCAAGACCCCCGCGCCTCGGTTCAAACTGCCTCCTCCTCCAAACCCGAACCTTCCTTGCTCCACCGGCTACTAGCCAGCGGTATTGTCCACCTATTCCTGCTCATACAGTTCATCCTCCCGCATGTACGACATCTCCTCTACAGCACATACCAATACGAGCGCGAACATCGGGTGGCTAAGAAGGTGCTGAGTTCGACTATCAACACGGTGGAGCGGATTGGCAAGCGGGGGTTCGGTATCGGGGGGGCGTTGCTGAAGGCGGGGGAGGGGCGGCTGGGGGGACTGTTGTTGGAATCGGCGTCTTGGTGGGTGGAGGGAGTTTGTGGGGGGGTGTGCGAGGGGGTGGGGGAAGGGATGGGGATTCTGGGGGGGCGGAGGGGGAAGGGGGAAGGGGTGGTGGAGGGAGGTTGATGCGTGATGCGTGATGGGTGGGGTAGTGTGTAGGTGCTGGAGTTCTGGAGGGCGTTTCGATTGAAAAATATATTCAGTGATACCCTGGCAAATATCGTGGAATGTCATTGGATTTTCACGTGTAGGTCGCCGGGCCATTGAAAGGCGGAGATAGAAGAGTTTGCTAAGAGGGTAAACGCTTGATGTAGCCCTAATATCACTAACGGGTCCGCTAATTTGGCATCTTGTCTTGCGATCATGCTTTTCTTCCATCGAAGGAGATCAACTGGCTTTATGGTAGTTACAACACAAACCACACTTCTTGTCATGCGAACTCTCTTGGAAAGTCTCGCTGTTGAATATTCCGTGCCATGTCTAATATCAAATCGTACACCGACCAAAGTATCAGTACACTGCGCTCCGTAGCCCTTCCCAAACGAGGTCTTGCATAGGGTAACATCAGACGGATCGGGAGTCGACCATCCCGTCGAAGCCCCTTGATCGAGATGGCTTCGAGCGCCTCAGCCTGAGGAGCCTTTACGTCGCGCAGATGGCGTAGCGCCAACGGCACTAACTCGCCATAACCTCATCAGATCAACCGCTAACCCCACAACTTAACATTGACAACTGCGAAGACTTCGACAACATTCGAAGGTAAACTTTGTTTCACCACTTGAATATCTTTCTAACGTCTGATGGGTGGAATATAAATACGAACTACTCCTTGGTAAGTAGCACCTTGAACTCAAAAGAATCTCGCGAAGTACTTAATGCCCTGGTCATCATTTGCCTTTGCGCTCGTATTAGGAATACTGAGTCCTACCCTTCCAACTCTACAACAATAAAACAGAACGGCACATTGTTATTCCAGAGATGCGAGCATTTCCGTTCCTTAACATCCCTTGGCTTTATGGGGTCTCCTTGTACCAGAACCAGAGTGGGCTTGAATGCATCCGCAATTATATTTCTCTCAGGCTACTATATTTAGGACTTAACTAAGGCGTGAGCTTACTTTATCTCTCCTGTGTCGTTTTTATTTCGTCATTTTATGATTGTGTTTGGCTTCAAGGTATCTTGAACCGGTCTTCAAATTACTTGTCTGTCTGTGTGCCCATTGATTACGCGGAGACTGCTTGCCTAACGCAGTAGTCGTTACTCAGCTCGACGAATGAGTTACTGGTGGATGGGTTTGATTCAACGTCGATGTTTCCGTGAAGGGATAGGCATGGTGGAGCTGGGACACGAAGCTACTTAGAGGAAGGGGTGATGAGATACGGATCTGTTGGTACGTACAGCTATTGGGAATTCTCTTGGGTGCTGCAGTGCTAACGCTGGATTGGGGAAGAGGAGCAATATAGTCATTTTGCATGTGTTTGTTACTATCAAGTCTATCCAGGTGGCGTATGGTATGATGTACACCATCTAATATTCCAAAGACGACCGTCCACGATTCACTGAATAGCCCAATGCTCGTTTCCAAAATGCTTTGATTGCTGGCGGCGGTCTCCCCGAAACAGGCTTAGCCTAGGACGTCCACATGCTTTCAGTGTAGCAAACCGGGACATTTCGCAACAGAGTGCCCCAGCCAATGCCATCTCACAAAAGGCCCAGGATGGAATCTGGCGAAAGACGGCAGAAAAGGCAGCGGCTTGAGATGCTGCCAGAAACAATAGCATCTTCGCAACAGGCGCGAATGCTGTTCCGCAAGGGCCGACTATCACTGTCACCCCAAGTACTCCGGCACCAGGCCCACAAGTGGTAGTCACCGTGGTGATAGAGCATTCCATTGGCTAAGCCGAGTGTTTCAGCTTGTACTTCACAAGAGCGAAGTACCACAGGTCGTCAAGCCACTCCTGCTAGTCAACTTCCTCTTCGACGGTCAGCTGCCTATTTCTTGGATTTGCTGGCTTTCTAAAGGCGTTACATCATTACCTGCCGACGCCTCGTCTCTTTAGAGAAAGCCATCAATTCAATAACAACCAGGAGTCTTCAACGTTATTTTCCTTCATGCCAACCATTTGCACGGTTCAGCGATTTGACCTAGCATTCGACCGTCAGAAGCTTAGGGAATGCTGGTAAGCTGCGTTGCATGCTGGATGTTCTCCAATACAAATGCTTCTTCCCTCCCCTGACCCGCTGCATGACTAATACAAAGCGAACAGAGCTGTAGTTGAGCACCACAATTATACAGTTTCCTTACCCATGCCATGCCCAGATAAAGACAGGTTCACCAATTCGAAGTTGATGGCAACGCGGCAAAAGTCAAATATAACGCAACATCCCAGCATAGATGAAGAGCCTCGAGACTGTGGGTACGACAGCTGCATAGGGCATGAAATGATTCAGAGCTTTGAAGACGCTGCAGCATGGCTCACTCCACTCTTTCTAGTTCCCTCTGCTTGCGCTGCATACAACAGCTCCAGACAGATAAATCTTGCTTTTGGCTACTGGTACTCTTTTCTTTTTCTTTTCTGATGTTCTCCTCCTACCCTTTCTCTTGACGGTGTTGTCTTGTCACCCTGCGCGAGCTCTGACTGGCTGAGTAGGAAGGTTTGGCGGACACCGTTTGCTTGTTGACCTCTAAAGGTCAGAGAAATGCGGACTACGATTTCTAGGGTTTCGCTATTGCGAAGCCCTTTCTTTGGTCCTTGTTTCACCATGGCATTACTCTCCTCCCATAACATGTCGGCCTCAGTATCTTGCTTCCTGCTTTAGAGTAGAAGCCATCCATCACACACGGCTCCGGTATCTTGGATAGTAGTCTCATCTGCTATCTAGGTGGAATACTTCCAGATTTCTCATGTCTTGACAATTTGTCGGACATCATAATGGAATCACTGGTAGCATTATCTTGCGTATAATGTCTATTTGCGCGGATACCTTTCCTCATGTTAGTGAGAACAATAGAATGGTAGAAACACAAAACACCTTACCAGGTATTCTTAGCCAGCACCAATCACTGAGAGGTCCGGTTACAGGAAGTCTCACAAATATGATAGAATGTGCTTCTCTCAACAGTTACCTCACAGACTATGTGCACGTAGGCACCCATAGATATGCCTCACTATGGAGGCAATCTAAGGACAATGCCTTGGCCTCAGTCTACTCCACTTGTCGAAATATTAACAGCTAGATTTCCTTTTCCGGCAGTATTAGGCTGATTCAATTTTATGTGCTGGGAAAAATGAGCGTGGCGCCAACTGGCCCCCTCCTGTCGCGGACCTGATTTGTACAGTTATTTATTCAAGAAGAGTACCGGCGTGCTGGTCTCGATTTCCAACCATCGAATGGGTGAATTTATGGCTGATGCGTGCTGGAAGTTGTCGGTATTTCTTTCCAAAGCACGTGGCTTGACGTTGGGTTGCTATGGAAGCGTAGAGTCTCGAACTGATATTCCAGATCTCGTCCAACGACGCTCCTGAGTAGGTTTGAGATTAAGTATTAGACTTTGCGGATCAGTTTCGATTGCACAAAGAGCTCTTCGTGACTTGAGTTTACATCGTTGCATTTGCCATTTTATTGCGCAACTCTTTTATCCGGATTGTTGTAGGCAGATGCCAAAATTTGACATGTTTGACGGTGGCTGTCTTCAGCATTTTGAGTAATATGAGTTGCAAATTGGAGCACACTAGTGGTAGTTTTCAAATAAAGGTGAGATCGAGATCCTTTGACCCAGCTTTTTCCGTCTTCTTTGATATTGAGAGCGGCATCTGCAGCTCCCGACTTGGGCAGGCGCTGTGTCGAATAGGCATTGTGTAAGAGGTCAACATTCGTCATCTTGCCATAGAATGAGATGCTCGTTCACTCCAAATTCTATCACCGGTACAGATACCCTTTTACAAGAGAAGAGTACCAAACTCGAGACTCCAGGCTCCATTTCGCACGCCCAAACTCCTCCACATTTCAACCTTGTTCTGCGTGTACCGTTATTGTCGGAGCATTTAGTATCATCAAAGGATGTTGTACCAGATATTTCTTGTAATATTTGGCGCACATTGCAGTTAATCATAACAAGAATTGACTGAATATGCGAAGGTACCGTTTGTCCTGAGCAGCGATCACATCAACAGCTTTGGCCACATTGGCCCAGCCCTAAGCCAACATAGACGAGGATCGGCAGTGGTCGGGGGTCTTTAATCGCGTCCAATGAGAGTTGCAGCGCCTAATACGAGGGTTGTATCTGCAGCGACATTGATTTAACGAGGCTGAGTAGCGGAAAGTGGACGACGCGCGTCAAGTCTATCGACCTATGTGGCTATAGCAGATCATCTTTTCCTGTAATTTGCTGGTTCAATACACTTGAGAAAGCCAGGAGAGTCATATTGCTCCGCCAGCCACTTGTTGGCGGGGGTCACAAAGACGAAGACCTCCGACCAGCAAAACATCTTATGGTTACCGTCTTCTAACCTTCCGAAGATGCATGTTATCAAACGCCTTTGCGAGAGATGTAAAGCCTACCACTACGTTAACTCAATAGGTTTGATCGTGTCAGCAGGCCCTCCTACCCCTGAGGTAAGGATCATTGATCGAATTCGAGTCAGCATGTACAGCCTGCGCAGCTCTGCATAGTCTTGTCGAGTCCAAGGTTCTCCTGCGAAGCTTGGCTTCTGTAATAGAGATTGACGTTCAAGGGTGACACCGCTTTGTCATCCTCTTCTGCTCTTGACGCGCGCGAGCAGACGGGGACTCCCCACTGAATTCTTCAACATTCTTTTCTTCCCTGCTTCTTCCCATCACTTTGAGTAATTGAATGGGTTTGCAGGATTCGTATTTGGAGACATTTGTCTTGAGGCTGTATAACTCCCGCGCTTCTCTTTACGGTGCAATTTTTCACACAATAAACTGTCGACATTCACACCTTCGTCGTCTGGTGACCGAGCTTAGGTATGTATAACGTATATTGCTTATTGCTTTCGAGCTCGAAATCAAGTTGAAGATGCTTTGTTGTATTCCTGTACACTTTCACAGCCAGGGAAACAACAGTTTGTCGGCCATCTGCCACTGTGAAACCTATCAATCTGCATTCTGTAAATCAGTCAGCATTTCAAAGCTTCCCAGGTCCACAGTTACTGAGTGGATAAAGATTTGAGGTGAATATATGAATCGTCTTTGTGTACGCTATGAGCTCAGTGTTGGTTCAAAGATTTGTGAAACACCCGTACTCTATACCCTCTTAACACCAGGTGCTGTAGACTACGTTCAGGTAAGTCTAGCTCTTCATTACAACGCATGTCTGCTTGGCGAAATCCGACGACTCTTAGAGATTCTTTTGGAAAACCAAGAACTGGCGAGTCATCGTCTTCAACACTCTCCTCCCTCGTGGTTTTCACCGACCTTGGAGACCGTCCAGCACTTCATGTCATCGCCTTGTGAAATCGAACATCGAGTAGGGCTCTAGCGAGTGCTCAGTAATTTTCTGGCCTGGTGCTTGAGGTTCCACGGAGAACTTTGGGGCTTCTAGCTCTCGTGGAATAAAAGATGTTGCTTCGTTGCTACAAATAATTGACTGCCTATTCCGCCAACCGCCCAACGCTGGGAAATCGTTTCCGTAGGTACGTCTCTAATGTACATTGGTAGACTCATCTAGTAGGATGATAACCCTGGATTTTCGCGGCCCGGCGCCGATTGGTGATAGTGCTTCGAGATCTGTCGTCAAGACTTTGGTGATATAGGCACTCGCATGATCTGGAGACCATTTCATTTAGTTTTACGATTTGGAATAACAGGGGTATAATCCAAATTTAAATAGCGGATGGTATCACAACACAGGCATTTCAGTAACGTCAGCAAGGATAATGGCTGTGTCCATACACCATAGATCTGTTATGTTAATTCAACAGTAATGACTGATCTGCTTCCAGAAGCATAACGCTCGCTCGACCGGCTGAAAAATGAGGGGCTCATAGCGAAGAGTAAGGTATGAGTGTGAGACGCAACGTCGGATTCTTCTGATAGAAGTTTCTGTTGGAACAATGAAGCTCTTCGCGGTGCTCATGGAGAAAAGACGTAAGGCGAGCAATGAAGGTTTCTGGTATTTGCGATTAGCGTTTGAACTGTGAGATACATTTACCAGTAAGATGGAGCTCACCTCGCCGACTCGTGGGCAATGATCGTAAAACCCCACCAGTGCCAGAACAGTAATCCGAAGCATGTATTTGAACATTTGTTCACTTCAATATCCTCGCGTCAGTTGGGCAACTACAAAAACTGAGATTTCCTTACAGATCAACCCGTCCACCAGGTCGGTTTTGCTGGGTCTGGATTTTCATCCGTCATCTTGACGATATCCCGACGAATTTCGATCGGGAGATCCAAGAACCGAAAGGTTCCGTCGCGTGTCTGAATGACTTTGATAGCCGCAAAATCACCGCCCCAAGGAGTTCCGATAGCCACGGTCGGACGGAAGTTGCAGCGAGGATCGTCAATCGAGATGGGGATAAAGATGGCCTTCTCAACCGTCTGGATGCATAGGAATGTCGTAGGTTGAGACATTTTGCAGAGTAAACGTAAGAGCTGAGTTCGAGGATCGATTTGGTATTGTGTATGGTAGACAATATCGAGTTGCGTGTAGAAGTAGTTGTGTATGGTGTAAAAGAGGAACAATGCACCTACGGCGCGTTATGAAGAAGTGGATGAAAGTAGAGATGAATGTTACTTGTGGAAGAACCGCTTAATGAATTCATCCGTCAATGCCGTTAACACTTATTAACTGCTCGTGTGAGCATCAGTGGTTACTGTATCTACTCCTTTCCTCAAAAAAGTGGCCACTGCACTATGCCACTTGGTCTGCCGTCTTCGAAAGTATCACTGAAAGCTCGCAAGAGTTCTGCCTAGTATTAGAACCTCCGTCTATGCATCAATGATACCTAATGATGCATTTCATAAGCTGATGCTTCACTAATTAGTATGCTGCAGCTCGCGTTCAGAGCAACAACAGGACCCTCAGGTTTTCGAGACTTTTCGTATGCCGCCACTGTCGTCAAATAAATTGAATATCAGTAACATGATCAATGATGTCTTTCTCTGCGCTGTTATTGTCTTGATTATCACCATTCAAGGAATGATCATGGTCTTTTGAAAAGGACTGGAAAATGAGAATGATGAAGACCACACTTAATGAAAGGATGAATAGAAAGATCTATAAGCTATAAATCATGAAGTTGACTGCTGTCAACTAACAATACTGATAGTACTGAATGTGACGATCGGTGGCAGCAGCTTTCTGAGCTAATAAAAGTGTTATAGCCATGGTGTGAAGAACGACAAGAATATTATGAAGGTTTCTAGTACGTGATATATGCTTATAGCATATTGACGTAGCTGAGAGATGTTAGTAAAGTCGAGGTAAACTGCACACTTGGTTTCATTTTCTTAGCACCTAAAAAATGAAGTTATATTGTTAACATCACTGACTCACTATACTAACGACTGAGGGCTGGCGAAAATTATAGGTGAATCAGGATAAGATGCAACGGCATCATGACCAGGTGTGTAACGTCCTCAATTGCTGCTTCAGGACAACCTATGTGAGAAGCATGAAACATCCATTCATGGAAAATGTATTTTTACTAGGACTCTGAGTTCGCGGAAGCGTGAAATTGACGCTCTAGTCTGCGTGGATCTGTGGAGATTTCGGATCCGATGTGCTCCCCAGCTGTTGTTGCGGTTTCCATGACCTTCGTTGGTGACATCAACTTGCCTTTGGATGACGTCGCATGGATCGTCAGCGTTGAAGTGTGTGTGATCCATATGAATATGATACTTTCAGATCCCACTTATGATTCTGCCTGCTGTGCTATTGCCTAGACTCGATTAAATTCCAGGCTTGCAATTTCGTCAAACAAGAAGATGCTGAAGGCCGGGGTGGTGTCAGTCTGACGTAAAGTCATGCCTCGTCCTTGTTCAAGAGGCTGTCGGTGCTGGGTTGCTCTGCTCGGAGTACATCAAACGCATGCTACAAATCAAACGCATGCTACAAATCAAACGCATGCTACAAATCAAACGCATGCTACAAATCAAACGCATGCTACAAATCAAACGCATGCTACAAAGAGCGTGCAAATGTCGAGTGGTGTCGTCCGGAAGGCGTGGGGTGATTCACTTGATAACAGATGCTGTGCCCTTCGTAGAGTGTAGAAACTGAGGAGTTATAGTGTGGCGGTAATTGAGAATCGTGAGAGCGTGCTATTTTCAGAAGGACCAGAGGGAGAGAAGAGAGAACAAGTAATAAGGTACATGCAGCGGCAAATGTATGCGATGATGTAGTGTAAAACCAGGACGCATCTCCCAGTTCAAGACAAAGAGCCTAATCTCCTTTGCGCATCGATTTGACGCTTTGTATAGAGACTGATGATCACAAAAAGTAATCCTTCGCTATGTAGTCAATATGCCGTCTGTATGAGTCGCCAGTAATGAACATTCGATGAGAGTCATTGTCTCTTGATAATTTCTATCTCGTATTCGTTTCCCTCCCCAAACTACACCTTATCTCCCTGCTAAGTTCTACGCTATCTTTGCCTAACGGCGTACCTTTTACCTTGGTACCTAATATCGAGCTGAGATCTCTCAGGCATACTATTCCACAGTATCCGTTTCTCGGCCAGGATTGCAGAGACGTACTTTCGATGGTGCTAGTAGAAAGTGTGGCTCAATAGAGTTCTAGTGTGTTCACTAGCGTTCCAGTCTTCCTCGACCATGGTTCAGGCAAAGCCTGAGACAATGAAATAGGATCGATGACTCCTGGGACTAACACTAAATCACCCCTATCCACATGCGCTTTGGGGGCGCGGGTAGCCAACTTTGGTGGGAGACTCCAGCTTCTTCAGTTCCTGGGTTCTTGAAGAGATGGCCTGCGCTTGGACGCCCATTGACTGTGGGACAAAGTGCGCTGCGGTTCAACCATTCATCCCAGAGAAAATTTTGTAGAACGGAGAACCACAGCAAGGTTTTGTCTGATGAGTCGATAAAAAAGGTGCTACCACCTCTTCTCTGACAAGGCTTCAGTTTTTCAAATAATCAGACAAATCTCTTGTGGAGGTGACGCAGCGTCGTCGTGACTGAGAGTAACCAATACTCAAGAGCCAAGGGACAATCAAGTTCCAGAAGAAATGGCTCGACTTCTCTCGCTCGAGCAACTATGATCCGTGGCTGCTCTCTTGCTTAGAATACTTTGTATAGATCTCTGGGATATCGCAGACTGATGTGGTGCAGCCTGTGCGCAGCTAATTGGCTCTTTGGCCTTCGTCACGGGAACTATATAGAGCCCTTAGACGAGTAAACTTTAGGGCCTTGACATTCGTAGTAACAAAAAAAAGAGGATGAAGATGATATCATAGATATAAACAAATCTTAAAAGTCCAAGTGTACTGATGCAAACTGAATTGGTTCACCAAACTCTTGAATGAGGCTTTCTTGTGGATTAGTACGCTCAGATCACCGCGCTTCTGTCATCTCCCCCTTCAAAGTTGTAAATAAATTTTCGCATAAGTGGGTAGCCAAACGTGACAGTCTCACTACATTGACAAGCAGCTTGTGACATTGCGAGATTGATTATGAAGAGTTTTGACGGGTGCTATTGATTCGACGAGAGATAATCGGCAGTAATCGCCAACTCTATGCACCCTCTTAGTTTGTTAACGATGGAGGTCCTCCGCCGACTCTGACGAAGAGCTATGCAGCATGGAGTACTGTCCTTCGAGGTTCGTAAGTTTTGACGAAATCCCGCTTGAAGTTGCCAACACAGGCTCTTGAGAGTCCTACGATATAATAAGCCTTTGCTGTTTCCCTTCGAGAAGGAATTCCCGGAAAGACAAGCGTGACTAATGGCAAAGCGTGGCGACAACCAGGATTTTCCGCCCACAGAAGCAAAGCTGGCAAGGGCGGCGCATCATCGTCGTTATGAGAGCTCAACGAAGGTCTCAACGGCGGCAACGAAGAATGCCCAACAGTACTCAGAACATAGATGCTCAACAGGCCAGCTTAAGCTGAAACAGCCATGGCATGCAAGTTGAATGCCAAAGAAACGCTGTGCAGACACTAGGGAAGAAAAACCTACAGTGGAGCGCATAACATCCGGAATTCCTTCCAGAGCATGCATGAGCGATCTGGGTCTGCGCTGACAACTGAAGTATACCAACTTCAAGCCAACTCTTGAGTTTCGACCGGTCCCTGAAACGCTCAGCATTGATGAGGTGCACCTCCACCGGTTTCACATAGCGGTCTGCCCGTCTCTTTAACCTCGCCTCGTCTCATTCATCGGAGTCCCCATGGAAAGCCGATTATTATCGTTGAATTTGCCCTTGAAAGGGAAACGGTTGAAATGAAAAAGTAGTAGAGCCCTCGCTTGCGTCAAGGACGGCGGTGATCTTGATTGCTTGAGGCGCGTATCTTGGAAAGGGGTTGCCTTCAAAGTGCGCACAGGGCAGAGACCAGGATTCGGCATCATCGATGGCTACTTCCAACGTTCTCTTTTCTGTCATTCGTCGTACATGATCCTTGTCATTGTACTTGATCGTGTAATCTGGGCTCCAGCCAAGATCGCTCTTCAAGAGGTACCAAGCGCGAATCGAGAGAGCGTACTCTGCCTCACTGTTAGTATACCTGAACGTAGGAAACGCCGCAGAGTCACCCACTTCAAACTGTCACTAGAGTCATTTTAGCTATTGCGAAGCATTCTCAGTATAGAAGCAGCCTACAGATACTCTCACGATCTTGCCCACGAGTTGTTTTGGAGTACCAGAGGGTTGTCAGCAACCCGATCGCGGACCTTTGGAAACAAACGCAGGGTCTGCTCAGGAGTTGGCTGTTCACAGCATCCGTTGCAGAATGGTTTCAAACAGATAAACAACACATCATGCGCAGGAATAATGTTCGACTGACCAAGGTATAGAGTCTAGCGCTTGCGCATACTATCAGCTTCGTGAAATCAGTTGCCTGCTCAGTCTTGAAAACCTTCGACCTTGGAGTCAGGAAATTCCGACAATAGCGGCAATTTTGGCTGGCAAGTCTTCCTGCGTCGCGCTATGTCTGACCGAGAATGAATCTTTAGTGTTCTTACAGTCAGAATGGCTCGCTTGAGATGGGGTTTCTCATTTGTGGAGTTGTATTTCCTGTCTGAGGGAGGGAATTCGCTGGATGCTCGTTACCTCCAGCTGCGGGCGGCGATAAAGACTTTAACTGAAACTTGGTGTTCGCAGCACCTGCCATGTCCAGAAAGATCATGTGGTAACCAGCTTCCTGGAGGCTGACCGATGCGCAGAGAAGTGACCAGAATCTGCGACGAGTGGTCAGGGTCATTGAATTGGCGGACTACAGCCTTAAATTCTGACAGAGCATGGACAGAACGAAGATTTAGGACGTTGAATCCGATGTTTGTGAGAAAGTAGGCTATGTTCCACTCACTGAACCTGAAGTTTGGTGTGGCTTAGCAACTCGCGGCCTCTCTCCACCTGCAGAAAGTGTGTATGTATTGAGTTATGTTGTATAATATAGAAAAGATCGAAATGGCATTCCAGGTCAGGCATCTCGAGTAAGTACCACATTTGCAGTTCTGGAAAATAACTCTCAATCAGTAGTATATGAAACATGGAGCTTTTCAGTTAAGAAAGTATTCTTGCACTAGCAGCAGCATTGTTTAAGCTAGCTGTATCCCGAACATTCAGACTCGTATTGGGTAGAATAATAGATAGAGTCGCCAGAGCCTCAAGGTCATGAGCCTTAATTGAGAAGTGAATAACCTGGATTAATTATTCTGATTGATGCTAAGGGGTCGTTAGCGTGAAACTCTTTAAGTACTGTTAAGATTGGCGTGATAGTTTGGTTGTGCCATCTTGGTGTCAAGCAGCACAATCTCATCTGGTTTAGAAAGCATATTAACCATTTCCCTGGAGCTGTGGGAAGCACGACAAAGCAGCAAATACCCGACACATTGTTATCCAGTGCCAATTGCGTCCACTTCATCTTCCTCAAGGTATAGCAACGAGCTGTACCACTTCAACATTAATAAATTGATGCTTTACGACAAAGCTCGAATAATAAATGAGGTATTGTAAAATGGAAGAGCCAGATATGAATAGTCTTGGTTGGTGAACGCACCTGTGGTGTTGCTCCTTGGATGAACTTGTGGTTTCTCTATAGCCTTCAATTACCTGAGCCATCGTAACGACCCAGCTGACATATCCACGTTGCTGGCGTGAATTATTATTGCCAGCGAGGGCAACCGTCTCTCGCATCTCGTTGTTTCGCTCACCGGCGCTGAGCGAATCATGTTTCGCAACATGGTGACAGATAAAATCGGACTGCGAAATCGTTGAATTAGTTTTCAAGACGACTCCGACCCCCTTGGCCTGACTCTTCCCCAAGGCCTTTAGGGGACCCATAGCGATTGGAGAGGCTGTCATTAGATCTCTTAGTTGCGCGGTGTCCTCAAAAAGATGTGCTAACGGCGCGAGTATTACTTTATTGCCTGCGGTTTCTGTATCTGCTCTACTCTTGCCAGTCTCATATCTTCAATGCCTCGGTTGCGCTCACTGGATGTGGCTACCATGCCGCTATGGCGGGCTATGCCTATAACTGCTGTAGTATACACTGGAGTTTAAGTTAACGACAAGGCTAGCATAGCAAGTGCTAGACGGGATGCTGAGACAAGCCCGGAACGCTCCGTGTGAAGCCACTGGTGAAATCAGGAATGACAGCGCAAGCCAATCCGATCCAGGATGTCTGCGAAGGAGTCGTTCAATTCCACAACTTCTTTGTTTCTTCAATAAAACTTGGCAAAGACCAAATTGCTCCGTATCGGCATTAGATCATAATAGATGCGAAAATCGTATCAGTGAATTAGGAAGAAGTCTCGACTCTCGAGAACCCAGGTCAACCAAACAGTGGACGCAATGCACAGACAAGAGCATTGAAAGTGCACACAAGCCGAAGGATAGAATGCAAAATACCTCTCTTAATCCCTCCGTCCAACACGATTCACTCCTACACCGACGAACTTGGCGCGCGACCTTGCAAAACTCGAGCATACGCTCTGCTTTCGTACTCTTCAGCTGGATCATGGTGATCCCCAGCTTCCGATCTCGAAAATCGTTGCTCACTTTGGCCATGACTGTCTTTCGCTCGGAACAACAGTTTCAATACTGTCTTACAAGTTCCATTCTGCACCCCCGATTTAAAGGTCTGGAGCACCGGGTGCAATTTATTGACAGGTGGTGCCATGTTCTGATCGTTTTTATGCCGATCTGGTAAAGGCGCTTGCCCAGATGACTCTCGTAGCAAGTCGATGACTCCAGCGACCTGGTGTTTGTAAAGCTGACAATGGAAAGCTCTCATGCGGTTTGCATCCAAACCTGCAATGTTGTTCAATCCTAGAACTGGGCCGCTTGTAACATGGAAAACCAGCAATCAACAGCACCCAAACAACAGCGTAGAAGGCATAGACTGCCTGCTGCTGTATCGATAATAATCAACATCGATCTACCAAAGAGGAAAGCAGCGGATCAATACTAAACAACCTCGATCTCGCAAAGAAAAAAAACAAGCCCCTCTCGCTGGGTGATATTCAGCTAGACACCAGCTTCCACACAGCTGGTAACGTCTGAAACTTTGGAGGCGTACGCGAGCATCTCAGCAGTGTCATGAGAGTGTCTGCGCTCGCATGTGCTGAAGAACTTTGACGTAGCGGGCAAATAACCAGTCGTTGGCAGTCTGTTCGTCCATGGCTTCTTCTGCACAGTCGTCGAGAGCCCACAAAAATGTATTGAAAGCTGCTGCTTGCTTTTCAGGCGCACAGCATTCCAAAAGAGGTTTGGACGATGCAGACAGCAGTCCACACTCCACAGCACCAAAGTACAGGACAGAATGGACTGCCTGCTGCTATATCGATAACAAATAATCAATGGCTTCAGTTCTGCAAACGGATATAATTGCCGAAAGCTTGAAATGATGTATTGAAAGCTACTGTTTGTTTCTCAGGCGCGCAGTGTTCCAAGCAATGCCTGGATGATCCAGCCAATAGTCCGATGAGGTACGCTTGCTAGTCTTGCCGTGCTAAATCGTTTTCAGTATCAGATTCGTCCGTGGCTTCTGTTTCGATTCAGCGTCATCTAATGTATGGCAGGTGCGTGAGGTTATCCGAATCGCATTGAATCGCATTTCCCATGTTTTTGTCTTGGAACATAAAGGACGGCCATGTCATGATGGAGGCCTGTACCGGCTATTGCTGCTGGTTAGTATCTTTTCTGGTATACTGCTTGGCTAGTATTTTCGCGTGCCATGAACTGATCTTTGATAGCGGCATCCAGGGCGTACTGCAGGGTGTACTCGTCTTAAAATGGTTTGATAAAACGTGGGCTTGATGGATGATGTGTGCTTCGTGGATTGTCGCTGAGCGGTCCAGCGGATTGCTCGGCGTGTAGTTTACTAGGCCTTGTAATTCTCCAGATGAGTCGGAGCAAGCGCACCACAAAGCTTTGCTGCATCGAATGAGTGGCTTTCGTCGCTTGCATCTTTAAAAGCTACAAATGCTTGCAGATTAGTATGTGCCCCTTTACTGGGCTGGCCTATTAGTCATCTAAAACGTCGATGTCGTCGACGTGCCTGTTTAGAAAGGCATTGTGTGCTCTGTAGGGATGACAAAGCCCCAGAATGTAATGAGCTGAATGACCGTGGCACCGTAGTACAAATATACAGATTGAAAAGTAAGCTTCGCAGAACCAAATAAGTCGAATGGACGTGGAAAGACTGGCGTAGAGCCACACCACGACGACCCTCAAATCGATATATATAAACGAACACGAATCTCTGAGATAAGACGTCGTAAGAGACTATGGTATGTAAAAAGGACGGTTTGCTTGGGCTGTCAGCGGTTTAAATATTCAAGGACCCCACCCTCTAGCAAAAATTCGCAATTCTCCTTCACCAGACACGGGAATTGCATTTCGCGTTCTCGGACTTCCGAACAAAGCCGGACGAAGCGGTGAATAGAGAAGAATAATTGCATGTGAGCGCTGTGAAGCCAGGCGGGAAGATTGCAGTGAAGCAGGCTCAAATGGGGTCATGGGAAAAAGAGGGATTTAATGACCTTCGAGGGGTTTAGTCGCCCTTGAGGAGACTTGAGGAAATAGCGGCTGTCCTAGAAAGCATAGAACACCAACTGGCAGATATAGGAGTAGGGAGAACCCAGAAGATTTCCGCAGAAATTGCAAGACGGGCCAGTAAGCAAACATCACAATTGTCCTTTACCAGACATGGCAACTTCATTCCTCGTGACTCGGACGACCGACCAAGGCTGAACGAAGCTGTGAATGCAAAGGAAACAAGTGCATGTAAGCACTGTGAAGCCAAGCAGGAAGACTGTACTGACTGCAGTGAAGCAGGCCCAAATTGGGTCATGGGAGCACAGGGAGTGCAGGTAGTTTCGGGAGGGTCATTCACCCAGAAGGTGGCTTGGTGACATGGCGGCTGCCGCAGTAAGCAGAGAACATGGATGATTGGTCCAACAAAGAAGTAAGAAGAGGCCTGGGCGACTTCAATACGGATCGTAAGTCAAGCAGTAATCAAAAACAACGCCATCCAACCACCTGGCCTAAGCTAGCGCACCCATCGGATCCCACAAAGGCAACCTGGATAAGTTGGATTAGGTTCGGTCAGTCGGTGCAGCATCGACATGACTTACATCTTCGGCTCCTTCTTCAAGACACTGCGGATCTCCTTCGATACGAACCTAAAAAACCGTTAGCCCAGTCCAATCTCCTATTTGCCACTATCAAGACCGCAAAAGGACATACCTCGGATCCACAACAGCCTGATAGACAAACTCATCCATCCATCGGTCACTCATGACGAACCAGCCTTCCGTTCCCGCCGCTTCTCCCCAGCTGTTCTGCACCCGCCACCTAACAGGCTTCCCATCGACGACATGCACAGCCGTCAAGACCATAGCATGAGTCATCTGGCTCTCGCCAGTCATGAGCCGTTGGGCTTTCGATAACCCGAGACGGATATTGAAGCCAAGCTCGTAGTCGATGAGACCGGTATCCATAATGCCAGATGAGGAGTTGCTAAACTTGCCGACGTCGCTGCCGAAGAAGATGGGAAGACCGGAGCGAAGCATGGCAATGCAGGCGGTTTTCATGGTCTGTATAGACTTCATTAGATGCCTGAAAGATAGGTAGCGATAGTAGTACACACCTCCATATCCACATTTACGTAGCGAATACCTCGGAGCCCGACAACATTCCCCAGTCTACTTACGCTAAGGAGCTCGTTATACTTGTTTCTCGGATCATTGACTAAACTAAAAACCTCGTTGATGTCAGTCCCAGAGTTGGCTCTGACACTCTCGCTGTTCGAGAGTTCCCGGGCGAACTTGAGTGGAGTAGTCTTGACGCTCTGGAATTTGTCATTCTTGTCGTAGTACTCCCATGTGAACTCTTTGTTGGGATTTGGCGGCGGTCCGAGCATCAGTGTCAAGATCAAGTGAATTTCTCGCAGCATCTTCTCTTTGACGCTTCCGAGGGAAGACCTGGCGTTGACAGATTTGGCAGCAAGTCGGCGAAGTTCGAGGGCGTCTTCGCGGAGCTTTGTGGTAATGAGGGAACCCATTGCTGACGAGTTCATAGCATTGAAAGAATCTGGATATAGTGTTTGCGGAACCTGTTCAAGATGTCAAAACCTTGCATCTCTATTACAGCCTGTTGTTAAGGGGCTCGGGGACTTACCAGACCGTACTTCTCCACCAGATTCGCAGCCATGTCCCACTGCCCGCCATCGCCTACTGGAGAAGCTAGCAGTGTTTGCACCAGTCTCCCCTCCAAGTCATCACCCGCTGTGTCTAGAATTTGCTCCAAGAAATAGTTTGCCTTTTCGAGTTTATCCCAGTAGAACAGGTATGCTTGGCTGAGCTGGAAGGCCTTGAGATTATGCTTCCGCATGATGGCTACACGAAAGACGTTCGTGGCTGCGAAGAGCCAGCATCGTCCTGAAGAGCGCTGGTTTGTGATAGGATTACCTTCGAGCGGAATCTTGATGTTGAAGTTCTGAGTATCCTTGATTGCCGCTGAGCGCTGGGTTAAAATCGCTTTGGGGTCGTTGGAAGAGAGCGCAGAGAGCGCCAGGCGGTTCGGTTCGGATGTCAGCTGCTGATGCGAAGGGTCGATCGGGAGATGAGATTACCTTGGGATCCTCCATGAGCTCTTTCTCCCACTGCTCGGCCGTACTGATAGATACAGTAGAAGAGCAGGGCGAATATTGAGGTGCTACATGCATATGTTAGCAGCGAACCCTTCAAAACTTGTACGAGATCCCGATGATTTACGTTGTTGTCCTTCAACGTAGACATAGCCCTTCTCGAGCTCGTTTCGAGTCTCCTTCACCTCCATCGCGCGAAGCCGTTCGGCAAGCTTCTCGCCAACGGCAGGCTCAGGCAGCTTCGACTGTGATGACCCCATGTCTTCTCAAAGCGCCCCTTGAACTTAGATGGACAGATGTAAGAGAGGAGAGGATAGATTTAGATATTCCGGACGAAGGAAGGATTGTTACCCAGCACCTGCTCGTGGTAAGGTGAGTCTACCTTGAGTCGTGGACGCGTGACAAGACACCTGGCCCTCGTCGAGCTGCCGAAAATAGCAGGGATCAGCTGCAAGCCTTATCTTATCGCATGTGGGGCCTTTCTTGGCGCTCTAGCCCCGCGGTTGCCAAGCTAAAAAGGGTTTATTATCACGGCGCGATTACTCTGAGGATTACATGTATCTTACTGGCTCTATTATTTCTTCCAAGGAAATGAAGAATGGTTTCACTTTCTGCAACGAACGACTACAAGCATATCACTATGCCCGTGACAGAATCTTGGTTGAAAGAGGTTGATTTCATTAGCACCACAAGTACCTAACCGCCAGCCTAACCCCCAAGACTCCAGTCCTCTCCGACCCCAGAAAGCAAAAAGCGAACAACCTCAACGACAACGGCGTTCTTCGCTGCGCAATCTACCGCCCTACAAGACTCGCATTTGCGGTTGACGTTCTTGGAAAGTTACTTGACGAAAAGGCAGAAGCGGTCGCAGACTTGAGGAACTCCGTCCTTGGTGTGGCCGCACTTGTAGTTGGTCACTGTTTGCGAGCACATTGGGGGTGGGCGTTGGTGTTGACCTGTAGAGGGAAAGATCCGGTGAGTTCTTGCTGTCAGTAGCTGACTTGAATTAGATGTGCGTGTATGGATTGGTGTGGTGCGATCAGGAGGTGATGATCCTTCTGGAGCGAAGCTTATGGCAGATTATATACACGGTCGAGGTATGTCTTCACGGTCTCTGTATTTGACATGGGTCTTACAAGCGTTGTTAGTACTATTGTATGCTGTTGCTATTTGTTTCCTCTCATTCAGGTTCCTGGTTGTTGCTCCCCTTTGTTTCATTGGTCACTTTTCCACAGTGTTCTTGGTATAGACTTGTGAGACGTGTCTACCGCACTCTTCAACGGATGAAATGTTTCTCTCCGCTGGATCACTTGAGAGGGAATGGGACGTGATATATTCGTACGACATAGTTCCCAGTGGTCAAATATGACATGTCTCAATTAAGTAATCGGCACTTTCATAGCATCGTAATCGTGATGTGGGCCTATAGTACATACAAACTACGTATCTGTCGATAATCCATCTCACTGTGGGAGATTACCATAAGGGGCATCAACCCCATCAATCCCACCTCCAGTGTCTCTGACCTCTCGAGGACCAGGCGCGGACTTCTTTCGATGGAGGTTTGGCGGCCGGGATCCGCTCTTCCTCTCTAGATTAACAACATCGATAGTCTTAGGTCTCGATCCATCGTAGGATCGAGAGCTACTGACTTCAGATCTCTTCAGGACGGGCGAGAGAGGAGGAAGCGATGGAAGTGCTTTCGCGTATCTATTCTCAACTGGCACACTGTATTTCGAAATGGGTCTGTTAAGAGTAGGCGGCCTAGCCAGCGGACTCATACTCGGATCAGCTGGAAGCATTACAGATGTAGCGTGACCAACTGTATAAACGTCAGATAAATCTGAGTCGAAAGTTCGCATGGACGAAATAGATTCCCTCGGCCGGTTGTGCTTCGTTTCGGAAGGAACTAGTGAAGACCACGGTCGCGTCGTGGAGGAGAGGGTAGCAAAGCCGAAACATTCGTTTGACCTAGCTTCTGTGTGGAATTTGAAGTTTCTGGCGTGGCTGTCATCATCATGGCCACATGTTGTGAACCCGGAGGTATCTGTCCCGTCTTGCGGGGCAGGCATCGGCGGATCTTTGGAGGTAGTTTGCCCGGTGTCGGCTGCAGCAAGGCTCGATGATTCCCCAAGAGACGTCGGGGGTCTTAACTCTGAGGTGGGATTTGCTTTTGCTGGTTTACCGAGTGCAATCTCTACTTCGACAGATGGCGTGACCGTTCCATCAAAGGCGCCCTGCGTCGATTTGGCCGAGGAGTTACTATTGACTTTGGTGAATGAGCTATCCCACTTCTTCATCAGGTGACTTCCTGCGATGAAGTCGCCGACGAGGTGTGGCGATCCTTCCACAACACGTGGGAGTGAGTCTTTGCTCTCGTTACGTTGTCCCTTGTTTTGGGCTTCGTCACTTGACGACGGAAGTGGATGCCGATGGCCTGACAGTGTCGATTGTCGCTGTGACCAGTGCATGTGTCTTTGTGAATGGGTAGAATACATAGAGACGGGCCAATACCGCGGGGACCCACAAGGTGAATTGTTGCTGTTTCGAATTCCATGGGATAGCTTGGAGTAAACTGACATGCGGTTGCGAGCACTTGAGTGGCGGGAAATGATGCTTGGTGGTCTCGACATTTGAGAGACATCCACAGCCCGGCCCTTCCGTATTACGAACTTCGAAACTGGCTGCTCGTCGTCCGGAACGGATGCCTGATGCTGTCGTCGTTGCTTTCGACTATTCCGGCGCCGATGTAAGATGAAAAGAATTGCCACAAACAAGAACAGCCCAAAGAGACATCCGATGAGGATAACAGGTAGCAGCCGCATAGTGCAACGCGCGGACTATTTCTGAAGTACGATTTATATGTAACCACCTTCTCGCGCCTCGATTGGGTCGGAGCTCGAGTCCTTGATTGTTCAAGCTCGAATTTGGTAGTCAGTCGGCCCGGCAATATCGTGTTGCTGTTCTTCAACATCGATACCATATCGCACCAGCCCAGTACAGCGAGTCCAGGTCGTCACTCCTTGTTCAGAACCCTGCCACTGTAGCGAAGTCCTTAGCATCCAGAGATGTGTTCCTAGCACTTGCGCTCTGTGTCTAGGATAAAGAATACACGGTCCTTTGAGATCGACTTATAATAATGTTAGAGCTGTGCAATGGGAGAAAACGTGAATTCGGGAAAGGTAAGGCACAACAAGTAGATAGAGACGGTTGAAGAGCCATGTTTGCTTTTAACGTTCGAACTCAAGCAAGTGGAACACAGGTGAGAATATAGTACGGCTGAGGACTTGAACATCTGCACGGAAAACTGGGAGCATATGCTTGACTGGCATGGACCAGGATTTTCTAGCCGTAGGGCATGAATCGGCACGGACATGTTCTCAATCTACCTTACTTGGTATACCAATAGCACTAACTTTCGGAATGTTCCTCAAGTTCCAGTCAGCCTCGATTGGAATAAGGCGATTGCCACTATGTTAGTGCAGGTCTAGTTCTGCATGTGTTGTCAGTTATCTTAATCAGGTTACACGATGATGGTCCATCCAATAAGGAATGGTTTCAACCGTCTGACGAACCTGTAGGATGGATGGGAACCGAGCGCCTTGGACATGAAACGTGTAAACCGGGCAGTATTCTTACCAAAGACCCATGAAATTGCGGGATACGTGCAGGTACATGACCGTCCCAACCCTGCGTCTTCCGGTAGAATCCCGAAAACTGTTGTGGCTGCGGCGACATTGATAGGATTGGAATGCCTGTGCGCGGTATCATGGTGGGAGCATAGGTACACCTCTCGTACCTGGGTGAGCTTGCAGCTCCTCTTGCAGATGGTACCATGGCCCATGGATAGTGAGTGAGGTTTTATCTCTTCACCACACCAGTACCACTCCGTCCAGGGCTTTGTTGATCAAGTTTAGCCAGCCCTTTGGGAATTGAGAATTGGCGTAGTCACCACCGTCTTCACAGCAAAGAAGCCGGTTCTCAAGCTCAAATGCCGCAAGAGAACAAAGTTGCAGGTGGCCTTATCATCTTTGCCCCGGTTTCTGGGCGTCCATGCTGAGCACGGGGCACTTAGCTGCTGATGGACACCAGTTACACAAACACAAGAACGTTTGGTGGCTTCGTCCGACGAAGCCTGTGCGCGACGCGCAGTGGAGCTAATATCGGCGTTTAAATTTATCCAGCGCCAACTGGTTGGTATCCTCCGATATGTGCAAGACTGCAAGTAGGCAAGAGGCGTGGGGACAACACAGCGACACATGTAACATTCATGATAGGCTGTTTCATCATGATTGCATTGGAATTTCGCCGATGATGAACGATCGTTGGTCTTGGTACTCTAAGGGACCAGGGGTTTAGTTGACACAGACATGGATGAGTGTCCTAGGCTAGGCTTGCCGTTTGGTCCTGCTCAACGCGGCAACCGGATGTAAGATTACGTTACTATCATTCTGATTAGCAGAAAATCACATGCACATCCCGCCGGTCGCAAATAAGAAGGATTAACGTCTCACGGTGACCGGGGCAATGGTGAGTTGTGTGGGACACCGTCATATAATCGTCGCCCCGCAGATATTGTATCAGGTAGAAATATGGCAAAGGAATCAGTTGCCCGGCCATCCTCGTCGTGTGCCGTTGCATGCACGAGGGCAAAGTGGGAGCGGCGCCTGATGGGGGAGAGTAAACTAAGCGCGGCCCCCCGAGCAGGCGGCCGTGTTTGGGATGAGCATCGTCGAATCCTCTTCTGATCAGCTGGCTTCAGTTCGCCACCACCTTACGACGAGGCCTGTATAGGCGGATGATTCGACCTGCTCTGAACCTGTTTCTCTCAAATATTCTTTAATGAAGCATACGAGCCTTTACTGCGTTCTTAAAGGTACTTCGAACATCACACTCGAAGATGGGACACACTCCAGCGGTAGTCATCATTGCAAGGTAGGTAGCTTCTGCCAGACATCTTGATCCATAGGTCGCTCATGGATCTCTAGGCATGGCGCACGTCTGGATGCTGCTGACAGACAATGGCACCTAACCTCTCCGACTCCCTATGATCCACCACTTACTTATGGTGGCTGGACTCAATCACGAGCACTTGGAGCCAGGATAGCGAGCATCTTACAGACAAGGGAAGCAGCCTTTCAAGATCATTATGGAATATATGGACACACAAGGAAGTCCAGTGCTGTCGACGCAGACGGCCTCAACGGCGTCAAAGGTGACCAAGCGGGTCAACGGCCGCAGCAGGGGAAAAGACGGAGACATAAGGTCATTATACATACCTCGCCCTTTCTCCGCTGTGTACAAACGTCGATAGCCATAAGTGCTGGCATGAGTCAGTACCAAGGTCTTTCTCAAGGAGAGACTCGAACGTCAAAAGCAAAACACCAGCAAATGCATTCAGGATCGCCATATCTGCATGGGTCGGATCAAGGGAACACTTCTCATCTAGCTGCGATCTTGGAGCCGGGAGAGGAGGCTTCTGAACCCAGTGGCGTGGTTCGAGAGAGGCAGACCGCTGTCAGCAAATCCTTTTTGCGGGTGGACGCATTCCTCGGCGAATGGCTATCCCCAGATTACTATGACACTATAACGCCACCGCCAGGCTCCGTCATGATGGTAGCAGGAGCGAAAGCCGATCTGCTGCGTAGAGGCGAGCCCGTCGATAATCTCCAAGGATCAGCTCTAAGTGCCAGCCAGGGCCATTTCCCTGGAGGTTGGGGCAGCGGTTGGTCTGGCATTGGGTCGAGAGCTGAATCCGAGAAAGTTGATGTGTCTGTGCCGGACCTATCAAATCTCAGCATTAGGCCCAGCCTACCAAAGCGTAATCGGGCTACGACCTACGCGAGTGCTGAAAGTACCATCACCAAGGCGAGCCTGAAGAAACTAGATACAGCGGCCGTCGTTGAGCGCAAGGGATACGTTCCACCCACTCCGAGTTATGCGATCTCACCTCTGGACTCCATACCTCCAGGCTATGTGGCGCACGCGCGGGATGCGTGTGTTGACGTGGACTTTCAGTGGGATAGTATGCGAGAACCACAAGAATGGGGCAATGGTGGAGAATATGGCGAAGAGTGGAGCTCAATGCACAAGCGGTTTCGCAAGGGCCTGCAGAACATGATCATGTGGTACCGCACTCATGATCTTCCAAAAACGCCAAGTGACAGCCCTGGGGTCCAGTTCGACCAGCAGCATACCAATGGCAGCAATGACAACGATGACGTCGACACGGTTCTGATACTTGTTACACATGGTGCTGGCTGTAACGCGCTTATTGGCGCATTAACTAATCAGCCCGTTCTTTTGGATGTGGGAATGGCTTCTCTGACTTTAGCTGTCCGAAAAGACGTCGGTAATCACAACTCTTTCTCAGAAGAGGACTCGCGGCGAAAGAGCTCTATAGATCTTGGCATATCAGACGATTATGATGTGCGCTTGGTTGCGTCTACGGAGCATCTTCGAGCAGGCTCCAACCCTCTCGCTGTACCTCAGCTTCAAGGCCAGTCCTCACGGATCAATTCTCCAGCGCTTTCAGCTTATCGGAACCGATATCATTCAGTAGGGTCTAATACTGCCACAATAGTGGATAGGGGTTTTAGCCTAGGGGAGCCAGCGTTGAGTGGAATCTCGAGATCTAGTCCGAGTGGGGAATCGCAACGAAATGGAAACATTGGAAAATCCATGTCAGGGTTGTGGAGCAAGCCGACCAACATTGCCGTGGAAGATGACGATTCTGAGGGAAGTGGCAATCGGGCAAACGACATGAAAGTTGTGGTGAATAGTTCGAGCGATACGCACGGTACGGACGGCACACACGGTGCAGAGGACAAGGCCGAGAATCGGAAGATCATCCCGGATACCCCTACAGAAGATGTGTTGCCAATGTTGAACAGTGCAATGGGCTCGCCGAATCATCACCGGGGCCTGTGGGGTGCAACACCCCAGCCGTCTATGACTGACAGAGGAAAGGGGTCCAAGAGGAGATGGACGGTCGATGAACAGCGGACTCCTTGACCAAGGACTCATGATTTTCTTACCTGTTAGCATGTAGCGTGTGGGTTCAAAAGCGGTGGTTTTAGCGCGGCATCGCAACTTTAGCGGAGGCGTCGTGGGATTATTATCTATGGTCCACTCAGTCTTATAGCTTCGTAATTGTTCGCTGGTACTGCATGACCGACATGTTCAACTTTACTCAAACCGAGGTACATTTAGTCATGTAAAATCATTGAGGACGGATATATGTCCGATCCAATTATTACTGCTCTACAACAAGCACGCAGTTATAATTAGATTAACTTGTCGTAGAACGCCGTGTATTAAACACCTACGATAAGAAAGCCTGGGGTAGGAACTGGGCGAGAAGGTATTCAGGGTTACTATTAGGGCTTGCTAAAGCTCGCTACTAATGCTCTTTAAAGAGGCAATCTTCAGGGCTCCCGTCGTTTTCTAGGTGATAGGCTGCGATAAGGCCGGGGATTTTAATTCATCCGGCTAGGCGAAACGTGGGGTACCTTAGCCAATCGCTGAACCATAACGCCGGATGCATGGTGATGTCAACACTGAAAGCTCAATAATGGGGGGTTCAACTATTGGTAGAATTGGTGCATAAGTGGAGCTCGGAAGCCAGCTACGAAGCTATTTAAACTGGCGTCTTACATAATCCGCCTTACAACACGAGATCTATCGATATCCATGAAAAGAAACCACAGCTAAGCGTATCCATTGTGAGGCCGAAGCCGAAGTGAAAAACATGACCATCGACCATCAATGACTGCTTTCCCAACGCTGGCCGCATAACACGCCATGGATTCCGAATCTGTCACATACACCTCTCACCGCACCAACCCCCCCACCCTCCGCTTCCTCCACTTCAACGACGTCTACCACATCGAGTGCGTCAAACCCCCATCCCCCACACCCTCCCTACTAACCAGACCCCCCACACCTCTTTAGAGCTAGTTCCGCCGAGCCCGTCGGCGGCATCCCCCGCTTCCAAACCCTAATAACCCACTACCGCTCCGCCCCCGCCTACCGCGACCAAACCCAGCTCATCACCCTCTTCAGCGGCGATGCATTCAACCCGAGTCTCGAAAGCGCCGTCACGAAAGGCAGCCACATGGTCCCGGTGCTGAATGCCGCGGGCGTGGATGTGGCTTGTGTGGGCGTACGTACGTTCGAAAAACCCCCCGCAATCGTAAAGGGGCAGTGTGGCTAATCCGCCCTTGTGGGGTGGGGGGAATAGAACCACGATTTGGATTTTGGGGTTTTGCAATTCCAGCACTTACGCGATCAGTGCCGGTTTCCGTGGCTGTTGGCTAATGTGCTGGATCCGGCATTGGGGGAGGATGTGTCAATAGGGAAGTGTCCTAAGACTACGATTTTGACGGCTTCGAATGGGATCAAGATCGGGGTTATTGGGCTTGCTGAACGGGAATGGTGCGTGCTTTGATTCTGCCTCCCTTCCCTTGTGGTGGTGCGGAAGAATTACGATTCTCACGTGCGAACTAATCTCAGGCTCGAAACCATCAACGCGCTTCCCCCGAACCTGATTTACAAATCCGCGTCCGCCACAGCACGAGCCCTTGTACCTCCGCTTCGCGCTCAAGGTTGCTCTATGATCGTAGCTCTCACACATATGCGCGAGCCGAACGACATCAAGCTTGCAAGGAGCTTGCCAACTGGCCTGGTTGATCTTGTCCTCGGCGGCCACGACCATTTCTATGCCCACCACTACGAGAACGGCACCCATGTGCTCCGCTCCGGCGCCGACTTCAAGCAACTAAGCTATATAGAAGCACGGCCGCGTTCCGAATCTAGTGCCCAGTCGGGTTGGGATTTCGATATCGTTCGCCGGGATGTGGTGCGCTCTATTCCTGAAGACCCATCTACCGTCCAGCTGGTCGACTCTTTGACCTCGTCACTCAAATCGAAGCTGGAAAAGCCTGTGGGTTATACCGCTACTCCGCTGGATGCCCGCTTTACTACTGTCCGTATGCGCGAATCTAACATTGGTAACTTCGTCTGTGATCTGATGCGCTTTTACTACGGCGCCGACTGTGCGATTATGGCTGGCGGTACGATTAGGGGCGATCAGATCTATCCGCCTGGAGTGTTGCGCCTGAAAGATATTCTGAATTGCTTCCCATTCGAGGATCCGGTGGTTGTGGTTAAGGTGACTGGCAAGGCGGTTAGAGAGGCGTTGGAAAATGGTGTCTCTCTGGTACCAGCGCTGGAAGGGCGGTTTCCGCAGGTGGGGGGCATTAGTTTCGAATTCGATGCCAGCAAGAAGAGTGGAGAAAGGATCCTCTGGGTGGACATCGGTGACGATGAGTTGGACGAGCAGAAGGAATATGTAGTCGCCACAAGGGGATACATGGGGAGGGGAAAAGATGGGTTCGACAGCCTAAAAGTGAAGAGCGAAGGCGGCGAGGCGGAAGAGATCGTAAGCGAGGAAAATGGAGTGCTCATTAGCATGATGTTGAGACAGTACTTCACGAGCCTGAAGGTGCTGGGCGTATGGCGCAGGTGGGGTTCCGCGCTACATAGCCATTGGGACGGCGTCCACGACGGCATGAAGCAGAACGAGGGCATCAAGCAGCCAGGCGCAACACCTGAGATTGTCGCACCAGCACAGCCATTGAAGCATGATAGAGATGGAAGTGTGAGACATCACCACCATCACCATCATCACCGTACGGTGGTCGATGGGCATCTAGTCGATTCTGACACCGAGGACGAGGAGCATCATAGCCATGTCGTTGATGAGGCTCAACAGGAGAAAGAGCGGGAACTGCATGTCATGCGCACGGTAAGTAGAAAGTGGATGAGGTTGGCAGGTGTGGAGCATAGGCATGTGGGGATGGTGGATGAGGATGAGGAGGAGTTTTTGCCGCATTGGACGAGGGGGATTGCGCCGAAGTATGAATCACTGGCCTCCTTGGGTTTGCCAAATGTTACGCTAATTGTTTCGTCTAGGCTGGAAGGGCGAATTGTTGTCACGAGGTCAGGCGGGTCTTCCCCGGGGTGAGGGTGGAATGCAGATGCCGTTCTTGTATTGGAGTTTTTCAACGGGTGAAAATGTGGTATCTAGGACCTGCCAGTTCAATGCTGGAAAACAGATCTTCCTCCTGAAGGGCCGGCAAAAAGAAACCAGATATAGAAACTTAAGCATTCAGGTTATGCTTTTCTCATTTCATCTCCTGGCTTCTACCTCTGTCAATGAAGTCACAGCCCAAAATGACCTTTTTGACTTTCCTTCATCTTCATGATGTCTTCCGCAGCTCTTTCCTCTGAAGGGTTCTTCGTAGACACCGGTGTATTAAGCGCGAGCCTCCTCAATCTATTTAGCAGTCGGCCATGGCATGGATCTCAGTTCTGTGCGGCCAAGCATCCTTAGCATATTTGCTTCCGGCAGCGCTGCTTTATCAACGCGCGGTGATGGCAAACGCCGTGGTTGCATATATATATTTGACCACAGGCTCGGTCCACGGGGCGGACTACCGTCTTGCTCTGCTTGCTCAGCTCTCAGAACTTCTTGGTGTGCAAACTCCTTGATAAATTCTTTACCGTTGCGGACTTTCTGCTCATAGCGCATGTTCAACAGTTCAATGTATTGCTTTCCGACGAAGCTGAGATCGTTCTCTAAGAAAAATATCTGAGCTTCCGCTTGCTGACGTTGACCCTCTAGTGATGATATCATGACCAGTTTAGGGTAGAGAGCTCAACACTGGCATAGCTTGTTCCAGGGCAAGCGTAGAAGCTGCACTGCCTTGCAGATTAGGTTTTCTCTTCTGCAGCAGTAAGAACTTGCGTTGAGTCTGCATGAGTCCAGTCGGGGGGTCATATGCATGCGAAGTGCCTACTACCATTTGTAGATTAAGGCTCAAGAAAGAACGGTGGCTGCGTCACAGTAGAAGCAGCAGGGGCGTGATTTTGCTGATGATTTTTGTTCCTCTGCAACTTGAGCGGCACTGCTGCCTGAAGATCTTTTTGCTGCTGTTGTAGAATTGCTGCGTTGAGCTCAGGGGTCTGCGCTTGATTCCCTCCTGATGGTGGTTGAGCCTGATGATCCTGCGCCGGTCGTTGGTTTCCTTGCGCTTGCACGATGGAATTCCTCTGCTGAAAGTAGTTTTGCTGCGAAGGTAGAATACTTCCGAAGCTTTCTGATCGACGCCTCAAGTTTTTCTGGAGAGACGGTAAAATGATCTCCAGGGTTGTACTCCTTATCGCGATACTGTTGAATAAGCAGCAGGCGCTACTTATTGTTAGCTTCCCTTCAATCTCCTAAGGAATAATCAGGACGTACTATGCGAATCAACTCCCTTGTTAAGTCCTCATCCCCGAACATCCTGAAGAATATGGGCACCGACTGCTCCATCCTAGTAACCATTACTTTGACTTCCCGAAGCTGTTGGGCCATCTTCCCCATTGTTTGAGGATTAAGGGGTAGAGGAGGCCGCTTCCGGGTACTCTGCAGTACTTCCTGAACAATTTGCTTCACTCGTGCATCCTTTTTTGAATTCTCCTCATTTCGTGCACTACCACTTTCAGCTGTCAGTTCTTGGCTTTGTAGCGGGCTTCTTCGCCGAGTTCGCTCTTCTTCTTGGGGCAATTCCTCTTGTCGTAGAGCCTGACTCTGGTACTCTAGCAAGCCCTTCGGTTGACGTCGTCTGCTTGACGTGAACGTAAATTGATCTGGTACGTCGTCTGCTTGAGCGTGGTACTTTGCGTTGTGATTTCTAACAGAACTTTGGGACTTGAAACCAACAGCATAGAACGTGCAGTTCGGATCAGCACATCTCAAGCGACGCACATGGCGCTTTTCATGCGCTTCACGCTCCTTTGGAGACGAAAAGCCTTTCACGGTCTGCGAGCAATTTTGATATCGACATTGAAAGGCGGAGACTCCATATGTTTGTCTGAAGACCTCGAGATCTCTGCCTGTTATCACTGGTGATGTTATTGACGCTGGACCTTCCAGAAGATGCGTTACTATGTCTTGATACTGGTGGCGTACTCTACTAAACACGGTGGAATCGTTGTGTAACTCGTACGCGCGGGATTTTATTTCTAATTATGCGTCAGCCCCTGCTCTTCTTGATTGTAGCCACTCTTTGCAGAGCATCTGTCTATGATCTTGCAATCATAACACCCTATACTGACCATCGTCGTACGACTCTGTCTCTTGGAACTGAACCAACTTATCGCGAAACATAATTACATCACGAAGCAAACGTTGAATCGCTGGACAATCCTCAAAGTGCGCCGATATTGAGTCTAGTCCTGAGTCTTGCGCCTGTTTCGTGGAATTTGTCTCCGACGCCACAGCGGCTGGCCCTGGCGGTTTCCGGGCAACCAGCAGACCCTGAAGCTCTTCAAAGAGATGTACTGACTTTTTAGGCCAGAGTCCGCCTTCAGACTGGATGTACTTAACGAGATGGTGAAACCAGTAATCGTCTGCATAAGCGTGTAACCCGTGAAAGCCATTTACTACCATGAATTGGGCATTGTCCTCCGAAGTGGCTGGATCAATGAGTAGGAGGCTCGTGCGCAAGTATGCAACGCAAGAAAAGGCAATATCATGATGTGATATGTCTTGGTCTACGAAAGGCCCGCTGCTTGCGTGAAGTATATACCTAAAAGTTGTGTCAGATGATCTTCCTTTGTGAGGGGTGCGGTTTGAATTGTACTCCTTTGCCGAAAAGTGAACGAAGTCTATCGAATTCCCGATACCCTCTTCGATTAGAGGTTTGCACAATTCCACAATATTACTCCTTAGTTGGGTATCTTTGTTCAACACAGTGTTGCCAATATGGAACGCTATCCCATCTTGTAGCTCATAAAGCTTCAGCGGTCGAAAGGAGCATGCCATCCACTGTAGGATTCTGATGGCTTTGCTGCGGCGGGTATGAAATGGGTCTCTGTTGATCCGCTTGAGTATGCTTCCGTATCTGCCACTGTATGAGCAAAGGTTCAAATATATTACATACTTTGACATACGCTCCATCGAGCCCTTCCGGAAGACTATCAACTGCAGTCTGCAACTCCCGCAAGCTGGAGTGGAGATCAAGACTATCGATTACAAGCTTGACCCAGAGAAACATCCCTGCGTTAAATCTCAGTCTTTGCAACTTCGATATTTCCGGAGCAGACCCTCACCTTGGGCTTTTCCCACGATCTTTTGCTCGATGTCGTTGATAGTTCTTTCGCCGAATGACTCACGCAGTTCCTCTAGGTGATGCTTCACGAATATGCGAATGTCTTTGTTGAGATCCCATGCTTGTTCTCGCAGATGCACGTTCGGTTTTCGTTTCATAGTCTTACCAATGTATCCTCCCTCTCTACTAGAAATAAGAACTTTGCAGGAAAACTCTGAGCAGCCTAATGGTAAGATATCCGACAGCAGTTGCATTTGGACGTCTTCGATGCATTCATCCAGTCCATCGATGATTATGCGTACTGACTTGCAGAGCGAAACAATCTGCGGAAGCAGTTGCTTTATCTGTAACCTGGATGGAGTTAGGCCTTTGTCGGCAAAATTCTTACAAATGTATGAGGCCAGATCTGTGTTAGCCCTGAGCAGTTGCGCTATTATCGATCTCAGTATTTGGTTGCACAGATTATTGTTGTCGTTATATGATTTGCAGAAGTAATATACGACTTGAGCTTGATTGTGTTCCTTGACAGCCTCAATGATTTTCGAGCAAATGGTACTCTTTCCTAGGGAGCATCAGTTTTGTTCGATAGGAAGGTGTCCATTTGTCAGTGATGATTACGGATTACAGGATAGCACACGTACCCGAGCCAGGTATTCCTCTCAACCACAAGATAGATTGGTCAGGACCTCCGTTCATCCAGCAGATTAATTTGGTTAGCATGAGGACCCATTCACACGTACCATGCTGCCGCCGTGCTGAGAGCTGAACCAGGTGATTTTCTTGGTCGACGTCGTCCGCAGCCAGCCAGGCGAGTGCGTTTTGGAGCATGAGAACCTCTCTGGCTTTTTCCGCTTTATCAAGCTCATCCTCCGCCAGCCTTCTCGAAACACGTGCCTCTGCTATGTCAATTGACAGAGCTTCTCTGTCTACCAAGTCTCTGTGCCTGGCAAGGTTGTCAAGGATACTGTTAAACCGAGAGCCGAAATCTCTCCAGCAGGAGGCAAACACAATCTTCCACGCTGTAGACATGTTAGATCCAATTCAATTACAGACTGTTGAAATGATATCATGACCTCTACGCCTGAAAAACTTGTATGCTCGCCTATGAAATTCCAGTATGTCAATATAGACGAGTGCAAGGACGCTCTCAAACTGAGCGTTGTCTTTGAAGGCGAGTGCCAAACGGTCAAAGCGCGGAAGAGCTTCCGCTATTTGCACATAGGCATTGATCAAGGTCTCAAAACTCTCGATCTGTTCGCTTGCTAACTATAGAGTGCGCCGTTAGCATCTACTCCGAGTATGGATGACCGCTATGTCATTGATATTGATGTTAATCAAAAGTTACCTGAAGGAACAGCTTGATGGGCGCCTAGAGCCAGTAAGCGACCGCTAGTCTGGGGCAGCGTTTGTGGAAAACCAACCCAGAGGAAAGGGAGATAGGGTGTGCCGTTGCACAACACTTCGATCACCTTGGAATACTTATTGATCGCCATTAGGAACGGCTCAATGCGGCGCATGTTGCGAAGTGACTGGCGCTGGCCCTGTTCTCGCTCGATCTCTCGAGCAGTCGTCCACACGTCATCCAGCGTCGTTGTCTTGAAGCTCCGGGCGTCGTCGGCGCTGATTGAAGTCCTGAGCTTCTCGAACGCTTCTTGAAGTGCCCCAAGGCCTGGAGCTGATGCTTTGGCCGTCATTGCCAGATCAAAATCATTCCCTTGGGTGCGAACCGGATCTGTCTTGGGCAACCAGGTAGTTGCTATTGCGAAGAGCAGGATATCCTAAGTCCAGAATCGTGCAGTACTGTAGCGTGAGGCTGACATGCGGGAGGCTGCAAGGCTGCAAGGCATTATACGACAAGCTGCACCGCCTCCATTGCTTCTACACCGACATCTGCATCTTCTTCGAGGATGTCGACTAAAGTCTATCCTCATCCTTTAATACCATAGAATATCACAGCGACACCACGATCATCTACCTGCAAGAGACATACACGTTAGCAGGTCGACCAAAAACTAGCAATCCTTTCTTGACTAAGTCCACACGGCCGTCGTTTCCCATGTCAAACGCGGATTTTCTGACTTTGGATGACCCTTCAAATCGCAAGCTACGTGACCGCCGGGCCCTGAAACGAATAGATTCAGCACACAATGCGTGGCGCCCATCGTCATCGAAGGAGGCTACTTGGTCAACCGGGCCATTCGAGCCTCGGGGTGATGGCTGCGACCTTCTGTTATGCCCTCAACCGGGTGAAACTAAAGCGTCAGCTCGCATTACACCTACTATACCCGAAGCCTTCGGTGAACCATGGGGGCATCGTCAAAGTCGATGTGGGTACATCAGTACATTTCTGGAATGCTGATACAGTCCGCGTACTAATAATAACAGCACTTGGTCAATGGCTTCCTTCGCACGATGCTGCAATCAACCATAATCCTCTACCTTCCACAGCCCATACATTCAAGGAGTGGTCAGCGAGAGGCCTGCATAGTGATACTTTGGAGATAAATCACTTTCAGCATGGCCAGTCCCACAATCCGAGACCTTATAAACGGCAAAGATTACATGAATATGAAGCAGATGTTATGGAGGATTGTATGGCTACGTCAAGTGGATATCAGTGTATGGCTACGTCAAGTGGATATGAGTACTGTACGACAAATGTGGATCTTGACGTAGGCATTGATACAGCCTATCCCCAACAAGACCATTACATGGCATCGAGGGATATTGCACAAGCTATGACTGAAGAGTCGGGGTCAACGGCCGTGACGGAGATTGCATTGACAGAACGGTCAACTTATACGCTATCCGCGAGCGAGATCGCAGAAGAGAACTCCGTACGGAGCTTCGAACGTCGTTATGAGTCTCCAGAGAAAGAGGTTTGTTTTGGGATGGTACGTGCAAATGGCATATATTTCCTGAGACGAGTTGCTAACGTGTCATAGATCACAGCTATGGCAGTGCGCACTCAAGATCCATCATTCCACAAGCCGAATTGTCCCGTGCCAGTGTCCCTTGGAGACTCTCCGAACACGCTTGTAACTGCAGATTGCTCAACATTTGGAACAATTGAAAGCCGAATGGCAAAGATACTGCAGGTCCTCAATTCCGAAGAGCAATTATCTGTACAATTATATTGCCAGACGTTAATGGATCACGAGTCTTCATGCCGGAGACCAAAAGCCGCTTCAAGCGGTGGCGTAGCCACGCTTTCAGTGGTCATATATGGCGTTCCCACAGCCTTTGATGATGTTGGAAACTTCATCGAGGAGTGCCATATGTTTCTCCAAGATCCATTACACTGCGACCGTAATGTCAGATACCAGAATCCACACCGACTGTCAGGGCCTGATGACAAGGTCGTAATGACTCTTCCACCAGCCTTGGACAAAACTTTTGCAAAGGTCGAAGAAATAAAAACCCCGCAGGATTTGTTCTTAGGCTTAGGAGATGGCGAGGTCCTTTCAGAGTCTGCGGCACCTTCTGAAATAAAGACGGCCCTACGCAGGTAGGTAGCATGCGGATTCTTGGCCTTTATCCCGTACATGCTAATGGTGGGAGTAGCCATCAGAAGCAGGCTCTGACGTTCATGCTACGTCGGGAGGACGGATGGGCAATGGAGGGCCCCCATTCGAATATTTGGAAGAAGGTAGAGGGCCGAGACGGCCACACCATGTAAAACCTTTGCAATTAGCACAAATCCCTCCTACTGATTGCTTTAGGTACACCAATACCATCACCAATCAACAGCAAAACTCTCCACCACCCGAGTTTCGAGGTGGCCTTCTAGCGGACCAGATGGGGCTGGGCAAGTCGCTCAGTATGATATCACTTATCGCTGCTCATCCAGCAGTGAATATGGGACTCAAGGCCTTTACCGATTGTACCTTGAGCAAACAAATACCGGTTAAAGCAACACTTCTCGTTGTACCGTTTTCTTGTAAGAGCTCCTTCGTCTGAGACATCTATGAAAATGATATTGGTATATGCTAACGACTGATTATCTCCAGTGTTGACAACGTGGGACCATCAATTGAAAAGGTCAGCGACCGCCCTTCGCCTCGTATGCTAAGATATCAACCTGACTCGGAAAAGCCATTTACAGCGACACGCTTTCGAATGGCATATATTCCATGGCAAGGGACGAGCGAAGGACCGGGCGACGCTTTCGCGATTCGATGTTGTCATCACCACTTTCCAAACTGTCTCTGTAGAGTGGAAGAAGCATATGTCTGACTCCGGCAGTCATAGTAACTTGTTGTTCTCTTTACTTTGGCACCGTGTTGCCCTGGATGAAGGTGAGTGGAAACCTCCCGTGAAAAATGCCTACTGATCTGTCTAGCCCACTGTGTCACCAGCCGCTCTACCTTGACTAAGAAGGCTGTATGCGATCTGAACGCGACTCATCGATGGGCCATAACTGGTACTCCTGTTCAAAATCGTTTGACTGACCTAGCTGGTCTCTTCCAGTTCCTTCGAATATATCCGTTCTCTGATCCTAAGATATTTGACTCTCAAATATCGCAACCTTGGAAGATGGGAAATCCTCAAGCTGTAGCGAAGCTCAAAGCCTTGGTAAACGCCATTACTCTCCGTCGGTCACAAGCAGTGGTTGCGCTACCAATGCGGAAAGACGAAATACATCGACTTGAATTCGGACCCGCTGAACTGCAACTCTATAATGAGGCGAAATCCCGAACCATTGCGCAGCTCGATCAAGCCGTGTATGAGGCGGTCTCTCGATCGTCGCTTTATTTAAATGTTTTACAATGGATTAATGAACTGAGAAGCATATGTAACCATGGTATCGTTAAAGCGAGATCAATGGAGCATGTGAGGGACTATAAGTCTTCCCTCAAAAATGACAAATGGGATACATCCACAGCTCAAAGGGCCTTCGAGAGCATGCGGGATGCAGGGACGGCATTATGCACTGGTTGTCAATTTGATCTGGCGGATAACAAGAAAATTGAGGTGGACATGCTGGCGGATTCAACTCAGCAAGCGCACATGGCAGAATGTCTATGTCTCCTGTGCCAGCCTTGCTGGATCGAACGCGAGACGTCTTGCCCACCAGAGAGTCCTAGATGCAGATATCACCATAGTCGCCACTTTCTTCACCGTCTGCCTTGCGACTGGGCCCCATACTCCGGAGGATTCGAGCTTTATATCTGACCTAGCTCCAAACGAGGTTCCTACCAAGATTAGGGCACTAGTGAAAGACCTAAGGTCTTGCGAACCAGGAACGAAAAGGTAAGTTTAATTATGCACCATTGGCTTCAAACACTGATCGCCGCAGCGTGGTGTTCTCGTATTGGACCCGGAGCTTAGACATTGTGCAATCGGCTCTTATCGCCTCCTCCATTACATACACGCGTTATGATGGCAAAGTACCACCAAGGAAACGAGAAATCGTACTACAGACTTTCAGAGAGCAGATGGCGGTTAATGTGCTACTAATTTCGATCTCCTGTGGCGGTACTGGTCTGGACCTTACCGCAGCATCTCGAGTGTATCTGCTGGAGCTGCAGTGGAACCCAATGATAGAAGAGCAAGCCCTAAATCGTGTTCATCGAATGGGCCAGACGAAAGATGTCACTACTGTCCGCTACATTATGGAGAATTCTATCGAAGAGGTATAGCAACTCGCCTTGCAGCGTCACCTTGTGCTAACCAATGCAGAACGTTCTCTCGGTACAGGCAAAGAAGAAGGACCTTACTGATCTTACATTATCGAGGTCACGCATCACTGAAGCCGACTTAGGCGCCAGCAGACTTAATGTAAGCTATCTCGAGCCGGCGACTCTGCACATTTTGCTTACAAGACGCACAGTACTTACGGTCGGTGATCAGCTGACCTGTCCAAGTATTGAGCGCCAATACATGCTCCAGAGCACGCAAACGCTTGGCGGCTGCCATGATGAATTTTCAAAACCTTAGAGTTAGACGGTGTCGTTATGATACCTGCTTCCGCGCCTTATGGGCAATATTCCGGTGGGTCAAGGACGTATGCCGATAGATGCGGACGACAAAACAGATCTGTAGAATAGACAATCGCAACTGCTTCAACCCATTACCAACCAGTCTTTGTAAATCTTACATTGCACGTGAAAGCTGCAACATATAGGATAAGTCTGTACCTGTAACACACGTTATTGTTGTAGTAACTCCTTCGAGCAACAGAACCTGATTTACTCCACCTCCCAGTGCAGTCGACAAGGTATTACGAGACATAGGAGTAGTAAGTTACGGACACAAGACTGTAGGACAGATCACCGTCAAGCCGAAAGGATCGCGTCAACCCCCCCTAAACATCAACGACTACTCCGTACTTTCAATCTGGCCCCCCCCCCCCTCAATATTGTATTTAGCGCAAGCTACACACTACAAGCAAGATGAAAATTCCCATCCTCCTCTCCGTCCTCTTCCTCTCCCTCTCCCACCTTGCCGCCTCCGAGCACACCTCCAACTGGGCCGTCCTAGTATCCACCTCCCGCTTCTGGTTCAACTACCGCCACCTCGCCAACGTCCTTTCCCTCTACCGCACCGTCAAGCGCCTCGGCATCCCAGACTCACAAATAATCCTCATGCTCCCCGACGACATGGCGTGCAACCCGCGCAACGCCTTCCCCGGCACCGTGTACAACAACGCGGACCGGGCGCTAGATTTGTATGGGGATAACATCGAGGTGGACTATAGGGGGTATGAGGTGACGGTTGAGAATTTTATACGGTTGTTGACGGATCGGTTGGGGGAGGATGTGCCGAGGGGGAAGAGGCTGGGGAGTGATGCGGGGAGTAATGTGTTGGTTTATATGACGGGGCATGGGGGGAAGGAGTTTTTGAAGTTTCAGGACTCGGAGGAGATTGGGAGTTGGGATTTGGCGGATGCGTTTGAGCAGATGTGGGAGAAGAAGAGGTGCGTATCTCGTTGCTGTTGGGTCGTATTCAAGGAGTACGAGGTGCTAACTAGTGATAAACGTGTTGCAGGTATCATGAGATGCTGTTTATGATCGATACTTGCCAGGCCAATACTATGTATTCGCGCTTCTACTCTCCCAATATCATCGCCACGGGCTCTTCCGAGATCGACCAATCGTCGTATTCTCATCACGCGGATAATGACGTCGGCGTCGCGGTCATCGATCGATATACCTACTACAACCTCGACTTCCTCGAAACCCAAGTTACAGAACCGAACAGCAAACTCACGCTTGGAAACCTCTTCGACAGCTACGATGAGTCGAAGATCCACAGTCATCCAGGTGTACGATGGGATTTGTTCCCTGGTGGCGAACAGAGGGGGAGAGAGAGATTAGTGATGGACTTTTTCGGAAATGTGCAAAATGTTGAAGTCGAGGGCGGTAACGGGGCCGGCGCGAATGAGACGGAGTGGAAGGAGGATTTGAGGCGGTTGGGGGAGATTTTGCGGAGGAAACAGTTGGAGAATCAGACCAGTGTGAGGAAGAGCGAGGCGCCACCAGAGCAGGCTTTGTTGGCAGAGCGTGATATCCCGCAGCAGCGGCATGTGGGCGCAGCAAAAGTCGAGATTGCTACGGGATGGAGTCAACGCGCAATGGGTGCTTCTGTGTTGCTTGGTTGTGCGTTGATCTGGGGTGGGGCATCTTGGTTTGATGCGTCTCGATGACATGGAAGAAACTGTATATGATATTGATACCCTTTTCCATGCAAGACATAATTATTCTACTGCATCACCGGCCGCAAGAAGTCGAAGATCTGTTGCCTGGACGGCTGGCTTCATATCGATTGTTTAAGACTACTACTCTGGTGCCTCATGGACAACGCGGCATTCCGTGACAGCCACGGCGTCGATACATACACCAGAAAGGTCAAGTAGTCTATCTTTACTCACACCCAAAGCACAGGAACTAGCACGCAACTACCACTCCCTCTATCAAGCACGCAAGTACGCACGCCCGCAATAACCTCAACTATCCAAATCCCAGCACGTCTTCCTCCCTACAGCTCCCTTACAAAACCTTCCCCTCCTTCATTCTTTTCCCCCAACCACATCTACATCTACATCCCCCTTCCCATCCACCTTCTCCCACCACCCATCCCACACCCCCCCATACCGCCGTCCATCCCGCATCCACGCCCTCGCACTCACCCTCGCGTTCACTGGCCCCTCCTCATCCTCAGCCTCAGTCTCCTCCGGATGCGGCTGCGGCGGCGGCGGCGGCGACGCCCGCCCACTCACCCGCCCACTCCCCGCCGTCCGTGTCACGAACCCTGCAGTGGCGGGTCCCGAGCCCTCAGCCTCGGCCTCGGCATCGGTCTCACGCAGATGCAGTGACGAAACGTCATCGTCGGGACACGGTGGCGTGGTTGTTGCGGTCTGGGCAGCGGGGACTGGGGCGGCGCTGGCAGTGATGGTATTGGTCGAGCTGCTGGTCGGGTTATCGATGATGTTGATATCGCCGCCAACCCCGGCGCTCGGAGCACCGGCGGCAGAGGCGGCAGAGGCGGTGGAGGCGGTGGAGTCGATGATGATTGGATTCCCGGGACTGCCCGGAGGCTCCTGGGGCGGCGGGGTGGGGGAGGAGGTGGGGAGGCGCTGCGGGTGCTGGTGGTTGGGGGTGGTGGGGGTGCCGAGGGTGTTGTCGTTGAGGCGGTCGCGGTCGCGGGGCGGGGATCTGCTGAGTTCAGCACGGGCGGTGTGGCGGAAGTGGTAGCAGAGTTCGCTGGGGAGAGGTGGAAGGGGCTTGGGTGGAAGTGGCTTAGGTGGAAGGGGCTTGGGGGGAAGGGGCTTTGGTAGATTGAGTTCGCTGGGGAGAGGTGGAAGGGTAGTGCTGGTGGAGGGGGAGAGGGAGGGGGAAGAGCAAAGGGAGGGGGAGAAGTCGATAGAGAAGGGGGAGAAGTGAACAGAAAGGGGGGAGAAAGGGGGTGTGGATGTCATGGTACTTAGTGTGTGCGAAGGCGCTGGTGAATGAACGTAGAGATGGGTTGGGCGGGGTGGTCGGTTCGAGGGTGAGGAAGAATTAGGGGGGTTGGACGGTATTTATAGTTGATTGACTGCGTGGTGTTCTGTCTGCTGGTAAGGCGATTCCGTGGCCATAGATAAGTGCTCGACCTACTGGCAAACATGTTGCTGGCGTCATGGTCGAGTTAAGCTGCGTTGTCGATGACGAGGCGAGTCTGACGAACTATCAAACGAGTGTCATAAAGCTGTAAAGACCACATCAACGGTGCCAGCTGGCGTTGACGTCTTCGATATCGGATCCTCTAAACTCCAAACCTTGAAGCAGTGATGTCATAACAACACATCTCCACAATCAACCATCGAAACAAGATTCCTATACGAGCATAAATCTATCCTATCCGATTAGTAGAAGTACGCCCTTCTTTCCCGATGTAAGGGGGTATAACGGTACACAAGACCTAACCTCGGTGTTGTCCCCTACCCAAAAGCCCAGATTCCAGATTCAATATGACATTATTCTAATCATCGTCTATCAAAGAACCAACTCGTCCTCTTCCCACCGCCACTTCCATTAGCCTCCTGCGCCTGCAAACTGCTCAGCACAGGAATATTCGGGCCGCCTGCCGTATCCATGGCTCCTCCTCCCCGTAGAGGTTTGGCTATTCGCGAGCCAGCGCCGCCGAAACTGAAGCCGCCTGTGCTGGACGAGGAGGAGAGACCCCGGGTAGAGCCGATTTTGGCGGCTTCAAGGCGCTCTTTGACAGCGGAGAGTTGTGCTTCGAATCTAGATACGTCCGTTATCAGCTCTTGCACCCCCGAAAAAGCTAAGGGGGGATCATCGAAGAAATACCTATGATTCGCCGCTGTCAATTTCTCTTGACTATCCTGCAAGAGCGCTTCCAAACTCATGATCCTCTCGTTCCTCGCAATAAGCTTCCTCTCAGCAATAGCCACCTCCTTCTTCAAGCTCCCATTCTGCTCCACTAGCTGTCTCTGCACATGTGTTAATTGCTCGAGATTCCTTTCTAGGAAGGCCATCTTCTTCTGCTGGGCACGGTTGTTGGAAGACCGAAGCACGTTGTTGTATTGCTCCCTCGTCTCATCAAGCGAAATCTCAAGTTCAACGACGCGTTCGCAGCGATTCTGGAGGTCGCGCATGAGAGATTTCTTCATAATGTCGAAGTCGGCGATCTGTTGCTGGACAGTCTTGCCGTTGTGAATGGGAGAGACACTGCCGTTGACGTTAGGCGCCTTCAACCGGCGCTGGAGCTCTTCGACGCTTGCGCGTAGACGCTGATTCTCTTCGACTTTGTGAGCCAAGTCTTTCCGGAGGTCTTGTACCATCTCGACTGAAGTTTCTCGTCTGTCGGCGTAAGCCTTTTCGAGTCGACCCTTCACTTCTTCGACGTCCGCATCGCTCAGGTTGCGCTGAAGGATCGCTTCATATTCGTGCTGGAGGGATTCCAAGCGAATCTGAAGGTCCTCCTTCCGCTTACTTTGGCTACCGCCTTGTTCCCCTTCGTTATTCAGGCCCAGTTCTGCCTGCCTTATAATGCTCCGAGTTTCCAGCAACCTTGATCGCAGATCTTGAAGCTCATCAGGCGCAACTGGCCCGCCCGCTGTACTCGTGACATGGAGAGCATCCACTTGCTCAATACAGCTCCTAATCTTCTTCTCATTCTCCGAGAGGGCTTCGCCACCCATGTCGAAGCTAGCCATCATTTGCGCCATACGTTCTGCTTTCTTCTTCTCCTTCTCGTCCAAGACAGCACCATTCTCTCTAGCGCTCATCTTCGCATCTAGCAATTGTTGCTTTACTTCATCAAGCTCTGTTGTAAGCTCCGAGTTGGCTTCCTTTAGGCCGTCCATTGTGATGAGCGCCTCTTTGCTTTCGAAAGCAATCCGCTCAAGCTGCATCTTCAGCTCGTTCACCTCGCCACTCAGCTTCTCATTATCCTTTCCAGTTCGGCTGTTGTTCTCCTTGAGAAACTGGAGTTCCTCCTTGGCCTCTTTCAGGCCTTTCTCCGCAGCCGCTACCTGGGATTCTTTTTCCGCAATCTGATCTTGCAATTCATTCTCTCTTCGTAGGAACTCATCCCGCTCGTCTTTATCAAGGACAATGCTGGGTGTACTTGATCGATCGCCCGCTCTTGATTCCGAGCGGCTGGGTGTATCTACTCGCAGAGTTTCCGACTGTAAACGGGACGGTGTGCCAGGTCGCTGCGTTCTCGATTCAGCTTTCACTCCGCTCACGCCCTCCCGAGCCAAAGGTGGAGCCCATCGCTCCTTCGGTACGGTCTCCCCACTTCGCCATAGCTGAACCTCCCCTTGCAGGTCTGCAACATAGTTCTCGAAAGTGGTTACTTGATTCTGGGCCTTCTTCAGCAATTGCTTCAGTTCTGCCGGACTCAATTCGGCATTGATCTTAGCCTTGTTCTTTATGGCCTTCGCCCGGACACCAAACCTCAGCGTACTTAGGGTTTCCGCATCATTATAGCTACTCGGCGAACAATTGATTATTAAAGTGGTTCTTGAATTACCTCCAAGCGATTCCTGCAGGATCCTTGTGAGCTTCGAATCTCGGTATGGAATATGCGTTGATTTGCCATCGGTCAGGGAGTTGATGACCATGCCCAGTGCACTCAAGCTCTTGTTGATCTTCTTCGCCTCTTCAAGCGTTTGTCCGCTTGCGCCCGTCTTTCCCACCTTCTCACTACCTGCCAAATCAACAAGGAACAATTGCCCACTTTTGGCAGACCCCGTCTCGACGTTCTTCTGAGTGATTGTGAGCACGAAGATGGAGTGTGACCGCGATGACTCCTGATTCATATTCGTAGCGGCCGTTGCTCTTGCCGCTCCTCCTCTTCTCATGACCTCATAAACTTCCAAGACACTTGACACGTATATTTCCAGTAACCCCTTGACATACACGCCTCTGCTCTTTTCCTCGTGAACGGGTAAATTATCGTTCTGCGGTGCCAGCAGATCCCTTATTTTCTCCATGTAGATCTCCATGTAGCTAACCCGAACGGTATACTCAATGTTTCCAGGGCTGGTCAATATACTGGCAAATATTTGCTCCACAATGCGCGGTATTATTCCTTTGGTCTCGTCATCGTCGATATCTGACCCCATCATTGTGTATGATTTCCCCGCCCCTGTCTGCCCGTAGGCGAAGACAGTTCCATTGTATCCATTAAGAATATCGTCAACAGTATTTCGGATAGAGAAGTCGAAGACATCTGTCTGTCGTGAGCGCGTATCGAAGACCCGATCAAAGGTAAAGGCGGCGAGGCCTTCTCTTGACTAGAAAACGATTAGCAGTGTCCCGGAAGGACTGTAGCCGATGATGATGATCTCATCACCAGACAGCCCTAGTCAACAGCCCAGTGATGCTAACGTCGATGTTGCAGGTATCGTCTGTTTCAAAGTCCACAATCTGCTCTCCTCCACTCGCCAGCTCAGCCTTGTTTGGTGGCCGGAACCGTGCAACGACTGCGATAGTAATGTCAGCTCCGCTAGCCTTGAGTTGTGCATGCTAGGTAGGAGGAGCGCACCCTTGATGGTGTTGTAACTTCCGGTCGTCCCAACATTCCTATCTGTCTATCAGCTGTGTTTGCGTCTGAAGATATTCCTTTTGGACGCACGCCATGATTTCGTCAGACCGGGCCTGGCCCCAACGCTTTGGCAAACGGCCTCGCTATGCAAAGATCGAAGTATTGGGCTGTGAACTTCGATGTCTGTTGTCTCTGTTGTTGCGACCAGATTTCTTGGGGGCGGTCCAGCAGGTTTACGTGCAAGGGTGACGCGACTGCTCGATTGCCCAAATCAAGACCTCCGTTCAGCAAACGTCATGGAATGTTCCGCACAGCTTCCCAGTCAAGGCGCAGATGACGGGGCTTGTGCCAGCAGAGAAGGATGCATGGAGCTGCAGTGTTGGGGGTGTAGGGGCATTTGTTGACACGACTTTCGCATCCGGTCATTCAGATGTTGAACCTCATCATTCTCGGCTAATCATGCGCGGGCGCAAGCCACGCGGGAACGGGGATGCTTGCATGTGCGTGCATTTGCATACCTTACGCTACAATGCCTTTCTTTTCGAAGTGCTGCACATGCTGCCTCCAACGCAGCCATATTACGGCAAAGGACTGTAGAACACGTGTAACACATGCCAGGTACTTATCGTGCTTGGGAATGGTCTTGATATCATAATTACACCAGTTAGTCCAGCGCCTATTGAGATAGCCGTGCGCCGCAACCCCACGCTATGATGTAGAAATCATTGTCTGAAATGAAGGCTTTGACCCTGATGACTGCCTAACCCAGGGAAGCTCCGCATGCCCGCCGTAATCCAACTGGTTTAAAACGGATACAAACATGATAATTCTTCCCGATCACCATGCTGGCGGAGAGAGATACAGTCGAGCGGCCCGCCATATATGCAGCTCCACGGGCATGATGGAAGTATTCTCTCAGTCTTCCCAACTCTTCTCCACCGTCTCTTTTACCCGCTTGGTGTATTCCCTCCGGTTGTCCTTGTACAAATTCGAGGCTTCGACGTTGGCTGGTGAAGAGGTATTCGGGTCGTTGAGCAGACTGCATCACCGACATAAATCAGCCACAAGGTTCTTAAAGCCCAAGACTACCCCGAACCATAGAGTGTCACGCGTACCTTTGAATACTTGTCAAGATCGCGGCCACGTCGTACGTTGGGCTCCACCTGTTCTGAAGGATGTCCAAACAGAGCTCGCCCGTGCCGTAGACGTTCGGGTGAAACATCTGGCTGATAAACTTGACCCCCGGTGGCTTATTCGGGTACTGCTCCTCGAAGTGCATGACAAGGCGGAAGGTGCCATCTTCGAAAGGGGTGTCTGCTGGGCCAATAATAACAGCGTTCCTATGCGAGACACGTCAACGATAGTCATCTCGATAGATGACCCTCAGGCTCCGTACCAGGTCATGACATTGTCTGCAATCGGAGATGCTGAGACGCCAGCTGGAGGGTCGGTTTGCATACGCTGGAAAAGGAGGTCAGTTAACACCATCCACCAGATTTCAGCCTCCGGACGCGTGATGCGAGCAGATTCGCGGTATGGTCTTTTGAGCAGCCGTAGCGATGGAATGGAGGGTGATGGTTACCGTCCTCGAGATGGCTTACCTTGAAGTCACGCATGAGGCGACGGCGTGCTGAGGTGGACATCTTTGCCCCCTATGCTTTGACAAAGGTTGGGGCAATACGGTGTTGATGAGGAGATCAAGTCGTGCACCCTGAATAGTGATCAGACGAGCTATGTGATCGCAATTCTTTGTTTGTCGAAGGATGGGAGGTGTGAGGTGACGGGCAAGTATTGGTTTGACACGGACTTGATGGGTCGAACTACAGAAAGTACAAGGATTCGGCGGGATCCTGGCTGCAAACCTTCCTCTTTCAGACCGCTCTGTCCGCACTTCACTGACCGATGGGGGAATCCAAACGCATCGAACAGTGTCAGATGATACGCCACGGATGGAGTAATAATACAGGAGTGCTTCTCATCCAGCCCCTCTGGAGTTTGCGTGTTGTGGGCGTTGACCAAAAGCCCAGAAGCTTACATGTCACTGTAGGTCTGACAGGATGTGACAGCACACATGGCAATCCTCCGCTGACCGCTAACCGCTACCCGTGCGCTGTACGCCTGTATCCGCAGGGATTCGGAAATGTGGGACATCGACACGCGCATGTTGGAAGCAGCACCTACAATAATAACAATATTTTCGCAACCACAGTAGCAGATTGCTAAAACTCGGATAACTCTAGATCCAATAGAACTCTATAGTTTCAAGGAGTCTCAAGGACCCGACGCTCGATCAGATCCGTCGTGGTGGTATTACCAGGCAGTGTTGTGATTGTTTCCTCTCATCGTCCCACAAGTGGTGCTCCGGAGCCTCAGACGAGCGTCCCCGCATTGCCGGCTCGCCCGCTCCATCCCGCCGCCACCATCCCGGGGCCGAGGAACCGGTCCTGATGATATGTCCGAGCCCTCACCATTTTTCCTCCCTTCATTCTGTGCTTAACAACTGACCTCAGCAACCATGTCGAGCAGCATAGCAACGAAAATCTCGCAGCGACTCGCCACCCAAGCCTCTCTCCGCCCATCACAACGACTCGGTCAAGTACGGCGGCACTTCAGCACCACCCCTTCGCCCAAGCAAGAAATCCGCGACGCATACATCCTCAGCGCCGCCCGGACACCCACAACCAAGGTCGGTATCCAAAGACATGCATACCAAACCCGATCAGAGACTCACCCCCAAACTAGTTCAATGGCTCCCTCGCCAGCGTCTCCGCCCCCCACCTCGGCGCCACCGCCATCCGCGCCGCCCTCTCCAAATCCAAAGTCCCCCACTCCGCCATCACAGATGTCTACATGGGCCACGTGCTCCAAGGCGGTGCCGGCCAATCCCCCGCCCGCCAAGCCTCCATATTCGCCGGCCTGCCCCCCAGCGTCGACGCCATCACCATCAACAAAGTCTGCGCCTCCGGTCTCAAAGCCGTCGTCTTCGCGGCCCAGAACATCCAACTCGGGCTCACCGAAGCGCAGGTAGCAGGCGGCATGGAGAGCATGACGCGCGTCCCGTATTATCTTCCCCGAGCGAGTCAGCAGCCGCCGTTTGGGGAGATGAAGTTGGAGGACGGGTTGATTAAGGATGGGTTGTGGGATGTTTATAACCAGTTTCATATGGGGGTTTGTGCCGAGGAGACGGCGAAGAAGTATGAGATTACGAGAGAAGAGCAGGATGCGTTTGCCATCCAGTCGTATCGGCGGGCGCAGAAGGCGTGGGGTGAGGGGAGGTTCGATGAGGAAATCACCCCGGTTACGGTTAAGGGCAAGAAGGGGGATACGGTCGTTTCGAAAGATGAGGGGTATGACAGGTTGAACGAGGAGAAAGTCCCGACGCTGAAGCCGGCGTTCGTGAAGACGGGGGGGACTGTGACGGCAGCCAATTCTTCGTCGTTCAATGATGGCGCTTCGGCACTTGTGCTAGGAAGCAAGGCCATTGCGCAGGAGTACGGCGCTGGTAGTCGAGTTCTTGCACGGATTGTCTCCTCGGCTGATGCCGCTGTTGACCCTGTCGATTTTCCTGTTGCACCGTCGAAGGCGGTACCGATTGCGTTGGAGAGGGCCGGGATCACGCAGGATCAGGTCGCTGTGTGGGAATTCAACGAAGCGTTCGCGGCCGTGATCAAAGCAAATGAAAAGGTGGGTGTACCTTGGTCTCGAAATTCCATTTCCACGCGTGCTTCGGGTACTCTTGGTTCATAATGACACTGCTAACGTGGTCAATTACACAGATTCTCAAGCTTGATCCCTCAAAGGTCAACCCTCTCGGCGGCGCCATCGCGCTCGGTCACGCTCTTGGCAGCTCTGGTTCCCGTATCCTGACTACCCTGCTCCATCAACTGAAACCTGGCGAGTACGGGATCGCCGCCATTTGCAACGGCGGTGGCGCGGCGACAGCGATGGTGGTGCAGAGGATTGAAAGTGTATGATAGATAAGGTAGTCAATAAAAAGGTGATAAAGTGCAAGTGAAGAAACTTGTCTGTATGCCTGAACCTGCAGATGGGGATTGCGGAAATGCCATTTGAATATGCTCCTAATAATCCATCTGCTTTGGTTGGTCGATACGACGTCTGGGCGAAGCTAGACGAGAAGAAACACCATCATTTATGTCAGAGTGATAGGAGGAGACCTGCAGGGTGAGTGCCACTAGTAGGATCGGACGTCTTCAACGCGAGAGGCGCTTAAGTTGTAGACTCGCTGGGGTTGGTCAGGATGGGTACATGGCCTTAGATAAGGTAGTGTCCGCTGCTGAGACAAACTTTTTAGAAGGCGGTAGGGCATACTCACAGGAACAAAGACAACCGATCCATATAAGTTGTACATTAGGGTTTCCTAACAATTCACCTAATTTGCTCTCAAGCTATCGGTTTAGCGAAGCCAATGACTGAGCACCCGGGCATAAGCTAGGCCTATTCCCGGCCGTGCCAGCCTCCCGCCGGCACATTTCCACACGCACGGACTAGGCTGCCAGACGTCCTTTGCTGGCATTGAAACACGTACTCTCGTCATCAACGGTGGACTCGATCCAGGATGTCCGTATGGCGATCCTCCATCATACTAGCTGCACTGTTCCTGAATTAGGCAGGTAGTACATGGACAGGGTTCGCTCCCCCCATCAGCGGTCTTTTGCAGCGCGGAGCAATTGCCACTCTGGATTCGATGTGCCAGGCAGCAACGACGTCTGTAGATAAGATACGCAAGTGGGGTAAATATCGCGGCCAGGCACACGTATACACTGACGACAATAAGGTCATCGTTATACGTATCGTGCTCTTTTCGCCCGTTGGACAAGTACTATGTCTTGACAGTATTTCTCTCTCTGAGTTTGTAACTGTATTACTGTGTCAAGACACTATCGCATCCTTCTCCCTTTATTCTTTAACTGTCATTGTGAAGACGCTATGTCTATTCTTCATCACAACATGGCAAACTCTTCTTCTGCTCCGTATGGAAACACATTTGGTCCTGCGGAGCCTGGGGTTTTCGATTTCACGAGTCTCTTCGAGAATACGATTCTTTCTATCCTACCGTCTGGCATCTTGTTGCTATTTCTTCCGGTGCGCTTGATATGGTTGTATTCGCAACCGCGAAAGGTTTCTGGCAGCTCCCTTCATGGCAATAAAATGGTACGATAGACTCTCTGTAGGCAATATGCCAATATTTTCGTTTGTGTCTGGGTGAAGTTATCTTCCTCGGTGGGCCTAGGAGAAGCAGCCGAAGACCAAACTCATATTTCGTACGGCGGACTGACACCTTTCCTAGCTCTTTCTAGCTGTCTTCACTGCTATGCAGCTTGTCCTGCTCATCCTGTGGACCAGATCTTCTACACCACAACTGCATGCAACGCTCGCTGCAACGGCGCTTACTTTTGTGGATGCGTTGGCTCTATTGATTTTATCCCACTCGGAACATGTTCACTCTACTAAACCTTCCGCACTCATCAATGTGTACCTGCTCTTATCCTGTTTATTAGACATTCCGCGTGCCAGGACGCTATGGATTGGCGGTGACAGGTCCATCGCAGCAGTCTTCAGTAGTAGTCTTGGTGTGAAACTTCTCATACTCGTTACCGAAGCCATGGAGAAGCGGGATATTCTCCTTTCTCGATATCAGCATTATCCTCCCGAGGCGACAAGTGGAATATATAGCCGCAGCTTCTTTTGGTGGCTCAACAGCCTTTTCAAATCTGGTTTCCGCAAGTCACTTAGCAACGATGATCTCTACCCAATAGATGATGCGATGACATCTACTGTCCTACGGACCCACTTACAGAACGTTTGGAATGCGTCTAAGAAAGAAGGCTCTCATGCCTTGCTCTGGTCCACATTGAAAGCCCTGCGAGGACCGTTGGGTTATTGCGTCTTTCCGCGCTTGTGTTTGACGGGATTCAAGTATACCCAGCCGTTTCTAATCGCCAGGACAATCAGCTTTATCAATTCGCCCCATCAACCAGACAATATAGGATGGGGTCTTACAGCAGCCTATGGAATTGTTTTCCTTGGTCAAGCTGTTGCGAACGGGTCATACTACCATATGGTATATAGGTTTGTCACCTCGCTCCGCGGATCTTTGGTGAGCATGATCTACAATAAAACCGTCGATTTGAGCATTACCGCCATGGATGAATCGGCAGCCGTCACCTTAATGTCAACTGACACCGAGACGATATGCCTCGCATTCGTCTCAGTCCACGAGATATGGGTGGTCCCCATTGAAACAGGTCTCGCTTTTTGGCTAATTCAGAGGCAAGTCGGATCTGCTTTCGCGGCAGTTGCGTTGGTTGCCACTATAGGGGTTGTCACTGCGATTTGGCTATCACGTTTTATGGGTACGGCCCAAAAGCGTTGGATTCAGGCAATCCAAACTCGTATAGATACTACCGCCTCCATGCTTGGGTCGATGAAAGCTGTGAAAATGCTAGGATTCACAGATATCCTTGCAAGTATGGTTCAAGGACTTCGAGTGAGTGAACTCACTCTATCTGGGTTATTCAGACGTCTTACATGTGTTCGTGTTTTCCTTGGTAAGACATTCCCTCGTTCAGACAGTCCATTACTCACGAATTCACAGGAAATAGCATGCTACTTCTCGGGCCTCTCGCCACACTCGCCGTCTATGTCATCATCGCCAGTGCCACTGGCACCAAGTTAGATACGGCAAAGGCTTACACATCGCTAAGTCTGATATCTCTTTTGGCCGACCCTTTGAACAACATGATCTCTTCTATCCCTCGACTTGTAGGGTCAATGGCTTGTTTCGACCGTATCCAGGCCTTTCTCAAATCCGAGGCTCGTCGAGATCATCGCTTGCCACTGAACCAAGCTGCCGAAGACGATTACCCTGGAACAATGAATGGAGCCGACATCGAGCTAAAGTCGATGCCAAGAAAGGCTACAGCGTCTGGGCAGACCCAAATTAGCTCTGCGCTTATAGAGGTTCAAAACGCCAGCTTTTCCTGGAACGTTGGTGGACAGCCCGTATTACAGGACGTTAGTTTCACAATCAAACGCTATCAATTCACTTTCATCATTGGCCCAGTTGGAAGTGGCAAAAGTACTCTGCTCAAAGGACTTCTGGGGGAGACATCATCTTCGCGTGGTTTCGTCTACAGCGGCTGCTTTGAAGCCGCATATGCCGAGCAGACTTCATGGATTCAGAACGGCACTATCCAGCAGAACATACTAGGCATATCAAGCTTTGACCAGCCATGGTATACAACAGTAGTACGTGCATGTGCTCTTGAACAGGACATCCTAAACTTTCCCAAGGGTCACTCAACCCTTGTGGGAAGTGCAGGCATCTCTTTGAGTGGTGGTCAAAAACAGAGACTAGCCATAGCCAGGGCGGTCTATTCTAGGAAGAGCTTAGTGATGTTGGACGACGTCTTCTCCGGGCTTGACGGCAGCACCGAGGAAAAAATCTTCAGTCGTCTACTAGGCAAGCAAGGTCTATTACGCAAAAATCATGTTACTGTCATTCTTGTAACACACGCAGGTACGGTCCCCAAAGAAAGCGTTGACGGAACTTTTCCACCCATTAAAGAAAAGGATATGCTAATCTTCGCTAGTCTCACGTTTACCATATGCCGACCATATCATATCCTTTGACAGTACCGGCCATATCACAGAGCAAGGGACCTTTGATCAGTTGAAAGATGCTGGTGGTTATATTCAGAACCTTGCGACCAAGCACAAAGTCGAGGAAGAAAAAGTTGACGACGAAATGCCAGTCACACAGACCCTACCCCACGGCGATGTGGTTGCTCAAAATGCAGCAGCGGAATTGATTCGGCCGGTTGGAGATCTGGCAGTCTACAAATACTACTTTAGATCCGTCGGCTGGCTCCGTACTTTGCTGTTTCTTGTACTGGCAGTACTTTTCGGTGTCAGCAATGGCATGACCCAGCTACTGCTAACGTATTGGACGGATGCGGTAGCAGTGGATGGGAACTCCGTTAACGCCTTCTACTTGGGCATGTACGGCCTACTGGCTGGTATCTCTACTCTGGGTTTGATGGGTGCTGCCTGGCAATATCTTATCATCATGCTTCCCAAAAGCGCCGAAAGTCTACACAAGAGTCTCTTACAAACAGTAATGGCCGCGCCGTTATCATTCTTCACCGCGACGGATACTGGAGAGATCACCAACAGGTTCAGTCAAGACATGTCTATTGTCGACATGGAAATACCATATGCGTTTATTGACCTTAATATCAGCGCTGTAACGTGCATCGTGGGAGCTGTGCTCATGTGCTTATCTGCTGGCTACTTTGCGGCGGTAATGCCTCCCGTCTTCCTCATGATGTGGGTGCTGCAAAAGTACTACCTGAGAACATCACGACAGATGCGTATACTCGACATTGAAGCCAAATCACCATTATACTTACAATTCATCGAGTCTCTGTCCGGCCTCTCCACCATCCGGGCATTCGGATGGGCGGCAGATTTCGAAGAAAAGAACCTCGAGTTGCTAGACAACTCGCAAAAGCCTTACTACCTGCTCTTATGCATACAACGCTGGCTTGCGCTCATTCTGGATCTGATGGTCGGTGTCCTCGCCGTCTTGTTGATGAGTCTCATTGTCAAACTCCGGAATGAGATCAGTGCCGGATACGTTGGTCTAGCCCTCCTCAACGTGATGACCTTCAACGAATCTCTAACCTACATCATCAAATGCTGGACAGCCCTAGAGACCTCAATCGGTGCCATAGCGCGGCTCAAGAGCTTCGTCGAAAACACCGCCACCGAAAACCTGCCACCAGAGATCCAATCCGTCCCTGAAAACTGGCCCCTACATGGCGCCATCGAATTCCGCAACGTCTCCGCTTCCTACACCGCCAACTCCGACCTCGTCATCCGCAACCTCAACATGTCCGTCCGCGCCGGGCAAAAAATCGGCATCTGCGGCCGAAGCGGCAGCGGCAAAAGCTCCCTGATCACCCTCCTCTTCCGCATGCTCGAAGTGACTCCCGACTCCTCCATCACCATCGACGGCATCGACATCACGACCCTCCCCCGGCAAGAAGTACGGGCTCGACTAAACGCCATCCCGCAAGAGCCCTTCTTCATCAAAGGCAGCGTGCGCGAAAACGCCGACCCCACCCACCAGCACTCGGACGACGCCGTCATCGCCGCGCTCGCGAAAGTCGACCTCTGGCACCTCGTCCGTGACAAGGGCGGGCTCGACACAGTCCTCGACGCCGAATATTTCTCGCACGGCCAACGCCAACTCTTCTGCCTTGCGCGCGCTATCCTGCGGAAATCTAAAGTCGTGGTTTTAGACGAAGCGACCAGTAGTGTTGACGCATTGTCCGACGAGTTGATGCAGCGGGTTATAAGGAGCGAGTTTGCGGAGTGTACGGTGCTGGCGGTGGCGCATCGGTTGGATACGATTTTGGACTTTGATCGGGTGGCGCTGCTGGAGGCGGGGGAGTTGGTGGAGTTTGGGGAGCCGGGGGGGTTGTTGGCCGGGGGAAGTCGGTTTAGGGAGTTGTATCTTTCTTGAGGGGGGGAGGGGAGGTGCGGAAGGGGGTGGAGGTTGTGGGGTTGGGTGGTGTGGTTTGGCTGGGTTGAGAAACCCTTTTCGTGGGGGACTTTTCAGTCGACAGTTTTTAAGCCTCGACGGCGACTTCACGCGGAAGATTCCCTTTCTACCCGGATTATTTCTTGATCATGTGTTTTGGATGGTGGAGTTTACTCGATCTATCTACCCAACTCTGGTGGTCATTCATTTGAAATCCCATTAGATCTTTTCGGTTCGGCTCTGGCGATTGAGCTGCTTCAAGGAAGAATCCTTACGAAAAGATTAGGTACAACCATTGGTGTAGTGAGAAGAAATGTCGTGGGCGAATAGAGGTAGGAGAATAAGGGTTTATCATGCAGATCTCTTCAAGGTTATTGATGCTGAAGAAGACTAGGCTCGGTGCAGAGCGTATTTAGGAGATGTCTTTGATGAAACAGGCAGTTCGTGCAATGATGTTACTCGAGCGGGTACTCAGCGATAATATACCGGGGTTGTATCATAACGTTATGCTAACATTTTCCTATGCAAATTATACAGCAACGCTCCAAATCAAAGTCTTGCGAGGTTACGTATGAAGCTTATGGTACATACTACTGCGCTATGCACGATTCTGAAACCCATGCACTATAAATCCAAACATTATAAAGGGAGAATCCAGTACATTGTTAGCCTTCAGACCTACAGACTTTGATACTACAATACCATAAGGTGATGAGCTCTGCAAAGTCCAACAGCTGAGTAGAACCGAAAAGGTGTTCTCAGAAAAGGAGTGGTAGAATCCAATGGATGACTTGTATGAACGATAGGTGGGTACCAACGCAGTACGCTAAAGCACAAGAAATGCAAATGCAAAGAGATCATAGGAAAGATCTCCATGGTACAGCAGAGTGAGCAAGATCCGCATATTAACCTAGCAAAAGGACCAGGAAGTCAGTTCCACCGACAGAAGCGAAAAGGCAGCTTTGAATTTCTGTATGGATTCATAGGAGGCATTGAAAAGACCCGGTAGTGATATGTGCCGGCTGCTATCGGTGAGAAACGATCTTCAACCAGCAGCACCAACCATTTTGAAGGACGTATCCAAAGGTTTTGGTGCGACAACTTGAGGATCATGCAGAAGTTGTGCTTGATCCCCGTTAGGAGTTGCTGGCCAAAAGGAATGCATGGTGCGGTTGAGTTGAGTACCATTTTCGGACTCTACTGGCCAAATGAAGCTGCAATTGCGACGATCATTGCTGATCTGATACAACAAGACGCAGACATGCGTAAGGCTTGATGCAGATCATTCGACGTAGAGTGGGAGCGAGTTGTCAGTCGTCGATGAAAAGGATACAGAACTCGCTCGCCCACAACAGTCGTATGTGCAAGTATGGTATATATCTTGAAACTAGGGAATTTGGTTTTCTTCGAACTTGGCGTGGAGTCACGAAGTAACGAACTTCCAGAAGGCTAAACCTTGCGTTAGAGAGCATGAGAGCGTTCAAGTCTGTCTGAGAAGTTCAAAGATACTTACTTCTCATCAGCATAGAGGACTTGAGGCCTAGATGGCTTCCTGGATATTCCAAGCCCGTAACACTGATTAGCCGTCAGAAAGCCGAGTTACGTCGTCTACCGCTTCACAAAACCGCCATCCAAATTCCCGGGAGAACCTCGTGGCAGACAAGCTCCTGGTAGCAGATCTCATGGAAATCATGCCCGGTGCTTGGAAATTCTTCCAGCGACCGAGCCCTTGGAATCTCATGTAGTCGCGCATGTACATTCCTCGCTGGTGGGGTATGTGTCATTGAGAACGATCTCCCGTAAGCAAATCCGTGCATAGCATACATCTCGCTCATCCAGTGCATTTCAGATTGGCGAATCTAACCTGTAAATGTATGGATGTTACAGTCTGGAGTTGGCAAATTTCGCACAAACTATCTGTGACTCCCCGTAAGTACAGCAGATTGATCGCTGATGGACGGGGACTCGACCATACCCTGAAATTTCTGAGGGAAAGACCGGCCCATGCGGAGAAAACCTCATGGCCGAGCCAACAGAGAGTTGCTCAGCAGCGGCAAACAGGATTTCTGCATTTTGCATCTGCAGCTGCATTTGTCGTTACCGAAGACCCGAAGAAGACACGATCAACGAAACGATGACCTTTTCGGTATGTACGCACATGCATGCATGCGGATGTAACAGAAGGCAAGGTAGGTAGGTAAGGTAAGGTAAGGTAACCACGAGGATTGACGCATGATGCAGGACGCTGAAGGAACACAAAACGGTTGTCATGACTAACAGAGCGTGGAATGCTTGGCTCGCAAATATCTCGGCGAGGAATGATCGACGTCAGGCTCCGTGCCCAGCGCGCGTTAGTCGCTCAGCCGGGATCGGGGAGAGGGCGGGACGCCAATGGGAACTACTTTAACTACTTTGGCGGCACCCTAAATCAATTCCCCACATCACCACTGCCGTTGGCTGTAAAACCTGCCCTGGCTGCCTGGAAGACGCACCAAGCACGACGCAAGTCCTTCTGCCGCCGCAAATTGCATCGCCATCTCATCTTCTCACAAAGATCGAGATTCTTTGGCCTTGCCAGGGCCTACAGCTCTCCTCAACAGTGTAATCTTACACAAGCCAGCTGCATCCCTCATCGGCCTTACGTCCGTTGAGAGCTTGTTCCCAGCTGCACACGGCAGGTAAAAACAGGGAAGATCACCCTGTCTCTGTGCACGTGGATCTCATATTTCTGTATTGGTTATGCAAGGGCACGCCATGCTGTTACGCAGCATCTGAGCATTTCCTGGAAAATTGAAACTTTTTTCCAACAAAAACCAGCCAATGAAGTCTCTTCTCCATACGTGTCAACATTACAGCTTTCACTCGCCATGTGGCCGACTTTGTTCCTGATGAGCGCGCAGTTCTCGTGTTATGACCTTGATAAAAGACTCCGGGGTAGGCTTCTACTCTGTCACCGCTTTTGACAGTCCAGGCAATTTCTGCCGCTACCCCACGTCTCCTCATTCGGGCTGTCCGACAGGCTTGAGGCTTGCCGGTGGCTAGCCCCGCTACTTGGTCAACTACATGCGCTTTTGGGTATCCTCCATGAGCTAGAAGACTGTGTTGCGGCACGGCCAGGAACCAGGATTCGCTCAGAGGTGAGAGATCCGATGATTGCTTGACAATGGCAACCACGATGACATTGTTGGCTTCGCCAAGATGATTCTTCCTGAAGTGGAGTCCTCTCCGCAGCTGCTACCGGTGTGGCTTGACCACTCAGTCACCAGATGAGAAACCGCCAAGTGTTTCCACTATGGATTAGGTCCCTTTGTCTCCGGGAACGTGGCCTAATCCGCACGAGGGCTTGCGGGGCGCGTCTTCTTCCATTTTGTGTGGCGTTAAAACACATACGTGCCGGTCAAACTGCGCAAGCGAAGTGTTGTTCTCACCGCTTGCGGCTCCAAAGTCTGGTAAATACCTCATCTAACCCTGCCGGCATCCACTCATACGCGTCGAAGTGACGACCATACCGCTGTTAGTGCTTTGGGATGTCTAGAGAACAATAGCAGTACTGAGAGCTATGTCCTTAATGTTCTATTGCTTGCTAAGTGCGAAGAGGAAGCTTGCATGATGGTATTACTGATCAATGTTCGTTCTGGACCTGCATCACCAACCTTCGAGCCTGGTATCGACGGCAGAAACAGGTCGATGGCCTTACCGAAACGTTGCAGGCTTCAAGTTGGATGTGTTTGCACAATCTGCATGGTTCGGGCGGGTAATTCCCCCACGAGTTGCAGTTGTTACGTGCCTCGTGATTCCTTCAATTTGGGCTTAAGGGGAAGCTTGACAAGTCGTTACTTTCGGGATCCATATTTGCATCCACCTTCTACGCCACCAGAATCGCCACTTCAGTCCACGCGCTGGGCCTTACTTTCGTACCCTCGTTCAAATTGGGCAGAGCCGAACCTCAAGCCACCACCATGCAGGCCTAAAGCCCTAGGGTACGTGTGGTCGACAGAGATTCTTGGCTTCGCGTGCAACTTACGGAAGCATAGTGGAATTTCTGGTAAGAACAGCTTGCATATGTTCGTCTGCCTCGCGCCTGGGCCGTAACGCAATCATTGTGGTCCCAGGGATTCAACGGTCAGAGCTCAAGGTTCATTCAGCCTTGACTGGCATTGCCGCACTAAGCTCAGACTGATGCGCTTCGTTTGACTCTCCGGACGGCAAATGGCCTTCGTGTTGGTAGCTTCCTGGATAATGCAATCCGAGCAGCGGCTCAAAATGATATCTTTTCTGTACCCTTCAGAAGGCACTCTGTGTGTAAAACGAGAGCAGTGGTGGCAGACCTGGTCTTCAGGCGGTGGGACTCCTCTGGCCAACTGATCCTGGTCGTTGGTGTGCAAAGGTCCTCCAAGGCTTGGCAATCGATCAACGTCCACTTTGGTGTCCCCCTGCTTGCAAGGCTAAAGGCCAAGTTTATTGACCTTCAGCGCGTACAGCAACGGCTTCTTCGCTTGACTTGCAGACGCCGCTGACGACAAGCTGAAAGGATGGAACGCAAATTGGTGCTCTGAGGCTTCTGGATGGACGGCGGGTAGTCATTCTGGGGCAGGTCGGGAAGATAGTTCCATGCAGCACAATATTGGATGATGCTCAGAACGTTCTGCTTCGGTTGGGGACGAGAATGCAGCATGTGACATTCAGCACGAGAGGGAGGCCCAGGCGCCTAGAGAGAATATAAAGAGGGCTTTGATCCCCCTTGATTTGAATCCTCATCCTCTCGCTCCTCAATCAAGCAGCATCAGGCCTAGCCGCAATCACTCCACCACCTTGCCTAACGACCATCCAGTCCAGTCACTTGCATCCCTTCGACAATCATGAAGAGCCTCATCTACGGCGCTATTGCCCTAATCTCGGTCACCTCGACCTTCGCCGCGCCTACCGCCGAGCCCGTTACAGAGCTCGAGAAACGGACTGCTGTCTGGCAGCCAGGCAACAAGCAGCCATGTCCGCTTTCCCTACCCCATTGGTCAACGGAATATACTGAACGGCGTTGCAGGGAAGCTCCAGTGTCATTGCCCTAACCACCCGGTTGTTCACAAGAAGAACCTCTGCACCAAGCCAGGGCCCATCGCCGAAGTCGATCTGATCCTGGGTGTCAACGTCAATATCAGTGCAGAAGTTGATCTCCTGGTCTCCTTGGACGTCGGCGTCAACGCCAATGTTTACGCCTTTGACCTGCTCGACGTTGCACTTGACGTCGAAGCTGACGTTAACCTCGAGCTTGCCGGCCCCACCAAAGGACTCTTGGACATCTGTGTTCTCGGCAAAGTCCAGCTCCCGCCCACCTGGATCACCGTCGACATCAACGCCTACGTCGTCACCCCCATCTTCCAGGTCTTGGCTCTCGTAGATCTCACCCTCAGCTTCTTCGAGCACAACCACTGGTGGCAACCACCGAAGGGATACCAGTGGATCTGCTACCCAGATGGCAACGGTGGATACAACGTCGGTGTAAGTATCCATACCACTCCATCGAAACATCCGCGGTCCGGTCAAAGCTGACTAGATCTCTTCTTATTCATAGGCATGGGACGGCAAGAAGGCTTCCGCTCCCGCAGGCTACTTTACCATCCAGATCCTCCTCCAGGCTCAGATCCAACTTTGGGTCGGCCTCAGTGCCAGCTTGGTGGCGACTATCAACTCTTTGGGCGCCACCCTCGGCTCGCTCCTCGGGTGGTAGAGCGATTCGCCTCGCGACTGCAGCTCGCTGCGCGATAATCGCTCAAGCACGCTGGATAGGAATTATGAGGCGGCAGGTAGTGTGGGATGTAAGCAAACGTATTGACTGGGGGATTTGGCCTGGCTGCGATAGGAGACACAGACTGACCGTTCTTTCATTAACGGCGGATTTCGAATGCTGGAGATGGCTTTCTTGATTTTCAGTCTCTCGTTTAGTAGTAGTACAGTACACATAATTGCACTAAATAACTTTGTCTTCTAACTCAACGGTGCCTTTCCCATCTGTGAATAACCCGGAATTCTTGCATATGCAAAATGCATAGCGACACTCTCACCCCTGCATCTCAGTCGGTTGAAGAAGCCGACGCGGCACTCGATTGCATTGCCGTCGGCTCGTACAACCGACATGCATCAGGCGTGTCGACATACATGTAGTCAGGAAAAGGGGGCAATAAAGCAGGATCTCCTCAAATCCTGTTTCCACTGCCCAAGAATCATAAAAAGACTTGGTCGAACGTTCAATTGTGGAAACAGTAAACGCTACAAATCTTCGCCCCATCTGCGCTCCAAAATCTGATATATCGTTCCCACCCCGCAGTCCCCCTGCCTCCTTCCAGAACCCCCGCACCTGCACCCGCGCTCAACCTAAACATAGCTACCTCCCCCGTCGGCCCCTTGCATGCGGTCCAATCGCCACAATCCCCCCCCTTGGGCCCGTCCATCTGTCTTCAGCCCCACGCGTGCGCCGGCAACGGCATGGCGGAACGCTCAACACTCATACAGGGCAGGAGACTAGATGCGAATGCGGGGGTGACCGCGGGGGGGGCGACTGAGATGCGGTTATGCATGCAGGCGCGTGTGATGGCGATCGGGATTGGGGAAGGTGTAAAACTCGTATTGAGGTGGAGATTGGGGTTTCGAGTATGGATGGGTTGGGGATGGGAAAGGTGGGAAATGGGGGGATTGGAACGGGAGGTGGGGGGAAGTGGGAAGGGGAAAGGGGAAGGGGGAGTGATGTGGGCCAAGCAGAGACAACGGCGGCGGTGTACGAGGAGGGGTTGTGGAGAGGTTGAGGTAGAGGTAGGGGTGTTTGAGCGGATTGAGATCTAACGGGCGCCTGGAGAAGATTCTGCTGGAGAAGGTTCTTGAAGAAGGTTCTGTTGAAGAAGGTTCTTGAAGAAGGTTCTACAGCATGCGTGTTGGCAAGGGGGGAATCCTTAGGGGATGGGCTTGTAGTAAGCCAGAGCAAAGCAACCTGCACGACATTTAACCGCTGCCGTGATGCTCTGGCAAGGGATCATAATCTTAGAAATAGTCATCGCGTCATAAACAGGGTATACGAAACTCCAGTGCGGTAAGTTCCAGATCCGCCAAAACAAAACCAGGTCATCCTCATCGCCTTCCCATTTCTCCCTCACTCTCATCCAGTATACCTATACACCGACCCCCTACCCCAGCTCATAAGGCCTCACCCTAACCGCCTCATCCAACTTCCTCAGCGTTTCAACAACCCTCTCATACAACAACACCTGACTAGCCCGCTGATCCTTCGGCGCCGTATACTTCCAATCCAAACACGCCTGCACCGTCTCCGCATAGCCCAACCCTGTCACCCGATGCAAATCATGCATATGCTCCCTCACCCCACTCCGTAACTCCTCACGCGCGGAGATGCTAGTCGCCGGCTCCAGACGATGCCAACAACCGATTTGATAGAGGAGGAGTCCCAAGTCGACGATTTGCTGGTCGTGAACTGGTGCGACGCCGCGGGCACCACCGAAGGCACGCGTTGACATCTTAGGGGGAGGGGAGCCGAAACCGGAGACAAGGTAGGGACTCAACAGGCGGTCTTGGTCCCTGATGATGGCGGTTGTGCTGTCGCCTGGGTGGGATTCGTCTTCGGAGAGACAGTCGTAATAGCGGTAGTCTTTGGCTTGGGAAACATCAACAAGAAGTTTGTCCGGCGTGAAGCAGAGACAGGAGAAAGCGAGAAGAGCTGCCAGGCTGTATCGACTGGCACGTTCAGGACCCTTTTCGTTGAGTAGTTCGGCTAAGGTGCTTGTGCGTGCCCAGTTGATCGAGACGTCCTGGAAGAGGTAATGTGTATCTGAGGGTTGCCCAGGCGTAGTGACGTGTCTGATGGGTGCGAAAGCGTTGTCGCCATCAGGATCCAGCGGTAGAAGATCGATGGTATTAGTAGTTGAGTTGTTCTGCTCTGAAGATTCCACACCGGCAGCGGTTTCAGAAAGTAAGGTTTCCGCAAGTATCAGTCTGCTGTTCTTGTCTTCTCCTGGTTTATGAACTTGTAACCGGAAGACAAGTGAGTTCTCCCTAAGGCGCACTTCGCGGTACCCTGATCTTACATCCTCGGCGGTGAGGGAATAATTGGACACCAAGTTCACCCCAAACTCTAAACGGCCGGTATTTGCTTTATTGGCAGCCTTTAAAGCGAGGTGCAGTCGCTGTAGAGAAGCCTGCGTCTTCCAAACTTCCTCAGGTAAGCTTGCACTGTTAGTTGCATTGGCGGGCTCTGGCTTGGGTTTTGAAACTCGAGCACGAATGAGGCTTTCCACAAGATCGTTACTCGCTATGAGATTGTTCACGGCTCGCAAAAACACCTTCCTCTCGGATAACCACTTGATCTTATTCATCATCGTCGCGCTGCTTTGTTTGTTCTTGGCAACGCTTTCTTGCCTATCGCCGGCAGCAGTCGCTGCAACAGTGTCTGAAGGCCCTGTGGCTGCTAGCGAACTTGCCGGTGTAGAGGAACTGCGAGCTGCAAGACTGGAACTTGCAGACGCCAATGACAGTTCGCTGCCAGTTGATGTATCAGAAGCACTCTCTTTGGACTTTCCATGATGGAAAACTTTATTATATAGCGATGGTTTCTTCTTCGGGACCAGAGGTTCAGGGCTTGGTGGAGAAAGTGTTGTCGATGGTGTTGTATATATAGCTACGTTGATCAGCTTTCGAGTTTGCAATTCGAGGTGCCGAGACCACTTACACGGTGGAGAAAACTTTAGTATAATATCAGAGCAAAGCTGAAACTTGGTCCTCATAGCCCCCAGCTCCTCTTCTATGGCTCTGATGAGGGGATCATTCCTAGTTGGTGTCCCCTCATAGTAGAAAGGCCAGTTGTACCACTCTTCTAGCCTCGCACGTTGGGCGTCGTACTTCCGCGAGTATTCGCAGAAGTCATGGCCGAACTCTTTGGTGAGTTTATAGACCCCATAGGCCTCTATACAGCCTTTAACCGCTGGCTCGAGGAGAGCAATTGCAGCCAACGTAATGGAGACGGGCTCCACGGGCATAATTACGATTGCGGCAGGCGAGCTATGGATCCTAACCCGAGTCTGATCAGGTGGGCACTGAAGGCCAACAGCGAGATATTGATGTCAACGCATGCTATATAGCAGATAGAGATCGGGGGAGGACAAGAGAAGAGCGAGCAGACTGTGTATGGCATGCTGTTGGCCATTGCTGCCCGTGGGCCACGACAAGGCTGCAAGGCTGCGCCAGTGGGTTCCAGATGTGAGGTGTGGCGCACCTGGAGCACGCCAGGCAAGTCTGAGGAAGTCTCAGCCCTCCGGCTGTTCTATCCCTTCGACTATCAGTTCAGCAGCCAGGTCCGTGCTTTGAGACTGTTATAGTCTAGTCATGAATTATGTAAGATTCGTGAATCGCCTCGGTTGGCTCACAAACCACCCCATACTTCATGAAGTGACTGCTTCTTCGTGAATTGACTAGCCACTTCGTCAGTGAACTGGCTGCTTCATGAGCCAGCCAATGCTGCTTTCTGAGGCGCTTTTTATGAGGCGGAACACCCCCTGGTGGAGGCGTTCCAGAAGCGGTAATCAGCTCGATGAAGCCTGCTTCGGCTGACGGGCCGAAGTTGTGTATTTTCTAGATTGTATACTAACCCGTATACCAACCCCGTGCACTGCGCCACGGTGAATAATTCCCTTCTTGTCAAGGTCTATAAGACCTCACACTTGTTCTGCTTCTTCTGTTTTCTTTCTCTCATCATCGAAGTCCTCCTTTCTCAGTCAATTTGACTTTGTCTCTATAAAACTCCCCAGAAATCATTAAATTCAATACTATTCATACTTCTTCTCGTTTTTTCCGACTGGCTTACTATGTATAGAATGTGCAGGAGGCTTGCTACTAGTAGTGGTGGCGTATGGGAAACTCCGCCCCAAAGAAGCAGCATTAGTCAGGACATGAGTTCTTCGGTTGCATTATGAACAGACGTCTATTCATGAATTGACTGTTGAATTATGAATGATCTAGTTGATTTGTGACTAGACTGGGTTGCTTTATGAATCATAAAAATTCGTGGTGCAACCGGACAGAGCACGCATAGCCTAGCTGCTAGCTTAAAACGCCCCGTTGGCGGTCTGATGAGGTATGGTTAAGCGAGTGGGGGCTGCCTGGCTCACCTGGCAACCTTCTTGCCTCCACCTCAGCCTAACCACGCCGTGCCTCGGCATGTTTGGGCAAGATCGGAAGCACAACGAGATCACTGTCGCGAGCACATAACGCATTCGTGCGCCGCCGATGTGGAAGGGCAATCTATAATCTCCTTCGGCCATCATGGCGGACCCCGTATCTGCCGTCGTAGTGTTGGCGTCCCTCGCCGCGGTAACAGTCAACATGGCTCAGATGACCAGGCTTTTGTTCAAGACTCAAGACCCCAAGGTTTGGGCCATAGGCATCCGTCTTGCGGTGGAACAGGCAAGGACGGAAGAATGGGCGCGTCGCATGGGGGTGGAATCATATGCAGATATTAAACGGCTACGAACCCAGCTACCCTCGGAAAGTGCGCGAGTGATCGTGGACACTATCTGGCGAGGTCTCAGTGTATGGACTGAGAAGGCGACAAAGAAGTTCCAGAGCTATGGGTGGGACATGACAGACCCTAACACACTGACCGAGCTCCATACGAAGCATCCTAGGACTCCGATGGGTTGGGCTAAGAGATATGCTTGGGTTGCAACAGGGTATCCCGACTTGCTGGAGCTTGTAGACACCTTGACAGCTTTGAACGATGGGCTGGAGAAGATCGTCCCACCACCTCCTGGGTATCAAGTCAATGCCGTGTCTGCACCGAGCATCGCTTCGGCTGATAGAGAGGTCGGACTCAACTTCGATGAGGAACTTATCAACAGCGGCGCCTACAGGAGATCAATACAACCCTTTTCTTCGTTACAATTGTCCAGCCCGGGTCAAAAAGCCACACAGTTCACCTTAAGCTTGCCCGCATCTGCAGCGTCGCCACAATCGTTGCTGGAAGTACAGGAACCGTCAGCCTCCCAGCAGTCAACCCCCTTGACGAAGCTTGAGGCGCCTCCGCAAGCAATCGTCTTCCAACCCACAATTGAGATGCTTTTCTCAACTTGTCAGAAGTCGTTGCAGCTGATCGTCGCCCAAACACATTCTGCACCTTTCAGACCTATTGCGTTGCGAATGAAGGTCTTGAGTCTTGACTACTTCGGGAGAACCCCCACCATCGATGAGATGCTAAATCCGCACTTGAGGCAATCTCAGTTACTCCGCAAGAACATTATCGGTATATTGGGAGACATCGGTGCTACCCTTGGTAAGTTTTTCAATCGGGCTCCTTGACAGTCACATGGGGGCCCCGGTGTTCGTATCAACCTTCACAGCACATGTATTGTTGTCCATGCTACTGTTTCATCAGATTGTATTCTTGGGATCCCTTCTTCTTCGTCCCTGTACTACTTTCCCTTGCCCTAACATGAGTGAAAATCAGTCACAGGGGGACCCTTTGTTCGTATCATCCTCTATAGCACATTGGTTGTCGTTCATGCTCGGTCATCGTTCGACCTCCAGCGTCCCCGCATGCTGATTTGAAGTCATTTACGCTAGTTCATATTCTGCAATCTTTGAAGGGCCAATCCAATGACTCCGAGTTGGACCGACAACGCAATAAGCTGGTGGCTATCTTGGGGCTCGACGAAATCGCCCAGGAAGCGATAGAAGAGCCAGATATTATGTCCGGTCACCCATACTCTGCCGAGTTCATGGAGTTCTGCGAAGTTCGCCTCTCGGGACTGTTGGACTGTCTCTACGATACGCTGTACTCTGTTGGAACCTTACGCCAAATTGCTCTTGCGGAAAAAGTACCGATACTCACAGAGGAAGTCCAACCGGTGCGCTTCATGAATATGTAAAAGCTGGCACTTGCCGCTGACTTTTTCTTACCTATCCGGAAGTAGCAGATACTAACACAAATGCTTACAGATAAAGATCCTTGAGACCTCGATTCGAGAATTTCCTCCACCGACATTGGCGGAAGCCACCCACACATCTACTCTGGCTATCGATTCTTATGACGATCAAGCCGGCATTCAGGCACAAACGGTGGATTTCATGCTGCAGATGGAAAGACTAGAGAGATGGGCAAATGTTGTCGAGGATAGCTTTAGGGTAGGCCTGACGTCGCAGAGTGCAACCCTACAGAAGGCAATATATCTGAACTTAAACCAAATTGCTGCCGGTGTTGGTAAGCTAATGTCTTACCCTTCAAACTCCAAATTTGAAGCTGACATCTCCCGGTGCAGGGCGGATGTCACCACCATTCAAGCTAAGAAAGCAGATCGAAAACATCTTGATGTTGATCCCGCGTGAGTACAGAAATGAGGATATTCTGGATCCAACCGATGATTTGGAGCCGAGGAGCATCAAAGAGCGTTTGGCGCACCTCAGGGCTTGTGTTGATGCTCTTGTAAAGCTTGAGTTCTCCATCAAAAGCGCCGCATATGACGCAATGCCATCTGTGCCTAAATGGAATTTGCGTGAGAAGAAGACCCTCAGAAGCGGGAAGGGCAAGGTGCAAGCAACGCAAGGGAAAAGGTTGATTTATACTGAGTAACAACTTTAGAGGTACTCTCAGTAGTAGATCAATGAGGAAAGTGATATATAGCTAATTTATGATAGCATGTTTCCTGAGCTTGTGCTTTCAAACATCTGGGCGTAATTATACTCCCTGTAATAATTATCTCGTTATTGTCTCACAGAAACATCTCCAGGAGTCAATTGTGGACCGTCAAACCCACTTGCAAGTCTGCATCCCTGCAATTCAGGGTGAGCCCTAATCCCAGATGACAGAGAACCTGCATGCGGCACTACCCAATACGCAAGGGTCATATCATAGCGCTGTGCCTCCTTTCGAACATCTCACCATTCTCCCAGATCTAAGTCACTTGAAGGTTTGGCTATCGGGTCGTGGCGCACCAATCGAGGAGTGAGTATCGAGAATCTCAACTTTTGAAGGGCTTCGATGCAGTCTACCGCCCTTTCCAACATCTCCTGGCCGCTGCGCAGATGCACAAGTGATGGCTCAGGTGGAGTCGGTATAAGCAACTCTGAAGCCAGCTTTTCATCGTAGGGCAGTGATTTGCGGATGCTCTCAATATTCCCGCTAAGGCGAATTGGAGGCGACATTGCTCCTATTAAAACCCTCTCATTAGTCCATGAGCGTCACAGGACAGCCGAGTTTATTTGTATTACCAAACAGGGTAGTTGTCTGATTCAGGAAGTATGAGACAGCTTTCTGCAGAAGGGTTGGGCTGGCCGAGATCAAATCTTCCATGACGCTTTCTTTCACGGCTAGTCCCCATTCCTCCAGTGACTGCACTTGGGCGTGCTTCCCATTGGCTCTTGACTTGACTGTCCCGACCCGCCGTTACCCAGTGCTATCCAGGTATCGAATCTCATTATTTTCTCACCATCATATTCAAGACCACCATCATGAAATGCACTCTCATTCCAAACTAGCTTTTTGGACGAGGATTTGCCGTGAGGTATTGATAGAGAACAACATATCATAAAGACAATCTATCAGTCCCAGTACATGTGTTTCAGAGATCGCCACGAAGTCATCTGAGTAACCAAAATAATCCAGATTTGGCCCTGCTTTCGATGATGGAGCTTCTATAGCTTCCTGACTTACTTCCTCCAGTTGCAAGACGTCCGCGAGTGAATCATCTTCAGGCCGAAGAAGTAAGGGATGCTGAACACGCCCTACACAAAAAGTAGAATCGTCAGTTACTGTGTAACCATCTCAAATATCCATATTGTTGCATGTGGAAAATCGTTCGTCCGCCCCGCCCTGCAGCAGCCAATATATGCCCGTAGCAGGCATCATGCCTACATGCGCTCGGCCCGACTATAGGCGCTCGGTCAATGTAGGCGAGCACCGAGAAAGCCGATATGGGGGTTATTTAATGTGCCCTGATTTCTACGAAGACTGCTTGCTTCTACACGTTCATTTATATCAATTGGAGCGGTATTTAGGTAGATACAATACATCTATTTCTATATCGCCCCATTGCAACACATATCAGATACGGGTACAGTTTGGGTATCCTACCCAGAGTAGTTCCAGTGTCTGCTAAAATTCCTACGATGTTCTTGCGCAGTAGTTAAGGTTTTCTCCAGTAAGGATTGAGCAGGTAGTCGATTGGGACTGGCCCATAAAACAAGTCAACACCTACAACGCTTAATCATACAGAAGCGCTTTTCAAAGTAGTGGAAGCTGAGTTCGCTGTGATGAGGCTGAGGCTCTCCTGACAAGCCTCAAAAAGGAGCTTGATTGTAGGGCGAAAACCGCGATCAAGACTGTACCCGGGTGGTGGAGGTAAGATCTTCTCCAATCGACTGTTGTCTCTTGAAAGCTGTCGGCAGTTTATGTCTTGAGGTACGCCTGATATGCGTGCTTTCAAGCAGATTTCCTACCAACAGAGGTCCACGTTCTCAAATTGGGCGTCTTCTAATTGCGCCGGAAGTGATGTGATATCTGCGGCGGAATGAACATCCATGCGACGTGCCCATTCTTGAATTCGTATCTGTTCGACCAAGATCTCAATGCTTATAAGATCGTCCCGGTCTCGTTTTACGGCATAGTCCTTTAGCGCCCTCTTTCTAAGTCCCGCCAAACGATTTACCACCATATCGACATCCTCTGACATCACTAAGCCCGTGTCCTTTGCCGCCACATTAACATTCTTTGTGTGCGAGCTGGCCCGCGAAACGGAGCACGATATGATTAGGAGTGCAGGGCTTGGCTTTGTAGGTATCGTGGACTAGTGCCTGCATTGGGAGTCTGTGTCGGACGATGACGCCGAAATTAATCAACTTCGATTACACGATAAAGTGGTATTCGCGCTTCATAAATTAGCTTATGTAGTGGCATAGGAGAGTAGCGGCAAAAGCTATTATGGCGTGAGCTAGGCAGATGTTGTGTTTGGATTCTGGGTGGGTGCCTTAGGATTCTGGCAAATTCAAGTGGCGACCTTAAGCAGGATTAGCACTAGGCTTACTAGCCATTCGCGCTTCAACATTGGTGACCTCTTATCAGAGCATAGAGGGCATACTTCATCGAAGTGGAACGAACAAATAAACACATCCTCCCAACGCCAATCTCACTTACAAACCCCCAACAACCTCCCGGCCACCGGAGCCCACTCGTCATCCCACCTCCTCTTCCCCTCCCTAGCCGCCCCATCCCTCAACTTCCCCAGCTCCTTCCCATCACCCCCCAACAACTCCACAAGAACTCCTCCCAACTCCTCCGCGCTTCCAAACCCCCTCCCATTAACATTCTCTGTTACCAGCTCCGGCCACGCTTCGAACTTGCCCCATCCAACCACCGGCAACCCGGCCCCAAACATATCCACCACCTTCATGGGCAGATCCACGCCGCTACTGCTCATGTGCAGACTCACGCCCAAGTCCGCGGCACCGAGGAGGCTGGCGTAGTCGGACATGCTGAGCCAGGCCGTCTTGATCGTCACCATTTCGAGCCTGCCTTGGTCATTCAAGGCGGCGATGCGCGAGAGGTAGTACTCCTTCTGCGGTCCCTTGCCCGTGATTATAGCGAGAATCTCTGGCAGGTGTGGGTGCGAGGTTGTGGCGAGGTCTGAATAGCTCACCAGGGCGTCCAGAAGGAGTGAAAAATCTTCGTCCGGCGTCCAGGACGTGGAGCTGACCAGCAGCTTTGTCTTGCCTGTCTTGATCTCGTCGACTACGGAAGCGGTTTCGGGAAGCCGGCCGAGAAAGGCGAAACGCTCCGAGGAGCTCATGGGCTGGAAATGCGAGGCGGGGCGGTCGTGAAGAGGGAATACCGGGGCGGTGATGTGGTAGTTTTGGTTTAGGACACGGGCCATGGCGTCTGTGACTGTGAAATGGGCGGTTGCGGATTTGGAGAAGGTCCGCTCGTACCAGGCGGAGATGCGGACAAGGGGGTGGTTGGGACCGAGTTTGAGGGCGAGGATGGAGTAGCCAAAGTTGTGCCAGTCTATTATGAGCTGGGTGTTGCGGATGAAGCAGATTATTTGGGCGATGGCTAGGGTGGGGATGGAGGGAGGGTTCTGTGGAGGGCTCAGCATGTGGAGTGTATAAAATTTCGTTTATGCATAGTAATTGCATGCTTTGTGATCCATGATCTATTCTAGACGTCTTATATACTGTAGCTCGCCAGGATTTACAGTGAGAACCAGATGGTTTGCACTCAAGGCACGCTTTTTTCCCGACAAAATACAGAGGAATCTGGATGAGAACGTCTACATGTACAAAAAGCGAATATGTTCCATAAATGGAGAAAGAACCTACTTGAATCAACATCCACTGTGCAGGCTTCGTCCGGTATCCCAACAGTATCCACAAGCTCCCTAACTGGAACAAAACCTTCAGTGGTCCGAATAACAGGAACAGCGCCCTGTTGTTCGTTTGCAGAAATCTCGGGGGTGGCGGTATAGCGAGTAACGATATCGAAGGCTTAGCGAGTATATCAGGGTGTGGATCGGAATCCCTGTAGCCGATGAGGTCGACGCGTCCCCCGTGCTTTGCGATGCTGAGCGCATGGTATTGCATCCGTGGACTCCGGCCAAGATCACCCAGTACTAGCACCTGTACCCGCGGACCAGTCTCGTCTTTGCCTTTGTTCCTCTCATCGTATTGTGACGGCAAGAGAAGCAGAATCGTGGTTGTGATGGTGAAAATGATCGACATCACCGTCAGCCAGAACTCGAAGGAAGGCATGGCCATTGCTACATGTGTTCAGCCTCAGGCTTTGTATCATCTCACGACACCAGGCGAGCTCCGAGTTCGAGCGAGGATAGCTTTCATCCGAGGATCATCTCGAGATGTTGTCGGTAAGGTAGTCGGGCGATGAAGCTGCATTAAAGGTTCGGCCAATAATGAAATTAGTGCGTGACCCTGCCTGAGCCGTGCCTCCTCGCCCGTTTCGCGTTTCTTTAGCGCCCTCTGAGCGCACCCCTGAGCCGCATTCGGGACTCTCCTCCGATAACCTGCGCTCGTCTGGTGATAATGCCATCAATCGACCTCACCTTTCCCCAACACTGCTCTTCTGGCTCACGCTCATTTCTCTGCATTCTATAATGCATCAGCAACGACCTGTGGTCTCACAGAGCCATTGAGATGCTCGACTGCAGCTAAAGTGAACTCACCTGCAAAAACCACGAGCGAAGGAAATCACGACCCGGGGGATCCAGCTTCACCATGGCGACTACCTACGCGTTCCCCATGAATGGTTCTGCTGGACATGAACATCATGGCTTCGGGCACGCCCGCACCCACAATCGCAAGAATACTATAGACCGATTGCCTTTGCAGCCACTGTCATCAAACGGAGGCCTTGGGGCAGTCCTGAGGAGAGAAGCGGCAAACTCCCATCTCCAAAGCCCAGTACACCACTCCCATTCTCATTCGGTGCCACCGAAACCCCTGGCTATCGCAAACCATCAGCGTTTTCACTCAAACGCGCAATTTTCTACGCAGCAGGTCGCATCTACCAAGCCTACAGGCAGCAAGAAAGACGGTGCGGACCCGTGGATTGTTACACCGGCTGAGCAGCCTGAGGAAGATCGCCGCTTCTCGCATGACATCATGATAAGGTCGCACGACTCACACAGCGGGTATAAGTCAAGTGGAGGCGGCGCAAGGTGGGTTATAATTGCAGGCAAAAAAAACATGAGGGTGAGAGACTAATCTGCGTTGCATTCTAGGAACTGGATTACAACCCGAGAGGTTGTTGCTTCAGTGCTAATACCTCTCCCGTTCCTTTTGGAAGCTCTGGCCTACCCAATCCACTCTTCGCAGACAACGATCATGAACCTGTTAGCAGGCGACCAGCTCGCTACGCGGTCTCTCGAGAAGCTTGCTGGTTCGGAAGCGCCCTTCTCAGTGCCTTCGTCAGCAGTCCTCTCGGCGTGTACCATGACCTCTACCACGCTCTTGCTTATTGGTCTTGTCGGTAAGATTACCGCTACGTATACATCACTAGATCGGAGGAAGCTGGGAGGTGGAGAGGACGAGGAGACCGAACACACGCAGATTCAGCTGAACGTCAGGGGAGCATCTCGAATGATAGGAACAGTATTGAGGATCGGTCTACCGTTCTATGCGGCGGCTAACCTCGGGGGTCAGCGGATAGCTTTGATGATGTTGGTCGCGCTCGCTGGGGACCTGATGAAGACTGAGGGAGCTAGAACAGATCTGACGAGAACAGAAGGCTGGAAACGACTCCTGAGTTCCCGAAGGTGGACACTCGCAGCTCTTGGCTGTCAATTCCTTCTCGACGTTACTGGTATCACCAACAAAGCTGGCGCCGCTACATGGACGGGCTACTTTACCCTTGCCGTATCCATATTTGCTTTACCAACACCATTCATACCATCGTCAACTGATGACTCAATGCCCGACTTACCTAAGCCAAGGTCTTCGATATCAACGTCAGCCCTCTTCTCCAAACGATGGGATGCATCGGTGGAAGACGCCCAAATGTCATCATTCAATATGACGGCATCGCCATTAATTCGCACCGCGGAGGATGCCCATTCAACTCTTCTGACAGGGGCTATACTTGGACTCTTTAGCATACTCAGCTTCTTTCTGTCTCCACAAGGTCTAAAGCAAATGTCCATACTACATTCTGGATGGGTCGTGCTTGTGTCCTTCGCCGCTGCTGTGTCATTATTGATTGCGAGACCTTCCTCATTGAACAGCAAGAGGAAGTTTGGTCTCATTCTGGGGTCCTTGTTCATTGTCATCTTTTCAAAGGCCTCTCACGATAGAGAATGGACATCATTTGCATATGAAGGGGTCTTCGTCGGAGTTTCTTGGTTGGCTGGATTTTTAGATACCCGGTCCTTATTTTCTTCCTCTGATTCCGAGCACAACTCATACAACAACCATCAGCATCAGCACAACCACCACCATCATTCAGCGACCTTGCATGCGTCTAAGCCATCGGTGCTTACCGCCTTCCTTCTTCGCACATTCCAGCATTGGCCATTGTTGTATAGCATTTTGGCGGAGAAAGATTCTCGCCGAATCTTCTATTTTATGACGTGAGTACCAGAAAAGAGATACCTAGGTGCTGTGTACTAATTCTTGCAGACTTAATTTCGTCTTCATGCTTGTCCAGACATTTTATGGCATAGCTACAGGCTCTCTTGGCCTGCTCAGCGACAGTATACATATGTTCTTCGATTGTTTGGCACTTGTGGTGGGACTGTGCGCATCAGTAATGAGCAAGTGGCCTCCTAGCACGCGGTTTCCCTATGGCTACGGCAAAATGGACACTCTTGCTGGCTTTGCCAATGGCATCTTCTTAATGTGAGGTAGCCCAGCAAGCGGTGAAATATATTTCGGGCTAACCCTTTGTGCAGGCTCATCAGTGTTGAGATCGTCTACGAAGCTGTCGAGCGGCTAGTAGAAGGTAGTGAGATGCAGCGGCTTGGTGAGCTGTTGACTGTCAGCGGCCTCGGGCTGTTAGTCAACCTTGTCGGTATCATGGCTTTCGACCATGCTCACCATGGCCACTCCCATGGAGGCCACAACCACTCTCATGCAGACGGCCACACGCACCAAGGACATGGTCACGATCATGATCACCACCACAACCATGACAACCACTCCAGCTCAGCGTCTACTCATGACCACACGCCATTCTCATCAATTCCGCCCACGCCATCGAAACCCCGTGCTCCCCCTACTGACAGCGGCCATCATCATCATCACCACCACCACGGCAACGAAAACATGCATGGGATATTCCTGCACATCCTAGCTGATACCCTCGGTTCTGTCGCCGTCGTCATATCCACTCTTCTTATACACTTCTACGGCTGGTCTGGCTTCGACCCGCTCGCTTCTTGCCTCATTGCTATCTTAATCTTCGCTTCCGCAATCCCACTTGTGGCATCTTCTGCCAAGACGCTTCTCCTCACCGTGCCAGCAGGTACGGAGTTCGATCTGAGGGAAGCACTAGCGGGTGTAAGCGGCTTGAGGGGAGTGGTTGGCTATGCGGTGCCGCGGTTCTGGTTAGAGGAAGGCGAGAAGGGCCAGGTCTTGGGAGTCATGCATGTCGTGGCGGGGAGAGGGGCAGATTTGGACGATGTGAGAGAGAGGGCAGTTGGGTTTTTGAGGGAAAGGAATATGGAAGTTTTGGTGCAGGTGGAGAGGGAGGGTGAGGGGAGGTGCTGGTGTGGGGGCGGGACGAAGGTCGGATGAATAGTGTTTGTACACAGATAGCAGCATATGGTATCAACTCTAGCGTTTGTGGATATGTAGGTGTATCGTATATATTACCCTTCCTGGCCTCGAGATGTGCGTGGTTTGATGTTTCTTACCCGTAGCTCCAATCAATGGACAATTCGACGCTGCAATTCTCCGTGTGCTTGTCTACATTGCTTGTATACCATGCCTGATCGTCTTCCCTCACCTTACCGGACTGAGTCGAGACTCAACCGGTGTTAATTGTTGCGTTGGCCGTGGATCCTTCTTCGAAGCCCGATAGTCTTTCATCTCCCACCAGCTCCCCCAAGATCCACCACCCTCTCACTCCAGTATCCCCGCCCCCACCTGATGCGCGCCATCATAAATATTAAACCTCGCCGTCGCATACCCAAACTTGCCCATATAATCCATCAGCGCAGACGTCGCCGCCCCGAGCACACTCCACGTCGTCTGGTGATTGTTTGCGTTCCACGTCCGCAGCGAAAAGCCGCGGGCTTGCCACTGGAAATTGCCCGCGGGGACGGGGCCGTCGCCTTCGAGCGCTACATGCCCGACTATGTAGCTGTAGGCTTCGTTCACCATGTCGTGCAGGTTGAGGCCGGAGACGAAGTGCAGGTAGGTGAATGTTATATAGGTTTGGGTGCCGTGGGCGCACCAGAAAATGGAGTTGGGGTTGGAGCGGGCGGAGAGGGCGCTAGATTGGTGGGGGGAGGGTTAGATTTGGGGAGGAATGGTGGAAGGGAGGGGGGGGGGAGGGGGAAGCTTACGTTCCGGCGACGGTGGCAGGAGCGTTTTGACAGACATGGCTTCGAGGGGTTAGGGATGGTGAGAGGGGGGCTGCGAGGGTGATGGCGGCGAGTTGGATCAGAAGAATGAGGAGGCGCATGCTGAAGTCTTGAGAAACCCTTGGAAGTGCCTGGTGTGGGCTACATGTGGATGACAGGTAGGGAGAAGTGCCATGCTGGAGGAGGAATATCTACGTATCAACGAAAGTAAAACTTGACATCTAATCGTAACCGTCATCGTGATGTAGGAGTAGGAGTATTCATGAAACAGTGAAGGCGAGGCAGGGTCTTCTCCAGGAAGCGCAGGAAGCTTTGCGTGGAACGTGCAAGCATATGGAGGAAGCACAGTGGTCTCGGAGGAAGCGCATGTACATCAAGTAGGTAGGAAGCAGCCTTGTTTGCTGTGGCGGTCTCCTGTAGACGAGAGCGATGTTCCGCTCCAGGGTCCCAATGTTTCAGAGTGCCTCAGACTTATTCAAGCCATCCAATGGAGCCTCATACCAGTTTCGCTAATCACACACGATGACTGGCTGCTGTATCTGTGACGGCACGCTAATGTAGCGCCGGAGCTTGCTCCGAGTCCGACGCCATTCCGCCAAGGTTCGACACATGGATTAGGTTTGAGGCTATTTCGACCTCACCTATCGCTTTGGCAGCGGAACGAGCAACTCCTCGTTTTTCTCCAATGTTATGACTGCTATTGTTCAAGCACTGACTGGGCTCCACCGGTCTCATAAGCAACTCTCCTGAGGGCGACTGAGCATAAATATCACAAGACTACAATGATAGAACAATATCACTTTCACTGACATCAGATTTGCAGGGATGTTGAAAGAGGTCCAACTACCCTTCTACCCATCAGCCACTAATTGCCTTGCATGGTCAAAAGACGGCGAACTGGCTGTTACCGCCGGGGAACATGTTCATCTCCTGGTAGATTGCTGCCGCCTCCGCTCCCATTCTTCCGCAATTTCTAAAGCCATGCAGGTACCGGAACGCAAAGCTACCGCCAAATCGAAGGGTATCCAAGATGCGGATCCCTGGGCAGCAGTCCGTTTCCGTGTAAATGGCTTCACCACCGACGAATGGCCCATGCAGGAACCCAGTAGCTTCGCGGACTTCTCAATCGGAGAAGAACAGTCTATGAGTACCGTCTCGGCACTAAGCTGGTCCGCTCCTGGCCTTGGAAAACACCGTCGTTCAGTGCTTGCGGTCTTGACCTCGAATCTGGTGCTCTCAATTTGGGAGTCCAAATCCGATCCAAAAGAACAGGAGAGTTGGGAGAGAGCCCTGGTGGTTAACCACAGCCTTCGCGATTACTTTTCTAGTCATGATGATAATATCAACGCGCCTGATATCAGAGAAGGCTCACTCCGCCGCAGGACGAGGATTCGGGCTTCGGCGTGGGCTGAGCCATTACGTTGGGAAGGCAGCCATGGTCCTCCTTCCTACCAGAGCAAGTGGGGCATGTTCCTCTTGGCCGTCACCAATGATAATGGAGAGATCATCATTCTACGTATCGTCAATCCTTACAGTATGGAGGTTGGCCAGTCCGGTAAATGGGATGCAATGATATGGTGGCATGGCAAAGATGTTCCAGCAACACAGGCTGAGTCACAAGCTGCTCGACCTGTCCAGCAGTCAGTACTAAGCGCCATAATGACTCAAAAATTCTTCGTCCAGGACTTGGTTTGGAGTTCTTGGATGTATTCGGAAAATCACTACGCGCTGCTCACCTACAAATGGGCTGCTCAGGTTTACTCCCTGAAAGTATCTTTCTTTCGTCAGCCAGTTCACATCACAACTGCTTTAGACTGTGGAGAGGAGTTCGCAAGTATTTCAAATCTTGAGCCTGTACATACTAGCACAATGACACCAAATAACTGCCCTATGCTTTCTTGTTCTTACAAACAAGCCGATGATGTACGTTTCCCTTACCTCCTGGCGAAGGGTCAAAATCGTTGGTGGTCTCCGCCTTGGGGACCCCTCAGCCCCTCAACAGCTAGAGTGGTTATTGAAATATCTTTGGGTGAAGGCTCTTGATCGTGATGACTGCTGGCATTGGGCGAAGAGTATCCCGAAACCACTCTTCGTTGCCAAGGTGTTGAGGGGCCCCTAGGTGGGAACCGCTGATTATTATGACCCTGTATCACCTCCTTGATCGACGCTTGGCTGATTATTGTAGAGTGGCGTTAGTACACATATAACAGCGATAGCTGCTCGAGACACAATTAATATCTGCGTTGTCAGCGTTGATTCAGAAATGCATACTCACAACCGTGACGTCTACAAACATCAGCTAGAGGCGAAACTGGATCGATGGATGCCTGCTGAGGATGAAGCAAACGTGGTCCCGATGCATCCATGGGATCAAGTCAGCGGTATGCACCCCCGGCCACCACCCGCAACGTGGAATATTTCTAACTTTAGGCAGGTCTCGCACTTTGCAAGGAGCCTGATGCTACTGAATTCTACTTGTACATCACGACACATCTTTCGCATCTTGAGGCCCTCAAGTATACGCCATCTGGAGAACCCAGATGGAGTACATGCGTCGACACGGTGCTGCAAAATCGAATGTCTGACTGCCGAATGCGATTCGACCACGGGCATGACCTAGGTGGTTTGAGCGTGATGAAAACTTGGGGCCTCGCTTCATTAGGCAGTTACGTTGCCGCATGCGTTACAGTGCACCCAGGCGATATGGTCGAGTATACCATTCAGTCTGTGGAGCGGTCAACGATAGTTTTTGGCGAAACTGAGGATCAGGATCGCCGGTTTCCTTGGGAACTAGTCACCGAACATGCTGCCACTGAGGCCGAAGCGCAGGGACGAATTTTAGATACTACACTCGCGGGAGAGAAAGTTCATGACGGAAAAGAGCGATCCGTCCTTACCAACCGAATAGTATATGCAGCGGCCTGTGCAAGCATGCGACTATGGGATGCTGGAAGATCTGAAAGGCTCGAGCGTGCAAAGAAGGCACTTCGAACACTTGAGTCTGTAACGGGCTTTGCTTTCGCATCGGAAATCGCTTGCATCGAACGTCTGTTGACGATGAAAGGTGCTGATCCTGACAAGCAGGCCTCTGAAATCAAGAATTTTACCCGACACGTCAATATGGACCATTACCCCAATACCACAGCAGCTTCACGGATTCATGAGATGTGTTCTATCTGTGGTGAGAGTATCGTGTGGGATAGTCTTGACGCAGCTCGTTGCTTTCATGGTCATGCTTTTGGTATGTCTATGTGGCACTCTCAATGACAAGTAACTACAAGGAAGTCTAGCTAACAACTGTAGTGCGGTGCGCGTTGACATTTCTCACCATACAGGAGCCTGGAATCTCTAAATACTGCGAAAGCTGCGACCGAGAGTATCTCGACGAGCAGGTGTTGTTGGATCCTGCGAAACATGTCGATGGGCGTCCGGAGGTAGAGACCCAGGAGCTCTCAGTCGGGGTTTCTCAAGAAAGTACTAGCATCTATGTGGAAGGAACCCACGATAGTGGATCTGGAATGCCCGCAGAGAAAGAATATGAAAATGCATCGTTAGCACGTGTGCTTTTCAGTACTTATGATGTATGCGTTTATTGCGGTGGAAAATTTGTGGGTTGAGGGCGCATTCCACGCTTGTGCCGCTCGATTGGTTATTGTGCATTCCTATGATACCCCAAAGCATTAAAGGAGTGTCCCTTTAATTCACTCGCTTTGTTTGCTATGATCGTGCTCTTTGTCTCTGAAAGGCGCTATGAGTTGAGGCTATGACAATGCTGAGTTGTATCATGTGTTGCAGTTGCAACGTGAGATGTTGCCGCAAGCGGACTGCCGCATCCGGACAATGCTCACAATGGAGCTGTAGCAATACTAACAGTGATTGCGATGAAGCTTATGGAGCAGCACCGCCAGAGTTTCAGCAGTACAATCCTGCCTCGAGATCATGGCAAACTCCGAGCATCGCGACGACAAAGTCCTGTCCGTCTCTACAACACCAACCGGCTCGCCAACCTTTGTCGACGGCCCTAGCAGTCCAACTCGAAGCGTCCACACAGAAATTAGCTCCGTATCGCAAGTTCAGCATTCTGACCGAGACGACTCGGGACGCAGACAGTCTGACATCAGCGATTATCCCGAAGGCTCTACAATCGGAATCAAATCGCCCCAAGGAACCATCTTTGGCTCCACAACCGCCAACACGCCCATAGACTCGCAGTTCGGAACACCGGCAGGGTATTCGGTTTTGTTCGACTACCCTGAAGGATCCCCTTTTCGAGCTCTGCCGCCACAACCGCCAAGACGGCCATCTGTCGATACTAAGAATACTGTGGCACCTAGCCAAACTGAAACGCATTCTCCGGCGGTCACTGGGGAGGGAGTTGCTAAATTTGCTGCATATCCTGAGGGGTTGATTAATGGTATAAAATCCCCGAAATCGCCCGTCGATACGGTACCGTCGACAGCTACGACTCAGACCACCGACACGTTGGCAAGTGCATCCACGGACGCACACGCTGAGCGATCTTTTAACGTCCCTTTCCTCTCTAAATTCTTGCCCATAACACGGAAGTCACACCCAGCCACCGAGAGCTTCATGTTCGGAAGCCCACAAGGCCCTACTAAGCTGAGGCGCTCTCAGCACGGCTACAAGCGCCAAGTAGTGGAAGAGCAGCAACAACAAGAAGTCAAGGAAGCTAGCAGGCAACAGGAGCTCAAGGAGGCCCTCGCAGAGGGTCCGCCGCCAGGGTCACAATCATTCTTCGACGCCAATTCTAGCGATGAAGAAGAACCTGACGCGGACACTGCTGTCATAGGCGCCGCTAGGATAGGAAGCGTAAAGAGGCCGCAACTAGTCGAACACCGCTCCTCGAGCCTCACCAAAAAAGACTCAACCGAGCCCGAAGCGGACAACCCAACCCCGTCGAAAGGAAAAGGAGCCCGATTCCTTGGCACAAACATCGAGACCCTCCGCGCACTCGAGGGGGCCCCCAACCAAGATCCCGCGACCTCAATCCCCGTCGCCGGACACCTAGGCCTCGCCAGCGCACCCCTGCCCGTGCTCACGGAAAACGAGCCCGTCGGGTTAGGAATCCAAAACCCACCCCATCTGAACTTCCAAAACGGACTCCGCTCCCACCCGATACAGCGCTCTCAAACCGTGCCGTCGAGACCTAGGCGGAAAGTCACGTTCCCGCCACCGCCGCCGTTGGAGGAGTTTAAGAGCGAGCATAGGGCGTTGAGGCAGAGTGTGGTCAGTACGCCTTACCCTGTTGACGGGAGTCGGGGGCGGGGGATGGATGTTGTTGTGTTTTTGCAGTTGAGCGGGCTGAGGGGGAGGGGGAGGAGGATCGGGAGTGTGGTTGTTCCCGGGCGCAGCAAGAGGGGGAAGAGAGGGGATGAGAGTGCTGAGGCTGCGTCGGGAGTATCCAAGGGACGGAACGTGGGATTTGACGATCGAGAGCTCTTTCGGCTAATGCGCGCGGAGTATAGGCGGAGAAGGGGACCGCTTCGGGTTCTAGCTGGGGCGAGGAGTTTAAGGCGTGTTCGTCTGCGGCCTGATTCTTCCGCGGTTGGGAGGGATGGCCATGGTGGCTCCGCGCCTGCACCTGACGAGGATGATTCCGCAACTTCGGCGCGGCTGACAAGGCTTTTCAGCTCCCCTGATACTGGGAAGGGGAAATTCGACTGCGTTGACTTTGTTAGTAATACCTCCAACCACGACACTGTCACGTTCGAGCTCGTGGAAGATTGGTCCGTTACGAGGATTGCGTCGGCGGTGGTGACGGTTGTGGTGGCTAGTCTAGCCGCGACGTTGTTGTGGGTTTTCTTGGGGACGGGGGGTGGGGGGCAGGAGTTTAGAGGGTTTGAAGGGGAGGGTATTGGGTTTAGGGGTGCGGGAGGAAGGGTGGAGGCGGGGGTGGCGTTAGGGGTGTTGGTGCTTTTGGTTGGGTGGACAGCGGTGGGGGCTTGGGTGGGTTTGAGTTGGGTGGGGTAAGGGGGGTTGAGGGGTGGTGGGTGGTATGTTCGATGATACACAATTGGTTCAGCGCGAAAGCACTTATTCTTTAGCGGCGAGTTTGTAGAGCTCAAAGAAGTTGGAGTGATTGATTTGGAATGAGAAAGAGGATACTGGAATGTCTGGCTAGGGCTCAGTGACTACTGTTCAGCCACACTCTGTTGACTGAGCGAGTCTGTTCGTTAAGCCTCCGTTCGGGAGCTAGACATATTGTCCCATTCACGGACCAGGCTGCTTTAGTCCCCCGATGGCTGTCCTCGTCGTTGAAGAACATGAGAAGTGTTATCTGAGGTAAGAGAATCGGACATAAGCCATGAAGAGAAGGAGATTTCCCTTACCAAATCTATTAGCGAGCTGTAGCAGAAGTAGTTCCAATTTCCCACGCGGAACATTCGGTTCTCTTACTATACCATTGGCCCTTAGCTCTCACGTCTGCTCTGTTCCAAGGGTGGTCGAGAAAACCTTTCAAATTGCCAGAGCACACTGAGAACGTACTTACTGGGAATAATTCCAAGTACCCTCAAGCCATCAGAGCCACTTCATCCAAAATCCCATCTTCAATACCAGTCGAAGAACAAAAAGGAGTCTAGCCTGTAACCAACCGGAGAAACGGCGGAAGCCCGCCAAGCGCAGCCAAGCCAAGCCCGGGGCGGCGCGTCACGTCACCGGAAACGCCGATCACCGGCGCCCCGAAAGCTGCAGCTCCCACAAACATCCTCGGCAAAAAGCCCCCCCCGCTCCTCTCTCCCATCCCTCTCTCCCTCAAGCAAACCCTAACCAACCCTAACAATGACTTCCTCCTCCTCATCCCCCAGCTCCTCGGGCTCCTCCTCTTCCTCCTCCCTCCCCATTCCTACGAGCACCGAAGAGCTAAAAGAAACCCTCCCCCACATCCCGACCTCAACTGACGAACTAAAAGAAGAAGTCGTCGCGGCGAAGAAATCGACGCTTTCGGGGCTACGGTCGCTGGTTGGAGGCGGTGTCGGTGGTGTGTGCGCGGTGGTGGTGGGACATCCGTTTGATCTGGTGAAAGTGCGGTTACAGACGGCGGAGAAGGGGGTGTATACGGGGGCGATTGATGTGGTGCGGAAGACGGTTGCGAGGGAGGGTTTGGCGAGGGTAGGTAATTGGGCACACTGGGGAGGCAATTGGATGGGAAGAGGCAGTTGCTGAATGGTATTAGGGGCTGTATGCGGGGGTTTCGGCGCCATTAGTGGGAGTAACACCTATGTGTAAGTCCCCCTTAAGAAATCCTGCCAGTAGCACTCAACTAACCACCATTCTCTTACACACATCTGGTACCTCCCCCTTCCTCCAACCCCAACCCCGCCCCCCAACTAACCCCCCACCCAGGGCTACGACATGGGCAAAGGCCTCGTCAACACCTTCTCCACCGTGCCCAACAACCAATACAGCATCGGCCAAATCTCCTTCGCCGGCTTCTTCAGCGCCATCCCCATGACCCTCATCACCGCCCCCTTCGAACGCGTCAAAGTCCTCCTCCAAATCCAAGGCCAGAAACAGCTCGCCCCCGGCGAAAAACCCCGCTACGCCGGCGGCGTCGACGTCGTCCGCCAGCTGTACAAAGAGGGCGGCATCCGCAGCGTCTTCCGGGGAAGCGCCATGACGCTCGCGCGCGACGGCCCCGGCTCCGCCGCCTACTTCGCCACCTACGAGTACATCAAGCGGAAAATGACGCCCAAAGACGCCGACGGCAATCCGAGCGGGGAATTGAGTTTGACGGCCGTGATGACGGCGGGCGGGGCTGCCGGCGTGGCGATGTGGATCCCGGTGTTCCCCATCGATACGGTCAAGAGCCGGTTGCAGAGTGCGGAGGGGAGGCCGACGATTGGGGGCACGGTGAGGGGCTTGTATAGGAGTGGCGGGTTGAAGGCGTTTTTTCCGGGGATGGGGCCGGCGATGGCGAGGGCGGTGCCGGCGAATGCGGCGACTTTTTTGGGGGTCGAGTTGGCGCATAAGGCTATGGATCGCATGTTTTAGTGTTGGACATGGGGCGGGGGCCGGGGGGATGGGGGCATGGGGGCATGGGGGCGGTGTATATATGGAAAGGGTGGGGCTAAGTGGGCGGGAGTGGTTGGGAGTGTGTATGCTTTGGGGGAGACTTCTTAGACATTCGATGGCGGCGATCTGGATCTGTTTGAGATACGCGTCGATAGATAGAATTGAGATATATGCAATCTGTTTCTTGTGTCGGCTTGGGCGCTTACGAGAAACTACTACTCGCTCAATAGCATTAATGTCCTGGGGCACACAGTCGTCGAGACTTTGAAATGGTGCCGACTCGGGCTGTTCAATAGGAGGCAAGGGGAATAGGTTTTGAGGCTAGGTAGGGTAAGTTGCAAGCTCCCAAACAGCAACGCCTAGTTGGCCATTTAGGAATTCGTTCAGACAGATCCCCTTCCAACATTTAATTCACACCTGCATTTAGTCCTCCACACTGGAAGGTAGATGAACTTGTTTCCAAAGTTCTGAGGCTACTCGTGGTAAGTAACAATGGTCTTCCCCCTATGCGAGACGAAATAGAGTAACAAAGACAATAACATGTTATCAAGTTTCCGGCGCTACTGTGAAGATAGTGGAATTCGACCGGCCAGTGACAACTAGCGTCTCGGGTCTCCCGACAGCTCTGACTCCATAGTCCTCTAGAGCAGCAGTCTCAGGGAATACAGATGACCCGAAATGAGGCCTGGACAGTATCCGCAGCACAGCATGCCTCGACCTCAAGGCCTCTGTCTTGCCTCCATCACTCATGATGTTTCCGCAGTCACACCGAACCGGGTTGCTACCAGCAACGTATCGTCAATGGGACCCCCGCAATTCATGACGCCCGTAAAGGCTCCTCTAACGAATGATGTGGAAAAGGACTGTGGAAAACAAAACATGGTCCAAGCGACAGGCGTCTTGTTGCTAGTTGGCTGTAATGGCTCGAATAGAAAGAACGATGGCCAATGGGTCGGATTTGTGCTCATCTCAGGAGAAAGGTAAGATCCGCTCTTCTACCTCCCCACCTAAGCAGGACTTGATGACATATAAGAGTATAGCCCCGGCTGGAAAGACCCATGCGGCAGCGGTGAATGCATCGCTGATACTGTGACCTACTGCGTAAATCAGGACCAGTGCAGTTGCCATGCTGCTAAAGAGTATGATGGTCGCTCCAATCATTGTTATGTGGCGCAGGCAAACCTGTCGTACGTTAACAGTGGTATGTGGCGGGTGAGACCGCAAGTTGGTTATGCTGTGAGGTGAACCACTGTGGGCCGTGTTGTGTGCTTCATTAGCAGCAGTTCTGTCATCCTGTGCAAATTGTATGCCGCCAGAGGACATTGTTGAATCAGAAGGAACTTCGACAACAAAGGCGCTGTTGGGAAGCCGCTGTTCATTCCACCTGTGACGGAGCTCACCAGGGAAACTGCTGGGATGATCGGCAACCTTGCGCAACACTGTGGAAAGGTTCTCAGCGACCAGTGATGACCGTTCTTGTGGGCTGAGCTTGGCAGTTCTGGTCCGATTTATGCGTCGAGTGAGCCCCTGAATACTCTCGAGACTCGACGCTTTGGTGGCTTCAATCTGCCATGTAGAGATCCTGAGGGTTCCCCCCGAAGGCACAAGCTCATCGCTGGACTTCACCTCGCTATCAGGATCACCCGGGTCGATGACATTAGGATAAATGTGGAAAGCTTCCAGGAAAAGAAGGCTCTCATTGTGAAAATCTTGTGGCGTACCAGTAAGCAAGTTCTCCATTACGGTCATAGTGGTCTTCCAAGTCTCCATGGAGCGGTCATAAGGACTCTTATTCAGGTTGTCGCCCATTCCATACAATGTAGCATGGCTGATGGCGTACATAAATCGTCCACGTTCCATTCTCTGCATCACATCAGCAACAAGAAGCCAGGCTCTAGCACTTGCGTCCCACTCTGCAAGTTGTTCTCTGCTTGGACTTTGCTGCCTCATCACAGCGATTGTGCAATGACTCAGGAGTTGGTTTTGCTCATATTTGCGCGCTATTTCCTTCTTCCTTCTTTCGATAAGCTTCATCCATAAGCTGGTGGCTTTATCTCCGCTACCAGTGCGCACAATTATGCAGGTAAGGAACCAGACCTGAAGTGCGCTTGAACCTGACGTGACCGCAGCCCATAAAGAAGTTGCGTCAGACCATTCAATAATTCCAAAGTCTCCACATTCCTGAACCGCCACGAATGTAGCGCTTGCGATGTGGCACATACGCTTGCCGTATGCTTTCAACAAATTTGGAGTTGCTGGAACTACCCCTTCAAACAGGGCTCCAAGCTTTCGTGCAGTGGTGTGGGGGGTCCCTTCTTCGGCATTTGACCGTCTTTCCGTGGAGAGATAGTTCCCCAGCGCTTGATATTCCTCAGGTGCTTCAACCTTCAACAGGCTAAAGTCATTATCGGAATTGGTCAACAGAAGCGCGGTGACATCGTTGCTGGCCGATGCTAATGCGGCCTGAACTCTTTCGACGGCAGACATCGAGATCGAAAGTAATGATGGCTCGTACGAATCTCTACCTGTAAAAGACTGCGTACCATGAGTGACAGTTGTCGCATCTTGCGTTAGGACTCTGACCTCAAGCCTGGCTTTCCCACAAGAGCTAGTCCTATCATTCGCACTATCTCAGCATCGCTATCAGAGAGAAACTTCCAGGTGGCATAGGATGTGAAGCCACGAGGCTCATTCTGGCTGGAGCATCGAAGCTGGAGCCTTGTCAAGCAAGTGGCGAGATTTTACGGCAAGTCCCTCATGTTGTCACACTAGCACAGCCATGACGACAAGGAGATCAATTGGACCTCTCTACCACACACATGTAAAAAAGTCTCATGGATTGGGGGAAGAAATTAGCATCATTCAACGAAAATTCTTTAAACGCAGCATTATCAGACCGTTTCCCAAGTCTACTCGCGAATTAGTCTGGACCTCTAACAAAAGAACAGTACCATTATCTCAAACACTCACAATTGCACACATCAGCAGCTGTTCGAGTTACCTGCGTTGAGGGATGTAACCGTTGTTCTGCAGGTTGCCGCGATCCTAGGCGACGTTAATACACCAATTGAAATCCAGTGAAGCCGTTCGGTTGGCACTCAGTAGGGCGAGCGAGAGTATGAATGATACTATCCATTAGACGTCGTGGGCAAAATGCGTTCCTTACAGCATACATGGGTCTGCCAGACGGCGGGACCCTCCGACCTGTCTTGATAAGGTTATATAGATTTGTTGTAAGCATTCCCTTCATACCACCATGTAGCCCACCCCATTCGCGTTCCACCGATTATCAGTCAGCTACAGTATCATCGAGTCTGTTCCAGCACCCTCCAGTGTCTCTTCTCAGCTTCGGGCGGACTTACAGAGGACAACCCCAAGTCCACTATGCAGACATAGTACCCAATAACAAACCCAAATAGCCGCCAAGCAACAAAGCTGCTCCAGGTCCCAATATTCATTGAAACTGATCTCTAGAGCAATCCCCAAAATCCCTAATCCTAAGGACACGGCTTATCGTCAAATGTTGGATAGAGTTGGGAATATACCATTGAAAATACCACAATCGTGGATTGGACCGTCAATATGGCGGTGATGATGTCTGCAGCGACTGGGCTGACTGTTCACTACGTTGTTATCCGTTAGCCATTCACACCATCGTATTAATTTGCCATATAATCTCTCATAGGCGCAGAGAGGAAAAGCTCAAGGACAATCTTTACCGTGATAGAGGTGGTAATGATGACTGTCGTTGTTCAAGTGACTGTGGCCCTGGTTGAAGGCGATATGAAACACGAGCAAGCGCTGCTAATGCGACTGAGAGGAAGAGTTCCAAAGGACGACTGGAGACAGGGAGAGGTGGTAGATTCATCTCGCTTTGACAGTGGTGAGGAAACATAGATCGCTGATTGGGCCGCAGTCACCGTATCAAGTCTGTAATTGATATTCAGTACTCTCGTACTGATAATGTAGGGACAAAGATGGGACACACTTGCGTCTGGCAGATAGCTTCTGATGATGCTAGTAGTAGTGCTGAAATTCGAGTACCTTGCTCCTTCACAACAGCACCCCACCCGACCAGAATGGGCAATGCTCATGAACAGTGTGACTGACATAGCATGACCAAGCAGCTGGTCTAGCTGAAAAGACTGCATCACAGTAAGAGTCGATGATAATGGGATGAAAGGAACCATTTGCTTGAACAAGATTGAAGTTTCTTAAAGAAAAATATAATTAAGCTCGAACAATATTCTCAATATATTCCAACATATTTGTACAAACAAAAACCCTTCCTACTCCCTTATCTAGAAGACAAATTTAAAAAACGAACATATCTTCACCAAGCTCATTCCCCAATCGCCCCCACCTCCCCGAACACAAACGAAAGCAACCTTCCCTAGGCGAAAGTGCTCAAATACAGTCTAATACACACACAATTCGGGTTAGCCGCCGTAAGCCGTGCCTGCAACAAGATATGATTGCCCGTCGATCCAGCCCGATCGTTGCTCTGACAGAAGGCAGCATAGCCTCCCGCATTCAGCTCATACTTCGACTCCATGCATCCATCGCTCGCCGTCACGTTGGCGAAATGGTAGTCCGTCGTCGCCGTCGTGCTCCATTGGATATGTCTCGCTCCGGCCGCCACTCCCGGATGGCTGATGTAGTACAGTAAACCTTGGTTATAACGAATTCCGACTTAACGAATGTCGGCTTTTAACGAATTAGAACCCACTTCTTCCCGGTTTTTGTATGTAAAATAACGAATGTCTCGCTACTTAGAATATTCGTTAATTCTCGTTGAAACTTTGCGGGTATTCGTTATACCCAAGTTGGAATTTGACCACCTAAATCCTTGAAAGCACTGCAGGGTGACCTTAGTAAGCTGAGTCTGCAGGGCTGAGCACCTCTGAGTAGGGGGGTTTTGGGTGCTGCTGGCGTGCCCAGACATGCCAAGCTTCTGGTCATAACGAATACTTGTATATAACGAATGTTTTACTTCCAAACCGGCATTCGTTATAACCAAGGTTTACTGTAGTAGTATCCGTAATTCACCGAGTACAATTGCTTTTGCGAGGTGATGATGAAGATTCCTTTCGTGCCGGGGGCGTTGATGTTGTCGAATGGGAGTTGAAGCCGTTCTAGCGGCCAAGACAGGTAGCAGAGGTGGAGAAGAGTTTTCTTGTGTAATCAATGAACTCGAGACTATGGCCAGGCATGATAGTGGTGCCCCTGACGAAGGCAGTAATGAGATATGGTCGCATGCAGTTGGTCAAGAGTGTGTAAGAACAAGAAGATTTGAGAAGATCCCGGAAGATCTTCTCAATTGATTGTCTGCAGATAGAGGGCGGAGACTTCGTATGTCATATACCAGAGATGTTGTGTTCAGGCGAGGTAGTGAAACAAAAAGAAGAGCAGGTCATAAGTTTTACAGAAGGGAAGAAAATTGGATTTTTCAAGACATGTTGTCGCAGTGACTCCTCTCGGTTGCCTTCACGCGAAAATGCCACGAAATCTGATTCCTCCCAGGGGCTGCTTGGCACCACTTACAGGCAGAAGTTCGAACATGGTCTTGAACAACAATGATCGGTCGAGGCTGAAGCCTGTGGCAATCGGATGCGTAGATACTCATCGTTACTTTGATGTCGTTGTGTGGTTCAGGTTTCACTTGAAGTTTGGCTTGGCTAAAAATACAAACGACTCGTACTCGTAGGGCTGTCGAGGCACCCCGTGGGCCACCATTGGCTCGCGTAACTAGCGCGTAGTTGCTGATTCAACTAGATCGAGGCTGAGCGATTTCCTGCTGCCTTGCGCTTAAGTGGCAACGTCACCCCCTCGACTCAACCTCACCTTTGTCACCCTCCTCTCCCACCTATTCTCTCTATTGTTCATCTGTTTTCGTTTTGGACGCACCATCCTTCCAACACAAGTTCACTATCAGCCCTTTCGAGACTTTCAAATACCGTCGCGATGTTGCATACAGCCGTCGTCAACCACCTCGTGCGTCGCACGTACGAGGAGGCGACGCAAGAATGGACCGTGGCACCTTTTGACAACGACGTCAAGACCTTTCAACTCCCGACATGGGCCCTCGCCATGCTTACAATCACCGGCTTGCTTTACTTCTTAGTCATGGCCGGCGTACGTCCTCTCCTCCCCACTTCCAGAACACAGTCAGAGTCTAACATCTCACGAACAGGTCGAGTACACCTACGGCACAGTCGTCGCCACCCTCGCCATGGTCGAAACCCCAACCGCCGTCGCCATCATCAAGACCGAAGCCACCGACTCCGACGACCCCGACGCCCCCCTCCTCACCCCCGGGGAAAAAGCCTCCGAGAAAACCCCCCTCGCAGAACCCGAGCTCCTCCTCCTTAAAACCGCCCCCATAACCTCTAGTTTCCGCACCACCCTCCGCCACCTCCGCGCCCACGCCGGTCGGCTCTCCCTCCTCCGCGGCGCCAAAGCCGCTTTAGCATTCCACATGCTGCACTTCGTCCTCACCAACATCGCCATGATCGTCTTCGGTCGGCAGCGTACCCTCGAGCCCGTGGCCGCCTGGATCGCAGCCGTAGTTCTCACCCGCATCAACATGACCTGGACGCACATCATCATCTCGGAGAACTCCTCAAAGCGCTGGTGGCTGCGTCTGCCCAGCTTCCAAAGCGTGCGCAAGACCGTCCCCGCCATGGCGTTGTGGGCGACGGCCCAGCAACTCACGATCGTGATGCCGCGCATGCTGTTTCAGAACTTCGGCTTGACCAGATACTTCGAGGACCCGGAGAGCTGGGGAGCACTTCCGGAGGAAGGTCGTATCGACGTTCTGAACCACATGTTCCTCGTCTGCGCCGTTGCTTTCGCCATTGAAGTCTTGATCCTACTTCCTGCAACCGTGACTCTCAAGCGGGTGCAGGCGTCACAACTCCCGGAGGATGTCGACGGTATTGTGCCCTTTGACCGCACTTTTGGCGGACGCGTCGTGGCTGAGTCTGCGGGCGGGACGGGCGTGTTGGGACTTCTTGAGGCGTGGAGGAGCTTTGATTGGGCGGCTCGGGTTCGGTTGGTTAAGATTTATCTTAAGACGGGCGCTATCCAGGCGGCTGTTAGTGTTCTGTTCCTTGGGGTTGTTTATGGAGAGTTGAGGTTTATTATGGGGGATTCGTTGGATAAGATGGTGGTGGCTTATGCGGGGCGGGTCAATGATCAGTCGCACACCTGATTGCGTCGAGTGCATGTTGTGGCGATGGGTTGTGATATGTCTGAGACATGTCTTGTCGGTTGGAGGGTGGGTCGAAGGATGGGCAAGGAATCTGCCTGGTGTCATGGTTGTGCAGTGGGGATTGGGCTTCTACACTATTGCTAGGTATCGTCGGCGGGAACAACTTGGCGTGGTGTGGAACTGGTATGGCGCTGTAGAACGGTACCGGCACGGGCGTATGCGGTGGAGGAATAGGAATATGATGCTTGTACGCGTAGGATAACTGCTTTCACCTAGAGACAACGGACATTGAGAAGGGTGTCTTGAGTGATGATCACTAAAGTCTTCGAGTGCGATTACTGTAGTGCATGAGTAGTTGTTCTGCTCAGAGTATAGTCAACCATGAGCTACGGAGCACGACGTCTTAAGAGTCATCGACCATGTTTCCAGCTACCTCGCTTACATGTATGCCAATTCTACTGCCTTCCATATCATCACCTGCATCGCCACCAACTCCCTCCATCATCGTCATTGTCATCCTCCTCCCGGAGCTCCTACCCTATCCATGCTGTTACCACATCCCGGCACCCACCCCCCTCCCTCTCCACCCGCAAATCATAAGATTTCATAACTTCATCCTCGTCTCCACTTTCCAGTACCTTTCCCCCGTCCGTTTCACGCGTTCTAAACCCGCAAAACTATAAACCATAACCCCTACGAATGCCGCTTACTCATGCCCAACCCGTTTCGGATATGATCCTCGTGCTTGACGACGGCCAGGGGCAGGGCAGTGCCGACGCCGAAGAAGACGAAGAATGCCCATTTCCTAGGCGATGTCAGAGTTGTGAATGATGGCTTGAAATGGGGGGAGGGTTTGAGATGGGGATGGATGAGTGTGGATGAATGAACAGAGTGGGAGCGCGAGACGCAGAAGTGTTGTGGTCTTGGGGAGTGGGAGAGGGAGATCAGATGTGCTGCAACGTACCATCTGAACGGATTGATAGCGACACAGAAAACGAACCAATAGATCAGTTCGCTGTAGGTGAAGAAGTCGAACGCTGGCACACCACCCATCAGCTCTGTCCGGTCCGTTCTCTTTATTCTCAAAGGGGAAGATAAAACAAGTACACTCACCCCCACCAGGCGCCTTGGCCTTGATCCAGCGCGTCATATCAATCCACCGCTTCATCCACGCCTCCTGCGGCCGCGCCAGCGGATCCACCAAAAACATCAGCAGCAGCCGCGTATAGATGCCGATGTGATAGTTCCCGACCGTGCCGATGGCGTTGACGTAGGTGCAGTTGTTCGCGCAGATACTGACCTGCTCTTCTTAATCAAACCTGCCCAAAACACACAACCAGGGCGATTCACGAACCTCTTGGGGCGGGAAGACTTGCAGATACCAATTCGGCGGTTGGTAAGGATCTTGGAACACGTGGTCCGGCAGGAACGATAGACTGGGACGATGGAACCCCGTCGCCATGATGACCATGTCGCCTTTCACTTCTTCTTCCCGCCCGGGCCCGCCTTTCGGAACGCCTTTCGCGCGGCGGTTGAACCGGATGCCGTGTTCGGTAAAGCCGACGATTTCGCCGCGCAGCCATTCGGCGTGGCCTTCGCGGATCTGGTGGAAGATGTCCGAATTCACCATCGGCGTCCCCATGAACAAGCCTTGTTTCGTCGGCGCCAGATCCTTCAGATCGCGGTAGAAGAAGAGGCGAAGCAGACCCTCGGGGATCCAAGAGAAGATGGTTTCTTCGCCGAAGACGTTGAGCGCGAGGAGGATGTCGACGAAGGCGTTACGGGGGATGATCCATTTGTCGGAGCGGGCGAGCACGGCCGTCGTGGCGGCGTTGGTATGGACGACGAATTCGAGGGCTTCGACGGCGGAGGCGCCGCCGCCGACAATCAGGACTTTTTTGCCGTCGGCGGTCTTGCCGTCGAGGTGGGAGGAGTGGAAGATTTCGCCTCGGAAGACTTCTTGGTTGGGGATATGGGGAATCTTCGGCTCGCCGCAGGTTCCGACGGCGGCCATGACGCCGTCGAAACGGCCGTTGGAGGGGTCGTTGATGAGCCAGCGGCCTTGCTTGTCTTTGTAGACGGAGGTGACGCGGGTGTTGAATTTGGTGCGGTCTTGGAGGCCGTATTGTTTCCAGAGTTGGGTGATTTGCGAGACGATTTGTTGGCGGTCGGGGTAGCCGGTGGCCCATTGGATGGAGGGGAAGAAGCGGTACATGATGCTGTGGATTTGGAGGCCGCTGGTGTTGTTGACTCGCTGCACGGGCGGGTTAGCAAAGGCTCTGTTTGGTAGATTTGTGAGAGAAATATGACTGACACTCCATATCCCTCCCAGATTCTTCTCGTCTCCTGCCTCGAAGATAGTGACGTCAAACCCATGACCGACACAATGAGCCGCAGCTGAGACTCCTGTCAAGCCGGCCCCAATGACTGCGATACGGGGTCTGCTGAGCACGGCGTTGGGAGGTGGTGGTTTTGGTGAGAGAAGCTTGTCCAGCACCCACTGGATCAATCCGTAGATCCATTGGACAAGACCCATTTCCGCCATCGTATTTGACTAGTTGTCGGGCGGATTGTGGGGTTGTGCTTGGTTGGTCCTTGGGGGAGCTTGAAGCTTTGAAGCTTCTCAGCTTTGGGGGGCTCATCTTGTCCAAAGCAACATGTCGAGCATGTGAAAGCCGGCACGGCCGGGGGCCCCTGAAGATCACGCTTAAGGGCCCGGAGCACGTCGGCCCGTGCCGAGGAAGCACCTTTGCTCACGGGCCGTCCTTGGGCTGCTGAGGCGAATACTCATATACCACACGTTAATGAATTGTGTTAGAGAATACCGGGCAGGCGAACTGTTACACAAAGTGGCAGGTTTAGAGCAGATCAACCGTGAGATATTTCCCCTCCATCGTAGTCTCCTGGTACCCGAAGGAAACCAACTCGCCGCCCAGGCATACATGTGCCAGTGACATGATACAGTTACCCGATGCAAAAACCCCACAAGAAGTCCAAGATCCTTGACCCCCCTCCCTCCCAATATATACAGGCCTCCCCCTCCTCTTCCCTCCCCTCCCCTCCCGTAAAAACCACTTTTCCAAAACCAGACCCTCAATCCAAACTCAACTCCAACCCACAGACCCACGCCCAAGAAATCCAAACCTCCCAAACCCACCACCCACAGTAAACATCACAGTCCGCACAGCACAACCGCCACAATCCCCATCCCCACCCACCCCACCAGCCCCCCCCTTCTTCGCGCCCCCTGTCGCCGCCACCGCCTTCGTATACGTCTCCGTCACAGCCGGCACCGTCGTCCCCGGAATCGTACTCCCCGGCTGCGTCGTCGCCACCACGACCGTACTCCCTCCGACCTGACTCGTGACCGTAACCGTCTGCGCCGGCACCGTCGACGGCATGACCGTCGTCCCCGGGATCGTCGTCGTATAAGTGGCCTCGCCGCCGAGTTCGCTGGCGGGGATGGCGGAGCCGACGCCGGCGCTGGTGTAGGGGGTGGGGAGGGTGAGGGTGGCGGTGTTGGGGGCCGCGGAGGGGGAGGCGCTGTAGATGTTGCCCGAGGCGCCGTTCGGGGAGGTGTAGTTGCCGGTGAGGAGGTTGAGGGTGGTGGAGTCGGAGGCGGTGTAGGCGCCCGTGGTTAGGGTGCCGTAGGAGCCGTCGGAGAGGTAGAAGTTTGTGGTGAAGTGGTCCTGAGAGGGCGATGGTATGTTAGGAGGGTGGAGTGGGTGGGAGGGAGGGAAAACGAGAAGGGGGAAGGCGGGGCGGGGGTAGGCTTACATAGCAGAAGGGTGCATTTATGTTGGCTAGGGTTAGGCACGTAGTGCCCTCGGCGCCTGGGGGATGATTAGATTCTTGTCTGATGTAACTAATATGAGGGGGGGTTGATGTACAGCAAACAGTCGCGGATGATGACCTTATTCCTAGGGGGCCGGCGAGATCTAGTGCACCTCTCTTGCTAAACTTCACACCATTGATAGAATCGAGAACGTCAACATATAATCCTGACAAGGCACCGCCGACAGCAGGGATGGCGGTGGATGTAGCGCCTGATGGGCTGCATTTGCTGTAGTTGCTGCCACAGTTCTGCCTTGCCCCGAGTTGGGTGGGGTTTGCGTTGGCTGTCGAGGTGATGCAGGCAACAAGTGCAAGAAGCAGGGTGGTGGACTGCATTTTTGTGGCTTGTGTAGGGTACGACTAGTGGTGGTGTGGAAAAAGAGCGTGTCAAGAGAGAAACGAGGGTTGGGGAGTAAGCACTGATGCGTAGATTACTTTAGAGAACGTCGTTTCCGTTGGGATGGAAAAGGACCGATTCGCCAGGAGGGCAGGACGGGTTGTTTAGGGTTATGTGACCGAGAAATATGTCGGCCCTTTTGGTGGCACGACAAGAAGCTTGATCGCGTGTATGCCTAAGATTAAACGAATGCAAGGCTTGAAATTCAAGGCACTTGTTGGTGCTGCAAACGAGTGAAAAATGAGGAGTAACATTTTCCAAAACCTGGGGAAGAGAGTACATGTAGCGATTAGGAGAAGAAAATTGGGGGTTTCACGGTTTACGGAGGGGTGCCGCCACGCATACGCATAAGATGAGCAGCATTAGCAGGGATGCCAGGCGCACTCAAAGCAACTGATTGCGTGTCGAGTGACACGGTCGAGACAGTGTGGCAGCTTGCTCTGGGGTAACAAGAAGGGGCCAAAATTGGAAAGATAACGTTCCAGGATGATGGCCAACCACACGCGGAGAGTGTCTGATCTTGCGTCGCTTGAGGCTTGCGGCTAATAAGAGAGGACTGCTCCATGCATCCCATAGCATTTAGTTCCACCCAAATTGCCCGATCAGGTACCTGCCTTCGCCGCCGTCGAATCTCATCGCGAGAAGCTGCAACGATCAGAAAGTCGAGAGACGTTGCTGTGAGTGATTCAAGCTGCCGGATGCAGTGATGACTTGAAGCCTGCCCGGTCGCCGACAGAAGTAACGGTCATGTTCGGACTCGATTATTTCAAGTGCTGACAAGCCTGACGTTGCTCGACATTGCTCAAGCGACTCAAGCCTCAAACGCGGAGCCACATGCTGGAGTGCAGGGATGATCCGATCTACCGATTAGCAGCGCCAGTGATGGTGAGCTCCGCAAAACTCACCATTGGCCCTCGCAGCTTGCATCCCAACGAAATGTGAGAAGGGAAAGAAGCGGATGGCTGTCTCCAAAGGAAGTGCATCCGTCAAGCGAAGGTGCATACCACCTCCGTCTTACGGAATATGGACGAGTTAAAATAAAGCTGCGACAATTTCTGCAACAATCAGCAGTGGAAGCAGCTCCGTTCATAATAGTGATGTGCTACAGGAATCCACTGCAGCCGCTGGCGCAAGTAAATGGTGGTCCAGACTCCTAAGGATCCTACCCAGTCGGCCGCCGCCCTGCAGGCGCTCACAATGTGATGCGATGGTCCTTGGGTAAATCGGTACGAGGACTTGGGACGGTTTTGCGCAATTCAGCATCAAAGAACGGAGCCTTCGAGCACAGCCTTTTCCTGATCATCCACGCTCATCTTTGCGATGCAGACCCAGCTTCAGATCCAGTGATGTGCAGCACGTTTCCTGTCTGATGGTCTTACCGCTCCCTTCTCAGGGTCTCGGCCATGACATCAGACGGATTTGCATGTGAAAATCAAGCTGCTGCTGCACAAGCATCCGACAACTTCCACGAGCTCTAGCCAACAGACTCAAGCTGCAGAGCTTCAACTCATACCTCTGACTCTTCAATTGACCTGCTTACTTTGTTCGTCCACTACAACCAGCTAATAAAACGTCACCGCACACACAATGGAAGACCCAGGTACCAATTACCCTCAATCCACCATCCACCTCCAACCACTAACCCCAACCCGCCTCCGCAGTCGCCGAAATCCCCCATGTAATCCACGCCCTCTGCCAAGCCCGCCCCTCCCTCCAACGCGAAACCCTCGAGCGCTACTTCACGCCCTCGGCCTCCTTCATCCACCCCCTCTGCCGCACCGGCTCCTTCAACGGCTCGCGCTGGCTAATCTGGTGCATCTACCGCTGGTACAAGATCATGAGCCCGCACGTCGACATCACAATCGACAGCGTCGGTAAGTCTTCCCGCCACCTCCCATCCGAACGACCCCAATCTTCTTCCCGAGACCCCGGATTCCCATTCCCGTTGCCGTTGTACAAATCACTCACGGGAGAGAGAACCCCCACAAACAGCCTTCGACAAATCCTCCCTCCTCCTCTACGTCTCCATGCACCAACTCTTCCGCATCTGGTTCGTCCCCTTCCACTCCGCTCCCGTCTCCCTCGTCACCATCCTCCACCTCGTGCACGATCGATCCAGCAGCCGCTACTACATCCAGCAACAGCAAGACATGTACCAGCCGAACGAATGCGCCAAATTCTTCAGCGTCTTCCGCATCGCGTGGTTCGTGACGGTCGTGTGGCAGTTTGTGGCGACGGGGTTTTGCGTCTTGGGCGCCGTGTTGGGCGGGCCGGTCAGTTGGGTCGAGGAGAATGCGGTGGGGGGGAACCGGGAGAAGAGTTTGGGGGAGGTGGTGATGGGGTAGGTGGGTTGAAGGGGAGGGTAGGGTAGGGTTGTGGTGGTGTTTTGGGGGCGTTTGTCTGGAAGGTTGGGCACACATAGATAAGGATCTTCGGCGAAAAGTGCGGCGTTTCGTGTTGGTGATAGCTAGGCGTCTCCGGCGGGTTTGAGAATTGCAACCACTTACCAAGTGCGGATGCGTTTCCCTTGATAATGATTTGACTGTCACTCGGTGGTGTTGACGAGAGCTTTCGAGTGCTATACCTGACAAGACCCTGATATGATAAAGTGCAATACATTAAGCCTGAAGCCCACGTGCTGCGAAGTTTCAGTCTCGAAGGCGTGAGATTGGTCCATCTGTATAGATCCAGCTTTGACCGTATGTGCAGATTTTCATCATTCATAAGTTTGTGTGAGACTTAAAGGGTGCTATGAATCCTTGGAAGAGTCATCTTCCCCTTCATCAATCTCCACGCCCAGAACAGAACAACACCTGTCACGTCAAAGAAATCAAAAACTAAGGCACCGCCGAATATAATCGAATAGTACGTCCATGCATTCTCTTGAGATGTTTTGACCTCGGTCATTACAATTGCCCAGGGGAGAACCCAGAGGAAGTTCGATCCCAGTGACTGATAAAGATACCAGCGAGGAGTGGTGGCAAGTAGTATGGCTGCGATCTGGGTTTGGACACCGTAGAAGATGTAGCACCAGTCTATGTTCTATATGATTGTCAGCGATCAGTCCTTTTCCAGAAACTCAGAGCATTGAGAGCCGACCTTCCACATCTTCTTTGCTATCAGCGCCACTTCTGTAGATCCAGAAAGATAGTATGAGAACGCTTCCATGCCCCACAAGGACAGGCAAATGCAGAGCGGGACCTCCACCACGAGCACAATGACACAAGAAATCAATGCCGGACGAACAATTTCTTCCCCGAGCGGTCAGCCACAGCATGAAGTACGAGATACGAGTGCAAGGACGTTACCGGTGACCTCCTTTCTCGAAGCTTTGGGCCTTCGCAAATTAACGCCAACCCGTGCTCGCCAGCGGCCCCAATTATGGCCCACAAACGCGAGCGTGGACGCTTCCAGAGCATTCACAGGCACCATGACCAGCCCCCACCGGATGGTGTTGAAAACCCCCCAAGCCGTGCCGTAACTCTCGCCCAGAGAAATGATCTTGCTGACCAGCCACAGATAAAGCGAGTTCCGGACCGCGGACTCGGCGAAAGTATAAGCGGAGGGACGGGCAAGCACTTTGAAAGCTTTCCATCCCGGTCTGGCCGAGTCTTCTTCGATGCCGCTGGACCGCCGTTGCATCTTCCGTGCGATGTAGATGAAATACGCCAGCCCGGCGAGTGCGGAACTCATGTCGCAAGCGAGCCTGATGAGGGCTTGGTCGTTGATGGTCGGGGTCCAAGAGCCGACATGAAACTTGGAGATAATCAGCAAGTCGAGGATGATGTTGATGACGAAACTGGTCGAACTGATCAGCAGTGGCACGTCGGGGTTGTCCAACGCCCTAGTGCAGTCCGAGACCGCCACTTGCATCGCAGAGGACAAGGCCGAAACCGACGAGATTTGCACATAGGTGATCGACGCCTCCCTGACTTGGGCGGGCACGAACGCCGCGGCCACTTGGTCCGCAGCGGCTATGAAGACTACCGTCATGATGGCCCCGAGCACCGTCTGCACGAGGATCAGGGTGTAGGAAAGGCCGAGGCGAGAGGTCATGGTCCGCGTGGTTCTGTCCCCGATGATGAGCCATGCTGCCCTCGGGAGGCCGTCGTTCAGAACTTCCGTCACCACGCCGATGTAGGTGTAAATGTCAGTTGTGACCACTTGCTTGGGATCGATGTAGGCGATCCATAGCTTGCTGAGCGTGCCGTACAGTGCAGGGAGAAGAAAAGCAAAGAGGTTGAAGAACAAGGAGCCTTGATATCTGTTGAAGGATGTTAAGAAGGTGAGACCAAGGACGACGCTCTGTCTTGGACAAAACGCAAACAGAATGCAAACAGATCAGACGTACGTTTCACGGCTCAAGTACCGAGAATGTAAGCTTTGCAATCTGTGAAACTTCGGTCTGTCATTTGAACTGGTGTCAAGGGGATCGTTGGTCAGAGACTCGTGGACCGCAACTGCTGCATCAGTATCTTTTGCGGGAAGCATCATGTACTCGCGGTGAAGCAGGCTTGAAATTGTCCATGTTAGCTTGTTCATAGCAAGACTATGTATGTGCCAGTCTTCGTTGCTTTTATTCTATTGGGACCTCGTTGCCTTCAGAGCGGGGAAGCTTATCAACAAGCTGTGGTGCTACCACGTAGTCACACCCACATTGATTCACTGTGTCGTACAGACAGACAGTCCCCATGTAGAGATTGTTCTGTTAGCCAATCAGAATACACAAGATGCCCTGCTGTCTCACAATGCTCCATTAGTCATTCATCTATTCATAAGGCTGACGAACCCTGCCAATGTCAGACCATCACAGAACGAACTCTCCAAACGCGGAGCCCACCATCGCTACGTGATGATGAAGGACTGAAGCTGATGGTGTTATGTCCATGTGTCCGAGCGCCCTCCAGGCGTTGCAGACTGGATGGACAATTTGCACGACGTCCAACGAAAATCTCAACAACCCGATCGGGAGGTGCTCCAAGAAGAAGGGAGCGCTCATCACCATGAACTTCATCTGATTGTGGTATACCTTATTCACAATGCATCCGGGGGCCCTCCCGTCCCCGAGAACCAGTCGCGACGTCCGACGAAAATCTCAAGCACCCGATCGGGATTAGCTCCCATCACCATCACTGCATGGTGGTGAACGAGCAGACTCGAGCGCCGTACGTCCTGGACGCCCCTCTACAGATGGAATGTCGAAGGTAGTCCGTAGAACCTTTATGGTAGTCCCTCCACACGACGTCCGACGAGAATCCCCAAGTAACCTCCCCGATCAAGACAGCCTCCCACAAGGCGGACCTCATCATCGCTGCGTGATGATGAGTCCATTGTTGACAGGACCTCGAGTGTACATCCTCAGCCCCCCGGAGGACCTCCCCAGTGTACCACCCCACAAATGCAAAACCACGACGTCCGACGCGAAACTCGCACTCCCGATCCGGACTCACCTCCCCATCCAGCCCCCACCTCCCAGCTCTCCCGTCGAACGTCGTAGCATTTCCGTCACTTCCTTTAAACTACGCCAGAAAGCACCACTGCGGTCCAACGAAGATCTCAACTGACCCGATGAGGATATCCCCCCTCCTCGTCACCACACAGCGGTGAGAGCGGACTAGGCGGTTGCAGCACAGCATAAGGGTAACCATGAAGCACATATGACATGGAGGCCCTCCCGAGGTTCAAACCGGGGATGGACACTCCACGACGTCCGATGAGAAACCCGCATGTGCTCGATACGGACTGGTCTTCCCTAATCGGGCCGGAAAGCAGTGGACGAGCTTAGCGTACCAGATTCCCCGTCGGACGTCGTGGAGTTTTAATCGCCGCGGAAAAGCACTGGAGGGTCCCCCCGGGGAATTTGGCCCCCATACTGGCCTGACATGGGAGTGTAACTGCACCACTTCAGGCCAATTGGGACCGATACACTCAAAGCAACATCTGAAAGCTTCAACTAAGACAACTTGGTACTGGAAAATCTAATTAGTAGGGTACCTACTTTCAGCACATTGATGCCGTAACAAACATCAGCCGTGATACAACAGAATACCATCATGCATGCACGCTTCGTAAAACAGCCAAGCTCCAGACAGATACTCCAACATGCCCTGCCTCTGATGCAAGCACGCCCCCAGCGCCGGTCTTCACGACTCTTTCAATACGTACGACAAGATAGGACAGATTCGAGCGACCCGTATTCACAACCTTCTCCCCCGCCCAACCCCCATCTCGAAAATCAATCCTCCCCCAAACTCTCCCGCACGCACTTGCGACACCGTTTCCGAAACTCCTTGGTATCCTCCCGCCACAACCTGGCCGCCTCCACGTTCGCGGGGCTCTCGTCGTTGGGACTGCTGAGCATGCTGATGACGGAGAGGATGATGGTTTCGGGTGTTTGGACCGGCGACCAGCGCTCGGCGGCAGATTCGTAGCCGTATTTGTCTTCTTCGGGCGGGTGGAGGATCGACTGGCGAGGGCAGTGCGTCAGTGCGACGTGTACGAAGCCAAAGGGAAGAGGGATTCATTACAATGCAGACTTCGCCAGAGGGGTAGACTACAGAGACTCGATCAGCGGTTGTCGATGTGTCTAGGGAGAGGGAATGGATGAAGGAAGGAGGCTGTACCGTTCGGGTGAAAGATGGGCGTTTGAAACTTCATTTTCGGCGGCAAATGTGGATATTCCGGCGGAAAGGTCAGATGGGCGCGAAAGAAGCCTCCTAGAACAAATAAGTTCTCCCAATCAGCAACACATAACATCGGACCCCCCCCAGTAGCTTTGCCTCACTCCTTCCGCGACCCAAATCCCTGTAAGCACCCCGTCCGCTGCCACAACAGCAATACGAAACGGTGATTTGATACTCTGGCGAAAGTGGTCGGTGCCAAACGGCCGGGGTATGGGTTATAGTTTCTGGGGACCACACGTACCGCCGTAGAATTTGCAGTCGTCGGATATCATCAGCATCACCTCCCACTCGAACACGTTGTTGTCCACCAGGCCGCACGATATGCCGGGGATGTCTTTGTCGCTCTGCATCTGCTTCAGCTGGCGGCCGAGGAGCCCCGCGGCTGCTGAGGTCGCCATTGGGGAGGGTGGCGGTTCGGAGGTCTGGAAAGAGTCGGGGGATGGTGGAGGAGTGGTATAAGTGGTGTGAGGGGCGAAGGGAGGATGATCAAAAGGAAATATGCGTGTGTTGTCAAGTTCTGCAGGGTCGGGATGGTGGGACAGTGGCGGATCGTGTTTGTTGGCTGGTCACACACAGATTGGAGGCAGATCTGTACGCAAACACGATGGGCGATTGTACGGGGACACTGGGGAGGGTGTGAGCAAGATACGGGAGTTTGGAGGGGCGGAGAGGCGCCTCTGCCGATGCCGGAAATTCGGCTCGAACTCGGCGGATATCTTGACTCTCGCTCGGGAGCAACCGACGGCTAGCTTTGAGTCAAAACCCTAATCGTGTCATACCTCCCGTCACAATGCTTTTACAGAGAACATGAAAGCCCCATCTGGAGTAGGCGTTACTCCAAAACTTTCTATCTCTCTACTCTGAAGGTTGGCATCTGAAGGTTGGCGGATAGGAAATAGACTGTACATGCTCGGAGCCAATGCTCAATGCCCAATGCCAATCCTATCCCTGAAGCTTTCTGGGACGTTCAACCGGACATCGATATGGTATAGCAGTACAAGTACATCTATCTGTAAGTAACTCTACAGCTCAAATGTTTTTCGGCCTGTTGTGATTGACCCTGTTTCTTGCATCATAAACCTGGTCTTCCAATTCCCCCCTTCCAAAAGCCCCCTCTGGCAGATCGTCCTCATCTGCAAATTTGGCATTGTCTTGTGCCGAAATTGGGTCCTTGGCATAACCATTGGTACCGGATACATGACTTCCTGCCCCTGCAATTGGGATGCCGACTGTCTCTCCATTTGCCAGATCATCGAGATTAATACGTGGACCTGTGAAGTTCTTCCGACCGTCCACAAACCAGGTGATAGTTGAGATGACAAGGACGATGAAGAAGGCAACAATACAGTAGTCTGTTGACAGTCATCAGCAACAGCTTGGTATCAATCCTGCTGGACCACAACGGGCATGGAAGGGTATGCAGGCGATTGAAAAAGTAAAGAGCTGTGAAGGGAGACTTACTCATATTACTTCCTGTTACTGGCAGATCTGGAGGAAAGACAAACAGCACTGTCGTCACGATGACATATGCAAGGCCGATCTGTCCCATGAGTATAAGCTTCAGATGCTTATCGGAAGAACAATCGGGAGGAGCATAGTGTTAGGAAATAACTAACCAGATTGGCGATCCAGCCAAGCGGCCCAGGCAAGACAAACGCTCGAGGTGGAAGCATTCTGCGCCCTCGGAGGCAGTTGATGGCAACAGGTATGCCGTACGATACTCCAAGGGCCACAACAGATGCCGAAATGATAGCATTGAAAGCACTAGAGGATCCAAGGAAGATGCACCCAAAGATCACCACAAGAACGGTGGTAAGATAAAGCGCGTTCAACGGTAGTTCGAGGGTGGGATGGACTTTGGCAAGCCATCTGGATGCTGGAAGTCCGCCATCTCTAGCGAATGCGTAGGTCATACGACTGCTGGTAGTCATAATACTAATTGTTGCGAAGAGGAGACAGATGAGGGGAAAGCTGTGTTGAATAGTCAGCACATATGCCTATGAGCATTTTGGGCAACATACATGAGAAGACAGATGGCACCGGCTCGACTTTGAGTTGCGTTGAAGAAGATCTGTAACAGGGGTCCAGCGGTAGAAGTGATAACATCGTTCACATTTCCGGCAACGAAGAGCAGCACCGTCAAGAAGATAAACCCCGTGAAAGTTCCGATGCCAACACACGCAAGCATGATCTTAGGACCTTCGACAGAGGGGTTCGGGATTTCCTCGATCATGTGCGCAACAGCATCATACCCAGTCAAGCCAAGGCCCGCTTGAAGAAGCCCCAAGAGCCACGCAATACCATCAGGCCATCCCGTCTCGTTGATGAACTCCCGGAAAACAAAGTCTGCGGGCGAGTAATCTGGTGATGCACACGCCAAAACGGTAATAGAGATAATGACGAACCCAGCGATAGACCAGGTGAATGCAGCCTTCGTAATAATAGGAAGGGCCGAGTTCAGAAAGGCGTTGATAAGGAACGCCGCAAGGTTATATCCAATATAAATCAAAAACTGATGCCACCGCTGAGGCGAATAAGTCGGATTCATGAATCCAATAATGCCGATAATCAGCTGACTTCCCAAAAGCCCTCCGGACGCGACAAGCGCAATCCACCCCGACACGTTGATCCACCCGGTTATCCACGACAGTATCGGCACCCACTTCTTCCAGCTAATGACCGCGACCCAATGATACTGCCCACCCGCCGTCGGATACGCGGAGAGGAACTCCGCCATGGAAGCCGCGAGGCACAGGTTGCAGACGCCGGCGGTGACGAGGCCCCAGATGACGGATGTGGGCCCGCCGCTGGGAAGAGCGAGCGACAAGCTAGCGGCCAAGGCGGTCCATGAGTTCAGGATCGCAAAGGCAAGGCCCAGCATGGCCAGCGGGGAGAAATTCCGGTGCAGTTCGGCTTTGTGGCCGAGCTGGGCGAGTTGCGCATCATCGTCCACCGTGCTGTTTGCTCTTGGACGCCTCTCCATCGTGTCGTCGTCGCCCCGGTGAAGAGAAAGAGAAAGAGAGAGAGCCTTCAAGCGCGGCAAATGAGAGAATACGGAGAAAGACGCGGGAGAGGGACGGAGAGAAGGAGATCTGAAAATCAGCAGTCAGGAGTCTGACTGAGCCAGGATGCTGACCTGACTCTTCCAGCCAGACTCGGCCCGACGAGGCGGTCGACACGGCCGCAAAACGTAAGCTGAGCCCTAGACGCTTTCCGTCCTGGCTCTCTGACTGGCCCACGCTAAAGGTGAGATTAACCCGGGACGAGTCACATGTCTGGCCAGTGGGATCAGTGGTATGACATGCTTGAAAGTTTAGCGGGGACTGGGCCCAGTCTTTGGCGTTCACGCCCCCGAAGCTTGTGCGCACTTGGTACCCCGCATTTCTCGGCTTGATTACCGGATGCAAACGGATCAAACCCTTCTCCTTCTCCCCGGGTAATCTGCTCGAAGCTAAGGTATCGACTTCCCCTTACTTCGGCGCTGGATCCAAATGTTGGGCGATTCGGTTAAGGGCAACTGCGCGAATTTGACATTGGCAGGCCGAGTTAATAGTTAATCCCAGGTTTCCTGGCTGGTGAGGAGGCCTTATCTGATCGTTGGCTCTTATCAATCAATCCCGAGTCGCTAAGCGGTGTTTGCATATTTCCCCGAGACAGTGAAGTGCCATTGAAGTGCCAGTGAAGTGCATCCTTTACATTTCACTTCATCAACACTCCTCCATATTACACTTCAACAACATACCCTTTGTAAGCATCATTTTGTTCCTTCCTAAGAATCTCCCATCGTCAACAAACCCCCATCCCTCAATCCATACACCCAGCGAGCTCCTACCCCACCATGTCTCCCACCCCCCACTACCGCATCGCCTCCATCCCCGCCGACGGCATCGGCCCCGAAGTCATCAGCGCCGCCATCGAAGTCGTCACCGTCCTCGCCGCCACCCTCAAAACCTTCACCATCGAATTCACCCACCTCCCCTGGGGCACCGCCTACTACAAACAGCACGGCCGCTACATCCCCCCCGACGCCCTCGACACCCTCCGCTCCTTCGACGCCGGCCTCTTCGGCTCCGTCGGCGCTCCCGACGTCCCCGACCACATCTCGCTCTGGGGCCTCCTCCTCGCCATCCGCGGCCCCATGCAGCTCTACGCCAACGTTCGCCCCGTCAGGACGTTCCCAGGGATCAAATCCCCGCTGACGACGGTCGATCCGGCCAAGGGGATCGACTGGGTCATCGTGCGCGAGAATAGCGAGGGCGAATACTCGGGCCAAGGCGGCCGGTCGCATCTGCATCAGCCGTGGGAAACCGCGACCGAAGTCGCTATCTTCACGCGTGTCGCCATCGAGCGCATCATGCGATTCGCGTTCGAGGCGGCGCAGGCGAGACCCAGGAAACTGTTGACGGTTGTGACCAAGAGCAATAGTATGCGCAATGGGATGGTGCTGTGGGACGAGGTCGCCGCGGAGGTGGCCAAGGACTTTCCGGATGTCAAGTGGGATAAGATGCTCGTGGACGCCATGACGGTACGAATGGTTGCGAAGCCCAACTCGATCGATACTGTCGTTGGCACGAACCTACACATGGATATTCTCTCCGACCTCGCTGCGGCACTGGCCGGCTCGATCGGTATTGCGGCTTCTAGCAACCTTGATCCGACGAGGAAGAACCCGAGTCTGTTTGAGCCGGTGCATGGCAGTGCGTTTGATATTACCGGGAAGGGCGTGGCCAATCCGGTTGCGGCGTTCTGGTCCGCGGCCGAGATGTTGAAGTGGGTCGGGAAGGGAAAGGCGGGCGCGGACTTGGGCGAGAAGGGAGGCGCCGGTGAGGAGGCGGCAGAGGTGTTGATGAAGTGTATTGAGCGAGTTTGCGCCGCAGGGGTTATGACGGCAGACCTTGGTGGGAAAGAGGACACGAAGGGAGTTACCAAGGCGGTGTGTGACGAGATTCGAAAGACTGCTTCAGAGTGACCAGACCAAATTCGAGAGACTGCTCCCTAGAGACAGTACCAATACTTCATCCTGGCGCAGCCCCCGCAGGCCTGGCTCCACTGAGATTGACGACCATACCTGGCCCGACCTTCCTTGCTAGTCCACCAGTCATAGCACCGTTCTTCTCCTCTTTAACCCAGCCTGGCACCTCATCGTTTGCTTTACTCCTAATAGTCTCCCAGACATTCGGAAAGCCCGCCTGTAAGGCACCTTTGGTTTTCGCACCCATAATTGCAAAGCGTAAGAGTCTGTGGCTGATGTAGCCGTGTAGAAGACCTTGCTCAATTAGTGAGGAGACCACCGACTCGGTCGTCGCCATTGTGGGCAGGTCCGGGCCAGTGGGTTCCACAGCGCCTCGGAGATCTGGATCTACGTAGCCTCCTGTCTCTTCTTCTCTGTTTGTGGTACTGCTTGCGGCGTTCTGTATCAAAAATATCGAATTGGTGTGAGTATGACCGTTACGTAGGGAGTTGCCATTAGTGAGGCTAGCTTCTGGTTTGAATTTTCGCTTCTCCAGGAAGATGCTCAGGGTGAGAAGGTCATCAAGATCCAGCGTCGGTGCTCTCTGACTGCCATCCCCCTGAGCACCTCCTTGGGTACCCGAAAGCAGAAACGTTTTCCGAGCCAGAGAACGCCAGACCAAGACCTCACATCGATTACGCAGTTGTAAGAGGATCCGGCGGCGTAGGAACCAGTCTGCATTGTCGTTGTCCAGGCTCAGCAGACTTCTGAACGTTGCCAAATCTCCTCTTACAATGGCATGGCAGATCGGAAGAAACCTATCACCTAGCCCTTCTGCTTCGAGACGCTGGAGAAGTCGAGCGGACGGAAAGCGGCCAAGGATGATATTGGAAGCGATTAGGTAAACCAATATAAGGCGACGTTGCTTGAGACAACGAGCATGACACTGATCATACGCGGCTTGCAGTGCAAGTTGGGCACGGTAAAAGTGGTTGTTGGCAAACAGATAGCGACCAAGGTAGTAAAGAAACGTGACACGTTGGGCAGCAGGGAAGAGCGCAAGTGGGGGAGACTGCTGGTAGATGTTGCCGAAGATCTGCTCAGCGTTACGGATCTTCTTGCAATGAAAGAACAGCTTTAGGCATATATTGGCAGTCAGATAGATACCAATCCTCTTGCCTTCTGGCTTCCCGTTGGAATCGATGCCGTGGGCGTTTCCGCTTCGTTCGCTCAGGCACTTCTTGAATGCTTCGCGGATTACGTTAGCGGAGCTCTCGACAAGAGTCACTCGCTCCCCAGCTTCTTCACTTCCTGCGACGGACTCTCTGCGAGTCAAATGGGCTGTTAGATCTGGTCTCTTGTCTAATCCAATGGCTAGTCTAGCAAGTGTACGTGATAGGGAAATGACCGTTGGTAGGATAACGCCCCCCATGGATGCATCACTGAGTGCAAGAATGCATTGGCTAAATCACATGTCAGCCCTCAATCTCGGATTAGCCCAAAAAAGCAAGGGGCGTACTTGAGGAGAGCCTTCAGCATGTCATGGGTCTCCACCAGATGGTCGACGTTCACATCTCTTAGGAAGGCGAAATACTGAACCAGAAATGAGATGAACGCCGTCCACGATCCTCCTTCATCCCCTTCCTCATCTTCAGGAAGCAGAGCCTTACATTTCGCCTCCAAAGCATCCTGATTGCTGGCAGGAAAGGTTTGCCGTAGCTCGTTGACGATGATATTGTATAGAGGAGGCAAAGGAGGCTCGAGGATCAAGTAGTCTTGTAGCTGGGCCCCATTCTTCTCCCGTAGGATCCTCGCCACTTCACCGAGAAACTTGTCTATAGTAGGTGTCGACATTTCGAGCATTCAATGACTCGACCTTGAAGCTTAGACTGGTATGACCAGTCACAGCTGGAAATATAAAAGCCGAGAACAACCGCCAAGGAATTGAGTGCCATACAATGCAAGATCGGAGAGCAAAGCAAGTAGATGGTGCCGTTCCCTTCAAAAGCAAGACGATTCCATAGTCTGCTGTGCGCCTTTAACGCACTCTAGGAGTTGAATAATATTGAAGCTTTGGGGGATGTTGCTCTGGATTGTGCCTCTGTACCCCTTTCGGGGGTTGACTGGCAGCCCCATAAGGCTGAGACGAGACAAAATAACTTAAAGCAGGAATTTTAGCGAATGGTAATTTCTTGCTGGCATCTGATTATTACTCCCAGCAGGTTTTCATCTGGTCTGACTGTCGAGGCACAGCCTCGCATGTGGATTCGACTACTTAGTGTGATGAGTTCACTAAAGCCAAAAGGGATGGGCATAAATATCCCGACGCAACTTCAGCCCAAAAGAACAAACGGGAAAGTGATACCGCTAGGGTCAAAAGAAGTATTGGAAATTGCCTTGAATATTCACCTCAGACGTAGCGAATACGTCCTTGCTTCCACTCAATCGAGACTTCCACAAAGTTCACACATATTCATTCATTCCAGGGTTAGATTTAGATTTACTAATCAGTTGAGGTGGCTGCACAACGTTTACGTTATTCACAGCCCTCTGCAACAGAAGAGCTCCTGGAGAGCCTTCATAGTCTGCTTGAACTGAAGAGCACAAATAATCGCCAACGCCAGCATCAAGGTAACGACCTCATGGATTCATAATTCCTGTTTGGTCCGCGAACTTGGGAGGGGCGCCAAATCGGAAGCCGAATTCTCACCTCTCTGGATTCTTGAATAGTCCTTCATACACGCCGTCAAGGCTTTGAGATGTGTAAAGTCCTTAGCATCTTCTCCCAATGCCCAGGCAAAAGCGCCACCCAGCTTCTTCCTTTCCATAATCGCCGGGAACTTCTTCGCAATGACGTCCGCCGTATCCCAGCTCCACCAGAGGTTTTCTTCACGGTCCCAATAGTAGTGTCCTCCTTGTTCGGAGTCATACTCGCCGTGGGCCATAGCTTTCTTGTATGAGGCTGAAACATCCTCAGGAACGGTGTCGTGCCATGAGAAAGCACCGGCTTGTCCGAGGTCTGCGCCTGTCAAGGGGTCTTCCATCAATACTGTCTTGCAGCCAATAGGATTTTTGTCGCATCCCCCGTGAGGATCTGTCTTGTACCATTTTATGTAGAACGCGAAACCGAGGTTCATCTTCTCAGTGGGGACTCCATTCTTCTCATAAGCGTTGATGGCCTGTAACGACAGCTCTATGCCAGTGTGATGCTTAGTGATGTTATCTCTTCTATTCATCAGGTCGTATGTCATGACGTTGAAGAAGTCCAGAGATGCATTTATTTCCGGTATTGTGGCCTTAGTGAAAGCGAGCATGTCTCTTGAAAGGCCTGGTACAGCAGCTGAAATAAGTTTCGTAGGGCCAAGGGCTGACCGAAGTTCTGACAGAAGCTTTGGGTAGGCCTCAATTTCCCAAGCTTTCTCTGAGTTTGGGATTTTCTTGTAGTCTTCACCATTTCCGCTGTGACAAGGTTAGATCCGAGTAACATGTAATGAGCGCCTAACATGAAGTGCTACTAACCCTGGGTATTCCCAGTCAATGTCAACGCCTGGGTGAATCAGTAGTCTGACTATCGAAAAGATCCTCATCGGCTTACCGTCTGCCCCAGTATACTCCACCATTGCTTTCACGTTCTGCGCAAATAGCTTTCGGCTAGTCACAGTTGCTGCTGCATGGGGGAAGCCTTCTGTATCACCCCAACCCCCGATTGCTACCATAATAGCTGTGCCAGGAGAGAACTTTGAGCGCACTGTCTCCACTGTAGTAAACAGTGGCCAGGAGCGTGGTTCAGCCGGATTGAATGTCTCCGATCTCATAAATGCAAGAGCCACATGTGTGATGTCTGCTACAACATGCCGTTCCGGGACTACGTTATGCTGCCTTAATGGTTTTTAGCAACGTTTTCAAAAGAGGTAATTTGAGGTCACACACCCCGTAAGATACATAAGGTATCTGGTATTAGCCACATGAGCCATCGCTAAGAGCGATATCAATAGATAAAGAAACATCTGTTGGAGACCGCGAGATTGATTGATGGGTTCTGTTCTTGCGTGTAGGATACTTATTGTAGCTTGTTCTTGGATTATGCGTATGAAGGAAAGAAGTAGAAATGGATTGAAGTCGCTGTGAAGTATTTATGTAAAGCGATGACGAGTCAACTTTCTTTCAAAATGGGTGCAGTCAATTGTTCCAGTGAGCCCCAGGAAAGTCAAAAGACAGAAGACAGGACGACATGCCGTAAGAGTACATCTGAGTAGGGTTGGAGGTACGGGCTTAGATGTCAACCCCTGAATGCTTCTTGTAACGTACTGGAATGCAATAGCAAAAACTAACAACACTAAAGTAGAGCATACACCATAGTATTATGATGAGTGTAGTGCATAATTATGTTTGTAGGTCCTTCGGCGTCAAGACTGTTGTGGATTCTTCTCTGAAATCGCTTTGTTGCGTCAAATAGAGGGTAGAGAAAACTGCCAAGGTTCGCCGCAGCTCAAACTACATTACCCGATGCCTGTCGCTAAGTTTAGCCTATGCGTATGCGGCATGTGTTTGGCCGGCAGCCTCGAGTCGTACTTTTCTTCCTCGCATCATGTAGTATAGATCTGAAGCTCGATAATATGTTCAACTTTGGCCTCCGTTTGGCATTCAACCGGTCTGTTCTCAACGGTTGTGGGTGGAAGCTGAAGGGCAAGCTATCCTCACGTGTGGAGAGGAAAGCTTCGAGTACACCAAATCCGCGGGACTATTTGACAGGCCTTCGTTGGCTCGCTCTTTCAACGGCTTTCAAAGGCAACTGGAAGCCTTACTGGGGATAATCGCAAGTGAAACCAACTCGCTTTAGAGCATGGCTTTCTATTTTGGGACAGCAATAATCGCCGATCTTCACAATGAAGAGGGAATGAAGCCAGCACCGACGTCGCCATGCAGCCCTGGAATACATCGCGACAACCACGACACATGCACGACATCTGAGTAGATTGAAACAGCCCACTTATACCGTCTTTCAAGCATTCGCCCTCGAAGACGGGTTGAGTTCCGCTCCTCGGTTTCGTGCCAATACCCGACTTTGCCGGTGCTGTCTGATTAGTTCTCATGTTCTCACTTAAAAGTCCCTGTTTGAAACGGTGGGAGAGCATCGTATATTTGTACAAGGAGATTTGACAGCACTTTCCTTCCACTATGTTTTCGTACGATCAGTGACTGCTGATGCTTGCACATCTATTTCAGCATGAGAACCACCACCCTTTCAAACGCAGTGATTTTAGCTCAGGCTACTGCTCTTAGTTTCGCATTGCCACTTTTACTCCTCGACAGTGCCATCTCCTCTTTGGCTACTCGTGACCGGGCAGTGAACACGGGTATCTCCGATGCAGTAGTAAAGACGTGAGCATGCAGTCTCATTGATACGAAGCATGACCGACTAACTCGTACACGCCATCTTACAGCACCCTAAGTCGCCCCAACCCCGAGCTGGATAGCGCTCTTGCAGCTCGGCGCTCACCACCTAGGATGGTTTGGTACGCGCCAAACAGTAATGTCCACGTTGTTCTCACACCAATAACGGTAATTGCTGGCACCGGAGTCGAAGAGTTGCTCCACAACGCAGGCAACTTGGTGATGGACACCATCGAAATATCCGGCGACGGTCTAATCCCCCATGGCTGGTTTGATTTCACCGGAGAGGACAACCGATGGTTGACTGTGAATAACGCCAATAACCACCAGACGACCTGGAGTGTTTTGGCCCGAGCTCTGGCGGCCGTGCTGGACTTTATGAAATATCATCAATATGGATCGACGACGTTTTTGATATATGACGGTCCCAATCAAGTAGGGGAAGGGCAAATTGGCTAGATTTGTTGGTCTTGGCGATGCATGGGAGCGGGAGCTCAGGTTTGGTCGTTCTTGTTGTTGGCGCTGTTTAGAAATTGATCTGTTAGAGAAGCCTAAAGCCATCTAGCTACCAGCTTGAGGATTTGCCCGGCAGGCGCACCATCAAAACAAGCTGCAATTCTCGGATGAGAAGTGCATCCAGATATTGACAAGCGAGGAATTACATATGCAGTTGCCAAGAGCAGAAGTTACTGGGCTCTCGCATTTGCATCCTCGGCTTGTACTAAATAAGATGGTGCTCTCATTATCTTTCCACGGCTGGGAACCGCGATTCGAATAGATTCCCGCAGTAGACAATATCCCTTCTCATTGCCAATCGACTCGAAATCTCTCTTTACTCGCATACATGACTCCCGATTCTAAACCACATGGTCTATAGTCTATAACAGCACTTAAGCAACACATGTTGAAACCACTTAGCGACCTCCTCAACTCCGCTTCCCCCTCCCTTCCTCCCCCACCAGCCGATTTCTAACTCCCCACCACCTTCCCCTCCTCCTTCGCCTCAGCAACCATCCTCTCCACCTCCCTCCCCACCCCCTCCCTCAACTCCCTCTTCATCCCCTCTACCTCCTCCCTACCCATCCCCCCGTCCATCCTTTTCTTGAAAACCTCCCTCCCCTGCTCGAACAGCCCCCGGTAATACGCCCGCTTCTCGCCCGCATCCCTCTTCTTCGCTCTCCCATTACCCCGTCTCCCCCCTTCCTTAACTCCCTTATCTTTTTCACCCGCGCCACCTATCTCGGCGGGCTGCCTTTCTCGCCCCCGTTCTTGTTCGCGGGTAGCGTATACGAGGTCGACGATCTGCCAGGCGGTTTCTTCGAGCGAGGTGGGCGTTTCGGTGCCTTGGCCGTGCAGACGCAGGTCGGCGAGTTCGGAACACACGGCGCCTGTGTTGGTGATGGATTCGCGGAGTTCGACAACGTAGGGGTAGGAGAGCTCGAACCAGTGGGCCGGGTCTGGTTAGGTCAGTGGTTGTGCTGATTGGCGGTTATGGTGGGGGGGGTGAGAGAAGGAGGGGAAGGGGGGGTTGGGGAAGGAAGGGGAAGAAGGAAGGATTACCGGGACATTGGGTATCGAAGTCGATGTAGACGTTCACGAGCTCTTTGAGGTCACTAAGGCGCGAGAGCAGCTCCATGCTATAGGCCAGACTCATGACCGTGACGACGGGCGCGGGGAGCGGCTCGGGCGTCCCGGGGCTTATTTGGTTGGTGAAGGCGTCCTCGGAGGAGTGCCAGTACTTTCCGCCGCCGTGTTCGTCGTTGGAGGAGGAGGAGACGTATTCGTCATCGGTTGTGACGGGGTCGGGGTGGCGGGCGGAGAGGTTCGAAGAGGGGGTGTGGGGCTTGGTGAGGGGAAGTGAATGCGAGTCGTTATGCTGCCTGCGCGTTTGGGGTCTGGGGTTGGGGGCGGGCGTGGGGTTGGGTGGAGGTGGGACGGAAGCGGGACCGGCGCGGGATTGGGGATGGGATCGTTGGTCGTGGCGCTGTTTGCGGGTGAGGGATCTGGGTGTGGTGGTGGGTGGGGGAACGAAGGGAGTGGGTGGGGGTTTGGAGAGAGACATGGCTATGAAAGAGACGTCGCTGATGGTGAAGGTTGGAAGGTCTGGGGTTCGAGGGAATGGAGGTTCGTTGTGACGGTTTTAATGGTAAAGGGATAGGTTTGATGGTCGAGGATAGATACGACCACGTCGACTTGGGCAGCAAGCTTTAGATTGACGGGGCGTTTGCATGTGCATGGTGATAAAGAAGAAAAGGAAATGGTCATTCAATTGCTTGGTTGATGTAGTGAGCGTGACCATTGTTGCAGCATGTGTACAGAGCAAGCAAGCGAGCATAAAAGCAAACACGGCGAGCACAGGCGACAGCTTAGGCAGGAGGACATACACGAAACATCAAATTGAGCCTGATGCTGTTCGAATAAAGCCAGGAGTGATTCGACAGTGCGGCAATGAACACAAAGCTGAAGGCAAGCAGTTAATAATTAGCATGCATTCTTCTGCGGGCTTTTTCAGAACACGAGAAAGTAATCCCTACTACCTCATAGCTCTCAGAGTCGCCACGCCTAGAATGAAACGAGTGATGAGAGCTCAAGAGATAGTCATCGGACATGTATATTTTACAAAACGCATGAACAGCGAAAAGCATAGGGTAGGGCTCTAAGGTGTGTGAGCGGAGGTAAGCAATGATGGAACGCCGCTTCGTGGTTGGCGAATGTGTTGGGACTGAAGGAGACCGTCACTCTGGCGACCTCCTCCAACCTTTTTGTTTTTGCAACTACATCCCATGTTATCATCCGGGTGGACAAGCATTTACCACGTGTTTCCATGGAGATTTTCAAGATCCGCATCGGTATTATTGAAACGCAGTCGAAGAAGTAGCGAGTACGATAATGCTGCCGTACCAATGGAATGCCTGAGTCGTGTCACGATTTCCACATACGGCAGGCCCTTCGGATTGATCATGCCTGCTCCAGCCTATGGGATACGATGCTTAAAAAAACAAGCTGCCTGCATTGCGAACTGCTGTCTCGCTTTCCGTATTGAATAAGGTATTTTCGTCGAGTGAATTGTCCAGGTACCAGGAGTGCCAGGGTACATGTACCTGATGACGATTGCAACCTACACAAAAAGATCTACAATGCATCTTTCACCCCTATCTCAATCTCAATCCTCTCTCTCCCAATTCCTGTCATTATCACCATTGTCACCTGAATCAATCCCCTACATACCCTAACTATCCTCAACAACACTGTCGTTACTGTCCAACGCAATCTCACATTCATTTCCTCCCATTAAGATGAAGACCCTCTCTCTTACCCTCACCCTCCTCACCGCCATCACCTCCACAACCGCCTACTGGAAAGGCTTCAACATCGGCGCCAACAACCTCGACGGCTCCTGCAAAACCCAAGCCGACTGGACCCGCGCCTTCCAAACACAACAAGCCCTCCCCGGCTACTTCTCCAGCGTGCGCCTCTACGCCAGCTCCGACTGCAACACCCTCGTCAACGCCATCCCCGCCGCCCTAGCCACCAATACAAAACTCCTCGTCGGAGTCTGGGTAACTATCCCCCTCCACCCCCAAATCCCCCAATACAGATCCACCAGAGCTGACGAGGTGGATGAAATGATGACTAGACCGAAGACTCCGCCCACTTCGCCGCCGAAACCGCCGCCCTCAAGGCCGCCATCCAACAACACGGCACCAGCTGGCTCATCAGCGTCTCCGTCGGCAGCGAAGACCTCTACCGCTACGACACGACCGCCTCGGTCCTCGCCTCCCAAATAAACCAGACCCGGAGCCTCCTTCAATCGCTCGGCGCCAACGTCCCCGTCGGGCACACCGACACCTGGACCGCCTGGGTCAACGCCTCCAATACCGAAGTAATCAGCGCGTGCGATTTCGTCGGGCATACGGGGTATCCGTATTTCCAGGACAAGGCCATCGGGGATGCGTCGGCGGTGTTCTGGGATAGCGTGCAGGCGGTGCAGAATGTGGTGGATGTGGTGAGGCCGGGGACGTGGATTTGGATCATGGAGACCGGGTGGCCGGTTTCGGGGGGGACGTTGGGGGCGGCGGTGCCGTCGGTGGGGAATGCGCAGACTTTTTGGCAGACGGTCGGTTGTGATGCTTATAAACGGGTATGTAGTCTAGTGCCCGAGGTGGTGCAGGCCGTTGTTTGCTAATGGTTTCTAGGCTCATACGTTCATGTATACGCTTCAAGATGTTGGGAGTAATCCCTCTTTTGGGGTCGTGGACGCTAATTTCAACCCTATCTTCAATATTGGTTGTTAGGGTAAGATCCGGAATGATGGATGACTCGGGCTAATGGCACGGTGTGGATGGTGTGGTGATGGAAAGGTGGATGAGCATGCGTAATTGGCAAGGATTAATGGGGTACAAAAAGTTGTGGAAATTGGCACCATGGACAAATTGGGCTGGGTAAACACAGCTTCTTTTGCTTCGAGATACCCGTATACGGCTTTAGACGGAAAAAACCAGAATGAGACTACTTGCATTAGACCGTTCGTGACTGGAGCAAAGAGAATCACGAGCGTGACCATCACAGGGCCCTGCTAGCGATATTCCAGCTCTTCTATACTGCGTTAAGGCCTCGTCGAGCGGGGATATAGAGCGCCATCATTCCCTTGGTCTGAACTTTGTGATCTATCGCGTTAAGTGACTTCTACGGCTTTCTCAGCAAGTCTTCACACAACCACCATCCCACAAGATCCGTCTTGGAGACTGAACATTGTCTAGCTCGACTCGGAATGATGGCGCTCCTCTGAGGGCTGTCTTTCCAAAGAGGGCTGGTGAGATATATCGAGGTTTCAGCAATGGCGGTTAATGAAAACTGTACTATCAGCTAGAGACGTCGATGGCCGTATGTCAGCTGTTGGAGTCTGGCTCGGCGGGAGGTTCTGGCGTGGGGGTGAAAGCGTTAAGCGTGGTAAAGATGTTCTAGAGAGATGAAAGAAGGTGGCCGAGGGAAGATAGAGGGTGTGGCATTGGAAGCAGGTGTAGCTGGGAGGGATCCGTAGGGAGTACAGTTCGAGAGGGAGGGTGTTTAAAGGTCAAGGTAGAAGCAATAGAGCATGAGGTACACTCGATGCTAGTAGATCAGAGTAGATTTGCTATTTTCTTAGATGTGGGAAAGTGTTTGGTGAAATGCAGGTCTGGGCTATGAAGCCTGCGTGCCCAAATCAAGCAGAAATCACTAGAGCTCTGTAAAACGGGAACGAAAGAGAAACACTTAGGTTGAGAATGGAGATTGCTGATTTGGGAGATTGTGCTTAAAAGAGGGTAGACAAACTAGGCGGGTGCCGTGATCAGGTGCCACGCTTCTGCTAAAACTTAGGATACAATTGTGCGAGTTAGAAAGCGAAAAATCCCAGGAGTAGAAAGTGGTGTTTCTAAGGAAAATTGACGTTTGCAAGGCAGGATGAGACAAGTTAAGACCCCACGCCACTGCCAAGAGCAAGCCTGAATGCCCGGCAGTCTAGGAAAAGGGAGTATTCTCTCATAGTGTCCTAAACGGTTGTGCAGTGATGGCTTCTTCTACTATCTCTTGCTGCAGCGTTTGCCGTCCGGGTGATTGTGGAAGTCGCACTTAGAGAGACGAGCTGGGTCCTTGACGGTCCTCGAGCCTAGGCCATGAAAGTGTCGGAAGATATCCATCGCTACTTCATCACCGATCGCACAGTAGTCCTGAAATTCCTCTACAGGCATTGGGTCTTGCGCTGTGTGGAAGCGATGGGCCACTTGCATGGTGGCGTACGAGCGAAGTGGTGACGAAGCGTTGGTGTTTTCGTAGATCCAGTCAAGCTCATGCGGTTTGAAATTATAGTCACAGGCCCTGAATTTGCCATCGATCTTATCCATCGCCAGGTTCAGAAGAAGGTCGAGGCCATATCTTTCAGCAAAGAAATTATGATCGATGTACCGCCGTTCTGTCGGTGGAACGATCAGGGTTGAGACGTATGTACATGGCGGCAACGTCGTTCTTCGGTAAGGGCGAGGGTACGTTGCCGCTGTAGAGCCATGTAACAAACAGTTCGATATGCGCTGGGTCTTCCTCTTTGAGATATATGGAACCGCTGACAACTTCCAAGAAACGCCCATTAAAAGCCCTCTGGAAATATTTTGATCGGCTGCAGATGAGCTTCTTGTGTACGATGAACTTCTTGCGCTTCCTCCCTGCGTAGATGGTGATGATCTCTCCGTCAATGAGGCTTTCATCTGATTAGTGAGAAATTTTGGCCAAAGAGTTGAGCTACTCACCCAGACAGGTTAGTGCCAGTAGAAGATGCCATCTTGCCAGTATCGTACTACGTCTAGAAATCTCGGCAGAGCAGTAGTCGTAGGTTAAGACTCGGGATGTTTCGGCCGGGCAAGCCTGTGTGTAGACTGAGGAAGACGGCACTCGAACGTGGTCACGTAAGAGTTACCAGGTGAGGTGAATACTGCCCGTGTAGCTACCTCAACCCTCTGATACAATTGATTTCTGTAGGTGGAGGAGTACAAGCGGACAATGAGAAAAGCGTTCTCGGGGGCCCTTTGGCGGGTATGGAACAGTGAACCATAACATAGAACTCGTAAGTCTCCACGAGCGACGTTCACAAGCAGACGCCACAATTCTTCACACATCACCTCACTTCGCCTTCCTCTTCCTCTCCCTCGGCCCCACCATCTTCCTCCTCTTCTCAAACCTCTCCCCCACCCCGTCCCCCACCCCATCATTCCTCGGCCCATCCTCCACCGCCCTCTTCCTCGACCTCTCCAGCACACCCACCACCTTCTTCCTCCCCGTCAACCTCTCAATCCTGTCGACACCCTCACCCAACCCCCTCCACTCCTCCCCACCATACCCGCCATCCCTCGGTCTACCACCAGCACTCTTCGCCCTCTCCTTGCGACTCTCCTTGGGCAACCGCACGAAATTACTTTCTTCGTAAACACGCCTCTCTGTGTCCTTTTCCCGCTCTTTCTGGCTCTTGCTGCGGCGGCCATCGGAGACGATGGTGCTGCCGATGCTGGGTTCGGCGAGCGGAGCGGACGAGAGCTCCGTGCTGATGAACTCGTCTAGGGTGGCGGATTTGTTTGGTTTGCGGGCAGAGCGCTCTTCGCGGCTTTGGGTGGTGGGGAGAGCGGTTGGTGTGATGCGGGGGGGCCGGTAGATGCCCTCAGAGGCGGCTGATCGGGGATCTGCGCCTTGTGATGGGCGAGCAAGGGCAGCAGGATTGGGCCGGTATGCGAGGTCGTCGATCTCGGCGGCAGTTGGGGCAGCGTTGTCCTCGTCTTCAATGTCAGAGTCGTCATCAGAGCCACTTGCGGAGCCATCGTGACCTTTGGCACCATTTATCGGCTTCGTGGTCTTAGGCACGGCATTCTTTTTCTGTGCGGCGTTCCTAAAAGCATCATCTGCTGCCCGTAGAACCTTGTCGATCTGGTATTTGAGGCGACCCTCGAGTGGGCGAACGCCTCTCTCTAGGTACACCCGAAGTTCTACTAGCTTTTTCACTACCTCGTCTTGCTCTGTCCCTTTTCCTGCTGGCTGAGCATCGGCGTTCGAAGAATTTCCGCTTCTTAGCTTTATGATAATCAGGAAGACCAGATTCTGCAGGTATGACAGAAGGAGTTCGTTCTTTGTATCGAGTAGGGAGATGCCATCGGTGGGGCGTGCGATCGCCGTAGGGTCCGGTACTGAATTATATGCAGATTGGATGGACTCCGTAAGCGTGGATAGAAGCGCCGGTATACTCGCTGTTGCTGCCATTGCTGTTGGTGTGCTACAGGATTTCTTGTCGTTGGAGTGGTGAAAAAGTGGAAGGGGAATTTTACGCGATTAGTCAGCTGGTTGTCGCTAAAGCCCTAAAACTCTGCGGACTGAGAGCCGGCTTCGTAAATGATATGCCCGTCATCTATGCTAGGTGAACACGTATACAGTGGCTAAAAAGTCGCCCACTTGATACTCAATCGTACTCTCTTTTCAAATGTCCCAACCCCGACATTCTTCATCCTATTTTCTGGACAGATGTCGAGCCCCAGGATCTATGACCAAGAACAATTTGCAAACAGCGCTAAAAGAGGTGAAGAGAACGGAAGCCCCTCTAGTCTACCTTAATGGATCCATAGATCTTATGCACAAACGCCCAGCTTGAGAAGAACCCTATGGTTCCTATGTTCTTTGAGTTAGCAAGAGCACCCAAATAATTGTCGGGGATATTATAGGACTTACCCGTCAAAATAAAAAAGAGAAAACTCAATAATGCACTATAACCCACATATAAGACACCACTTGTGAAATTTCCCAGGCTCAGATTAGTAACCCAGTAGAGCATTGCATTCGCAAACACGTATCCAGCACTGGCCCCAGCAGTACCAAACGCCCTCCACTGCCAGTGATAGTTTTCGCTGCAGAGTAGGAAGTAGACGAGTAATATGGTGACGGCGGCACAGGTAATGATCATGATTCCGTAGCAGAGGAACAGAAACCCGAACATATAGTAAACTCTGTTGGACCAGATGCTGCTGATGATAAAGTAAAGCTCGACAACGATGGCACCGAAGGGTAGTATGCCGACGAGAAACATGGAGGGGATGGGGCGGAGGTAGGCTGTACTGGGAGGAATCTGGCGAGGTATTTGGTTGGTGCGTACTGGAGAGGCAACTACCTAGAAAACGGATGCTGAATTAGCACGTTTTTGATAAATTGAAAGCTTGGAAATGTTGAGGACTTACAGGTTGCCTAAATCCGACCCAGCTACCAGCGCAGCTCAGCGGTACGCTAATTACAAACCAGATGCCGATGATGACAATCATCGTAGTAAAAGGAACAGCACCACTTGATCCCTTAGCCCAGAGGAAAAGATCAAGGAGGAAGAACGTCGCGAAAACGATTCCGGGTATCATGACTGGCGTGAGGGCGATATTCCGCGTCCATGCTTCGCCACCAAAACTTTTGTACATACGTGCGGAGACGTAGCCACCAATGAAACCGAAGAGGGTGTAGAGGAGTATCATGACTGTACCAAGAGATCCACGATTTGATGGAGAAAGAAAGCCAAGAAGTGCAAAAATGATCGTGGTTCCCGTCATGACGAAAAGTTGTGCTCCATTGCCCAGAAAGACGCTTAGCAGAAGTGGGTTCCTCGGCGTTCTGAAGACGTCTCCGTGCACCAGCTTCCAGCCTGAATCCTCTTGCACCCCATCTTCCATCGTTACACCAGTGCCAGACAAGTCATCCATGTTGAAGGAATCGAGCCTGTTGTACCTTGCAATATCCTTCCTCAGAGCTCTCATCAGGATCGCCCCCACCATAAGAGATAGCATAACCACTATTACTGCGTAACTAATCAGGAAGAACCAGTGGATCCGGGGATCAAAGACATGCAGATATGTATCCCAGCGTGTAGCCCATGCTGTGTCTGAAGGCCTCCAGTATACGCCATAGGTCCATGTCACGCTCGTTTCTCCTTTCTCGTCAAGTGTCAAGGGTATGTCTGGGTTTCCACAATCTGCCGAGTCTCCCAAATTTTGTGAGTCTCTCCTCGAGCTTGGCTGAACTACCACCCCGACTATTCGGTAATTACTGTTCCCCACTGCATGATAATCGATCCAGATGTCGAAGTGATTGTGCAGGATGGGTTGATGCTCTTCCACCTTTCCCAACTGGAACCCCCGAATGTAAAATTCCGTATGTGTTGCATCTTCCATATAGGGCGTACCGGCGGGAAGTCCATCTATCAGCCAGTTCACATTGAAATTCTGCCAGATTCTCCTGTTCACAAATTTCGCGCTCCGTTGATCAAACTTTTGTTCCTCGCACAACGCCTTGCAGGTCTCATTCTCCATCATTTTGAGCTCAAAAGGCGAAGTGAATATGCGGTCGCCGAATAGTATGCTTCCCAGCGATTCGGACACCGGTTTTGGTCCGCCCTCAGGCTGACAGAAGTGGAAAGCCCGATGGTAGTAGTCGAAGGAGATGATAGATCGTAGCTGGTTGTCCGTATCGGACTGCGAAGGTGTCAAGTGGTTGACATTGAGAGGCACTTTCGCCCCTGCTTGGTATGATGTCGGCGCAACACCAGGGAGGTAGAAGGCTGCTATTGGGGATGGCGCGAGCAGAAGAAGGTATAAGAGGGCGTTCGGGAGAGGAGACCGCATGATGGAAGCTGAAGATAGGAGGGTGATATCAGTACCGGTGTGTCCGCTGAATATATTAAGATAGTGAAACGAGTTCCCATCAGTACCGCAACAAGGGGACTGGGGTTCTCACATTCGGGGATCGCGTCTCGCCCAGGTAAGGGCTAGCCCACCTATTCTGTCCTCCACGCTCAAACTGAAATCTTGCTTTGGAGCAAAGCTTTCATGGACTCGGGAGATAGTCCTCTATCTCGAACAAAAATCGATTGCGAAGTTGGGAGAAGTAATGCGGGTCAAGAATCAGTTAGGTTACAACTTGCGAGGACAGCTTGCGGAAATAAGCTTCCTTACCTTCACGCGAGCCGATGCGCCTCCGCAGCCTTGACTTTCAAGCACGACCGACACCTGTTCATCCTGATGTGCCATGCCTTGTAGTGATCGGCAACATTGTGCAACAGTAAGGGACCTTACTGACCTAATTACTTTGGTGCAATCAAGTCGCTGCCTGCAGAGCGCCACCATCCTCATGGTCGATGTGGCCGTCTACGAAGGAAAGCATGAGTGGTTAAAGCCCCGTTGACACTACTGGCACACTGGGTAATTTGTGGTGGAGTTGGTTTCCCATTCTCAGGTCGAGATATGCCAGAATTCAACAACGAAGAAACTGCCGACCTCTACTCTGGTATCCTGAATCCCGAACCCATTCGAAATACCCGAACGAAAGAAAAGCTGATCAGTGAATACATGAATGCTGGAACCCATAGACATCTTTTCAACCAGCATGGTGTCTATGAGCGGGTATGAGGTTGCAGTCTCGTGGTGGGTAGAAGAAGTATCACTAGCCATTGACACCGAGTGACTAAACAATCCACAGTCCCACTCAAAACTTGTCACTGGTAACAACGAAAACCCAACATCATTCATAATGCGACCCGGTCCATACCGATTCAGAAACCTCGAGCGCCGCTACGGCCGATAAGGCCGGGTGGAGTACAGGATGGTGGTGCGACCGGTGGAATTGAGTGTCTATCAGTAGTCGGCGGCCGTTGTACCATCGTATGAGATTGTAGACCTCGCGCTTCGCTCCCTCATCCAGCTGAATCCGAGCCTCCTTAGACAAGTCCGTCATACAATGAGAGTGCAGATACAATGGTCTCATCCCGCTTGCTGCCTTCCTTGAATTCGGCCATGTCTAAGGAACCGTTCTCGTCCTTGTCCATCATACGGAATATCTTGCTAACGCGCTTCTCGGGGGTGTCTTCATCCGGTGGCAGTTTGACCATCGATCCGACCTAGAGGGTAAGTATAGGTCAGTCATCGACCTGGAACGGTTTTTCCCGAATTGACCCATGAAGGAGGCTTACCATTTTGTATATTGCCTCGACAATTTGTAACATCTCGTTGTAGGAAATCTGACCGTCACCATCGATATCGTAGAGCTGGAAAGCCCAGTCCAATTTGTCTTCCATCTTGCCTCTTGACGTGACACTCAGAGCGCAGATAAACTCCTTGAAATCGATTGAACCAGACTTGTCCGAGTCGAAGACATTGAAAACGTAGTCCGCAAAGCTAGTAGGGTCACCGAAGGGGAAGAATTGTCGATATATCTTTTGGAATTCTTCTTTGGTGAGCATGCCAGAGGGACAATCCTTTAGAAAGCCTGTAGATAGAAGGACAAAGGTAAGCGGAAATTCTTGAAGAGCGGAAAGTGCATTCCCTGACCTTTATACCATTGTTGGAGCTCTTTCTTGTCAAAATGGGTATCCTTCTGCAGCTGGTTCAATTGCTCTTGCGAGAGCTTCGATTGCCTGTCGTACATCGAAAACATTTCTTAGTACTTTAATCGACCAACGGTTCACAGACGACCAATCCGAACAAAGGAACCAGTCGACAGCTATGAACAACCGAAGAGCAGCACGGTAGTGGTATTCCGACTCGTCTGCAAAGTAGAGTCGTAGGAGAAGAATCGGAGTACGTAGGTAGTTGATGAGAACGCTGGTTGGAGGGAGGCGTAGCAATGGACGGCGCGTTCGGATCTCTGAGATCTCAAGTTCCTCGGAGGTATCGATGAGAGCCTGGTCAGGGTATTTGGCGCGTACGTAGCCCTCGAGCCAGCCAGCCTGCGCTCGTGATACCATGGTGCGTCGCTGGCTTCACACACTGCTGTCGCCTGCGAGGTCGTCCTGACAGCCATCTTTGCTGGCGGGGCACAGACCGCCTTGCGCCGAGAAACGCTTACAGACAGAGAAGAACTAACCACGTACCTGTTTCCCATACTATACTACCACCCTCCTGAGGACCGTTTTGATCGTGGACGTCGCGAAAACGCAGCCGTGGTGACCAGAGAAGCCTAGGCGCCAGCGGGTATTGGCGCAGATAGCACCGGCTATTCTTAGTGCGGGGTACTCTGGACAACGGGTGTAGGCAGTGTTCGAAAAGTATGGGCAGGCTTAGCAGACTAGGTGTGGCATTCTAGAAGAAAACAATGTACATAAGGATACGGGCATAGGTATAGGTAGGCTGGCTCTAGGACACGGTAGCGTTGCTGAGGGAGAGAAGCAGGGTCTACGAGATTCAGATGAGAGCGATCGCATGCCGTCCGATTCGCCTCTGCACCTGCATAAGGCGCGCGGGGCAGGCAATCGGATTTATGAGGCATGAGATCCTTGGCGGTCCAAGAGTATCAACCAATCATCAAACGAGATACAACAAAATTCCCTTGATTTAGCAGCCCCAGTGGGACTGGCACTTCCCGAGGACAGAGCCTCAATTGCGAAACTTCCCACAAAGGAGCCTTACGACTACAAGACACAGCTCACCGTGATGAATGCAATCCTTCAGACCCAACTCGACCGCGTCGAAACCGCACTCAACACATTGATCGACTCCATAACCTCCTACAACCCCTCCATACCCGCGGCCATTGACCTCCTCTCTGCCGACAACGAGCTAACCAAAGGCCTTGACCAACGTAAGACCCTCTTCCACCAATTACCCTCTTCCACCAACCGTCCGTCCTCCAGACTCTCCATCAACTAACCCCCACCCCCCCAGTATCAACCCACCAAACCAACTACGCCCGCATCCTCTCCCTCCGCAGCACAGCCGCCGCCCTCGACACCCGCCTAACCACAATCCTCACCCTCCTCGCCTCCACCCGCGCCGACCTTCTCGCAACGCACGCCACCGAATTCCCCCCGAATCAGCGCGACGTCCCCTACGAAGACCTCCTCGCCTACGCGAAACACATCAGTAAATTCACCGTCCCGCCCACTCGGGCGCTGCAACAACAAAAACAACAACAACAACAACCACCGGCTATTAAACCCGAAGCGCAAAGTCCGAAAGTCAAGGACAGTAATGGCACGAATACTCCCGCGGCGGGTGCGGTGGCTGTAGAGGAAAACGACACAAGGGCAGGGTTGGGCGTCGAGGCGCTCCAGCCGGGCGAAGTCAACTGGTTGGATCCGGGTACGCAGATACCGTTTGTGCCGTGGCCGAGCGAGGAGGTCATTCGGAGGGGGGCGTTGGCGCAGATACAGGTTATGCTGGAGCAAGGGGTGGATCCTGAGAGCGTGGCTGCTGAGCCGAGCCAGGCGAAGGAGGAACAGGAGGGAGAGGCGGTGCAGATCGTCAAGGTCGAGAATGGGGAGGGGATGAGCGAAGGGGTTAAGCGGACTGCTACTGCTGTTGAGAGTAGAGATGTCAAAATGGAGAATGACGTGGGTGTTCCTAGGGAGAGGCAGCAAGAGAAGCCGAGGGTGTTTGGGGGGTTGGATTTGTATGATCCGGATGCGGAGGCATAGATAGGGTCAAGACAGGTGGTGCTTGGAACACAACCAGGTTGAAAGACAGTACCCTGTGAATCCCAGAGTATATCCAGTCCAGCTCAAGTGTCTTCAAGCGGTAATACCATGTAAAACTGAGCGTGCAACCGCAACCGCATTCCCAAATTGAATGTTGTTACTTGCCCTCGTTCGGATCAGCTGGACTTATCACCAACCACCACGCTCCCTCCACCTCCCCCGCAGCTCCTAAAGCAACACAAGCAACCGACCCGAGGGGCCCTCAAAATACAATCCCGCATCTGGGGTATCCCAGCAAGAACTGCTAAATGCAGCGCCAAGGTATCTCGACATCGGACTGCACCGACCCCGGGGATTACAACCCCGTCATGAGTCCAGTGGTCAGACGTTGGTATATGGAGGACTGGTTGTGCAACACCCATACCTACATCCCATCCATTTGCCTTTTCTACAATCACATAACGTCATATACCCTTAAATCGCCGTACTAACTAATCACGAGCCGGGGAGGTAAGGTAGCTGGGGAGTATTAGCAAGAAAATTCTACGAGCAACCGTCGTCTACATCAACTTGGATCACGTCGAGCCATTCTAAAATCCAGATACTGAGAGAAAAGCCATTGGTCAAACATGCTCCAGCTCGATTTCAAAGACACGCAATCCATCTATCACAACCCGCAAAGAGCATATGAAGCTTCCGTAGAATACACAATGGTAAACAGGTATTCTTTGGCCAAACAAGAATCGCCGATTCCGTTGCCCGTGTTGTCGTACCCATCGTGCCTTGGTCACCAGGTTCAGCCGCGCGTTCCCTTGACTGTTGTTCCGCCACCTCTGTCGTGACGCCATACGTAAACTTTTCTTCGCTGTCAGTTTCGTATTCGTCTTGTTACCATGAAATCTAGTAGGCCGGCTCGGCTTGGCCACCAAATTGGGATTGCTGGTACTGCTGCTCGTGGGAAATGACACCTGGAATGGGCTCCTGCTTCGGTGCGTGAGGGAAGTCGGAAGAACTGTATGTTGGGCGATCACCTGGCTCCGACTTGAGTGGGGCGTTGGTGGAGGTGGCTCCTGGAGAAGTAGCACGGGCCTTGGCGCTACCGATGTAATTCTGAGCCTTGGAGGTGTAATCGCCAGCGTATGCCTTGACAGTCTCTGTAGCACGAGCAGTGTGATGCCCGGCAAGGTCTTTGACCTGGGTAGCCTGAGAGTTTACAATTTCGGAAATGTTGTGGAACTGCTCGTCGATGAGCTCCTTGTTGTTGATGTAGATCAATGGGGCGAGATAAGCGATGGACACCGCGATGAGAGACAGGCCCCATAGAGGAAGGAATTTGATCAACCAGTAAGAGAGAAATGAAGCTACAAAGGCCTACGTAGACGCTTAGCACTCATGATTGGCTCACGTGTCATTGAAAACTTACTGCACCCGAAACCGCGACGTTCTCAGCAAAGATAACACGCTGGAACTCGATGACGAAGAAGTTGATAAACTGCTCCACATCCTCGATGGAGGATTCGAGAGACTCCTTTGGGATGGTATAATATTTCCGTGGACGGAAAGAAGTGGCCAGACCCTGAGAAAAAACCAGCTTGCCGGCAACTTCGGCGACAGTAGTGACTACCACGAACGTCAGACAACATTTCTTCTTATAGACAGTGCTCACGTACATCCAATGGCGTAAGAGAGAGCTTTGAACAACAACCGTAAGGCAGGCAGATAACGTGCGGCGAAGATGAAGGCAACGATGGCCAGGTACGAAAGCGCAGAGGCACGAGGGTGCTCCCACTATTGACGTTAGCTTCTTGTTCTGATGATATCCGTTGACAGTCTTACGCTCAAGAGGCTGTAGAAGAAGGAATGGTAATCTGTGGCGAGTGTCAATACCAAGAAAATTTGAGGAGAAAAACCGTCATACGGGTAAGACGTTGGCCAGTTGCAGCTCTCTCATCAGGCGTCGTACGCGTGTCGGCAAGGCTACGGAACTCCGAGGTAGTCTTCGCATGTTGGTCTTTCACTGTCTCCGCAACAGGCCCTTATCGAGTTTAGCAGTGCCATGAGTCGAGATGAAATCGTATCACTGAAATTTAGTCGTCAGCAAAGCTCGCATGACAACGAAGCTTCCAGGAGCATATACCTAACCGTTGTTCACAGTATCACGGATATTCTGCGTTACTGGGTGGTTCTGGACCGTATTCAATGCTGATTGAGCATCTGCGTTGGATGGTCAACGGAGCTGCAAGTGTCACGCGAGCTCAGAGAAATACTGATTAAACGCGTCGTTAGCATCATCCAGAGTCATGAAGGGTTTGCAATGCTCACCTAACTGTTGTAGACGCTATCCTTTGCATTCTGGGCCGATTGGTTGCTGCTGGCTCCATAGCTGGTGTCGTCGTTGGATCTCAGGGTAGGGATGCTCATCTCACTGTGCTGGGGAATGCTCCCGAGTTGGGGAGGTTGGTCGTTCATGGCTGCTCGGATGGTTGTAGCGGTCTTTGATGATTTTAAGATACGAAGTTGATGGGATTGTGGTGCAGGATGAAAAGGTTGATGGTGTGAGGTGGAAGATGGTGTTGTTTTCTTGCACGTTCAGGAGAATAATCTTGGTTTGGTGTGGCTACGCCACTAGGCGAGCCACAACGAAACAGCGATGACGTTTCAGCGCTAATCTTAACCAGTGAGATAAAAGGTCCGAGAGGACCAACTCACCGGATCACCTCAAGCAATCGTCCTTTATCACGCAACGGTAAACCGTGTTGGTACGCACTGCTCTGTGTAGCAGAGTTTTGCACACTGCAGAATTGGTTTACGCTTTTCTTCTGAACAATGGCTGCCTAACGCTCCACCTGTACTCCGTGCATGATACGTGTTCTGAGATCTGCCGATTTCACGATTTGCATGTGATGACTGCCTGCGAACAGGGCTTTAGGTGCGCTTGGCGACAATTCTTAGCTCTGTAAATCTACATAGCAGCTAGCTTTTCAGACGACAAAACTTGTTTCATGCTTTAAATCCAATAACGTGAAAACCCATCTCGTCTTGGTTCCTCCCTAGTCTTCGTCTAATCTAGCCAGCTACACACTCAAAACCAGATTTTCCTATTGGCCTACCTCCTCATCTGCAGCCAATATAATTTGACGCGTGTATTCGCGAAGCCATTGGCCGGTGTCAACCGCCGAAGGCGCCAGGACCGTTAGAGCGTTATCGACCTCTGCAGTGCTTAGAAGCTCTGTGCCCAGTCAATCTCATAGCTTTAAAAGACAACCATAAAGGAGGCAACTCATTAGATTTGATTGCTTGCGAGTAGATGTACAAGCCACGGGACATGACAGGGAGCCGTATTAGAAGATGACGGTGTTGGTGAACGGCAGCAACACTACCCTGGCAGTAACTGCTCGCGCCAGGCTCCTCAGGCTGGCCCCTGCATGCGACATCTGTGCGGTACGCGCGAGGAGATGATTGATCGTGTACACAAGCAGGAAAGCATGGCATACTTGGGCAGAATGGAGGTATGCCGACGGGATGGTTTGGAAAGGAGACCAAGAGCGTAGAATATGATGTTTGCATTCGGCATGGCGAAGCTGACCAGGGATTGAAATACTGACAATGCCAGGAAGTGATCCGGTATCCGGGCAGGTAATATCACAGCTTGGACGGTTTCCTCTTTTAGACAATCATTTCGCATATTCAATGGGAAGCACTCATATCTGTGGCAACGTGGGATTTGCTATCAAAACTTTAAGTAAGAGAATAAATGTATAGGAAGACGGGTTTGGTTTGATCAGACTTTATACGTGGAACCTTAGGGCTCGGGGCGAGCACATTGAGCGATTTAGTACATGGTTAGATATATGTAGATAAGATTTCCGGGGTGTGGATATAAGAATTGGTGGAGTCGTTCCAAAGGTGGTAAAGTAGCTTCCCGTAAAAGCCGTGTCCATATCATGACTTCAACCCCCTCTCCTTTGGTTCAGCAACCTTCCCTCAACTCGTCACGTGGAGTTTTACCAGACCCAAGTATTCGTGCTCATCTCAGAAAGTAGAATACACCATGTGCGATTATTCCAAGCAATCGTCTAAGCTATGAAAACCTGTTCCTCCTTACGTCATTATGAAGGCTGCGACGTCTTGCCTCCCACGAAATCATGTTACATCAAAGCCTACAGCATCTGTGGGCTTCTCTCATGAGTTGACTGCCAAGCTGGTCCAAATTGTCTGAATCAGGACCTATCGCTATTTCAGTGGACATGGGAAAGACTGTACTGGTTGATAGAACGCCTATAAGATATCTACGAAGTCTTCATGCTCGAGCTAATGGCACAGCATGAGTTGGTCTATCGATCTCCTAATGGATACCAGATTGAAATCGTCTTGACTTGAGCTCTTTCAAGTTGAGTCAAACACAGTGGTCCGCTGACCAGGTCTCGGGCGGCAATGCTAGGAGACCACCCTGCACTGCCGTGACCTCCCATGCAGACCCTGCTCCGCAAGATCGGGTGTTACGCCCACAGCAGGATTTGTTCCGCGAATGTCCTTCCATGCTATGAAGAACATCTGCCATGCATTGTTGAAGTGGTTCTCAAGCCTTCGTATCTTCGCGGAAGAGAGAGGTCTAATAATCTTACAGTACACGTGTTTCTAATTTGATCTGTCTGTCTGGTTGAAACTCTTGCACAAAGACTGCCTCGCCCATTGCAAGGAACACCACAGAAACCGCCAACGCATGAAAAATCCGTGTCTTCGCCAAGAACAAGCACATCATCATTTGTCGTAGCTGGCATGCAATCATCACACCGTAAATCATCAGTCTAAAGCTAAGACGAAGCCCGGCGACGCAGTCCCTTAGGTCCATCGTCCTTCAAGCTCGCATCCGCCATGTGCAACTGCATTAATAAATAGGCGGCTCGTGCCTCCTTCGTCAATGCTACCGACTTCTTCCTTCTCTTCGGCGGCGACATTACTTCCTCAGATGACGGGCCAGAGGAGCTCTCCCCATCATAGTCCTCGTCCAGCTCGGAGAGCGCTCGTTTCGCCACCCCGCTCCCTTCGCTCGAGGTCTCCAACCTATCTTGTGGATCCTCGCTACTTTCAGGAGCAGACGTTGCGGAAGGGGTCTCTCTAGCGCAAGGAATATGATGGTGCTCCATTACCGCTGATCTTGGAGTATTCAGCGCAGTCCACTCAAACCTCATTGGTGTCTGAGGTGACTCGAGATATTTGTCACTCCGGTCTGTGTCCGTCCCATATCCGCTCTCCATGTCGGCCGTCTTCACTGGCTTCGGGCGTAGTGACTTCGAACCCCACTTTGAAAGACCCGCTGTCAAAAGTGGCGTTTGAGGAGTGATGGCAATAGACGCCTCCCTCGAGAGCGCACGGAACTCATTTGCTGCTTCCGTACACTGGCGGATGATATTATGGTCAATGATCATTCGACCAAAGCTTGGATCATCTGGAACCACGCAAAGTTCGGAGAAGTCGAGACCGAATACAGGCGTCAAAGCATACCGGATGTGGAAACAAAACGTTGCAGCGACTGCTTTCGCAGCTTCGAAGGGCATCCAGTAACCTGCATCGATCAGCGAAGTTCCTCTTGGCCTTTTTAACGAGTCAGCTACCTTGAGCGGCTAGTGCACCGCCGGTGATGCTGTGGCAAATATCTCGGAGTCCAGGGTTGATATTCAGCATTTTGGCTGGTGTTGTCTGCCAGGTTCTATCAGTCAACACCTTGCTGGCGCAATGACATCAGGTCTACGTACTTTTGAGTACTTGCAGCACTTGAAGAACGGTGTGATCCTAACGAGGCCGACGTTGTAGTCCCACATGACGGTGTAGTCGCGGTCGTCGCCAGGTACTTTGAAGGTGTATTGGAAGACTTTGCGATATGTCAGTTAAGCCAGTATCTTTTATCGTCAACGCTCAGCAACGTTGTCATACCTTCAAAGCTCTCCCTTCCAGTCTTCTCGAGGAAGGACTTCTTCTCGCTATTGTAGGGTATATGTCTAGGGTACTCCACAATCTGTTGAGGGTTCTCTGGAAACAACTGAAACCTCCTATATTGCGCCGATAACTCGTTGTTATAAAGCTCGCATGGCGGATACCGAGTTTCGCCCTTTATCTTGCCCTTTGCGAAGATTGCAGCGTCCTTTGACATCTTCAGCTTCTTCGTTTGGAAAATTGCTGGCGAACTGAATCTGGAGGTGTACGTCGTGGAGGCTGGGCTCTGGAGTTGGAGTGGACCTTCAAAATGCGTCGGGACGGGGTTTAGAAGCGAGGCTACTGACACCATGGCGATATGTCAAGTTACTCGTTCACCCGAGTGAGAAGGTTGTGGGTGTCTTGTACGATGTTCGAAGTCGTAAAGTGAATGTGAATCTGAGGAGTGGGTCAGGAGGTCAAAACGAAAGCTTTGACTCAAAACCGATGCTCTTGACAAGTTCGATGAGTGGCTTAGCCCAAGAGACGCTGGCAAATACGAGGACCAGGTGGGGTCTTAATACGTCAAGCCCAACAAGCAAAGACTGCCAGAGCACGAGTCGATTAAGACCAGAGGCGGATGTAGGCCTAATCTTTGAGAACAAGCCGGCAATGCTTTCTTTCAACGAAGCGGAAGGGAAGAAGACAGGAAGAATGATCGAGATGCAGATCTACCCCTTCAACTCTTTGTTGGCCGATATGCGGCCACTGCTGCAACGGCGTATGTATTTGTCTTGGATGCGCGATACGGTGAAGGGACGTTATGCCAGGGTGGGAAGGGAGAACTGCGTCTGTTTGTCCTCAAGGTCGTAGGGCCGTGCTTAGCGTTAGATCTGGAGATCTATCGAGGCAACGCAACAAGCGTCAAAGACAGCGGTGAGGCAAGCTAACAATGACGATGCGTACATCGCTTGGTTGAGGATAGCCGCCACTTATGTATGTCTCAAGGCTCTCGCTTGATGGGCAATATAAGATGGTTTCGGAACCGACATATCGAAAGACGCCATACAAGTCACGTTTCTCCCGTCATCTTATCTTGCCTTCCATGGAGACTCCATCCACGGACCGTGACCGGAAACAACCACAAGCTTCACGGCTACCTCATTTAGCAGCAGCGAGCAAGCAAGGTCAACCCCACACGCCCGCATCAGCACACGGTTCCAAAGAAAGAAGATGTTGCCCATCGAGGCGCCCCGGCAATTGTTTCACCAAACTCAGCAAGTAGCCGGATCTGCACAGTCTAGCTCTTGACACGTAAGTAACCCTGCGCATCGGGCGTGGCTGTCAAGCAGGCTCCTACGATGGAAGTGAATCGAATGAAAGCTTTCCTCCAGCAACTGGCAAGGCATGGCCACAGCAAATCACTGCCGGCCTGGGTGGCGTGATATGGGCGTAGTTTGCCCCACCACGTTATCTTGCCCAAAAGCAATTGGGTCTTCGTCAGCCTCGACGTTGGACGTGTTGGCCAGCATATCGTCCAGTCGGGTAGCTGCAGGAAAAGAGGCACGGCAAGCTACGCGTGTCGAAACAGGGGAGAATAAAGAAAGCGTGATCGGTGAATAAGGTAAGTGGAGAAGGGCAGACTCGATGCACGTGTACCCAATATACGGCCAACATATGGCTAACCGGTGGATGGGCCACGGCGTGGGGTCACGCCTTAGCTGGGTTGGGCATAGCAATCCTCCGGGTGTCCTGGTGAAGTATTGACAACGTTGTCACTGTGCTTGGGAAGCAATCAGGTGCCTGCTTCTTGTCCTCAGAATCCAAGCTTCATGCTTTACCTTACCTTACTCACCCACCGGTACCTTAGTCATACTCATTCACCAACAAGAAGTGAACCGCTCAAGGAAACACACCGCTTCTCAAGATCCAATTAACCATCTTGTCAAGCTACTTAACACACCGTTCGGATCCAGCTCGCGCACGCTGCAGCTATCCGCGCCCTAATGTCGTAACCGCGGTTATTGCTCTAAAAATTTCCGGAACCTCTTCCCCGCATCCATAGGCAGCTAAAAGAGAAGAACTCCTTATGGAAGGCTTCTGGAAGGCACTTCGAAAAGACTGGCGCAGGCAGCCAAGCACAGAGCGAGGGTAGGTGCATACTTTGACGTCGCACTACTGCGGAGAGTTTCTGAAGTATGGTCTGCCGGAATTTCCTGGAAGATGTCTGGATAAAGAAGCATATGGGCGCGTAATGAAACTATCTTTCCGGTGTTGACATCAAGGTGCCCCAAATATCATGGTTGGTTAATAAATGGCTTTCCCTGCATCGGCATTGAGGTTGCACTGCGCATTTTTCTTCCGTATACCTTCCAGAACGTCAACAATTTCTCCGATGACAAGCTTTTCCAAACTTCTTCCTTGCATCATGCATGGAAGGCAGTCAGCCCCTGGCCTAACATGACGACAGTCTGCAGCTGTCAATCTCGAAGATATCACATAAGCACCATGGCTCGATACCTATGCTTCGGGGACCATGCTCTCGGGACGAAACGAAAAGGCTACCGTTCATGACCACAAAGACTGTTATCTTTCCTTCCGGTCCTTGTCTCTACCGCCAAGGCCATGTACTAAGCCCTGTGGCTCAACCACCATGTGATGGGCCTTTGAAAGAAGAATAGCTTTTGATAGACGGACAGAAACAATGGATCAGGGCCTACCGGCATACTGCGACGGCCTCCAACTTCACCCTCTGTTACAGCAAAATCAGACCAATGACCTCCAGCGAACCATTCCGCCAAAAGACACGCCCTTGGCCTGTTTCAAGCCTTCTAGGTCCAATCCTTAGCGTTCACTATCCACGGCTATACAGCACCTGCAGTTAACTCTTAGGCCAACCAGATCAGTCCCCAAACTATCGCATCCACGGCATGGTACATCAGCATCATCTTCCCATGTTTGAATTCCCTCTTTCCACACCCACTCACCCCGTCTTTGCCATCTCCTGCTATCCCTACCCGTCCAATCCTTTCTATCGTTCTTTCCCTTTCCGAGCCCAACCACTCTTCCGGGAAAGCGGGTCTCAAACCACGCCAGTACAGCCCTACATTCAACGGCGGCAGCGTACAGTATATACACCGCCATACTTCCGTACGGAAACTTAATCATCTTTGAAACAAAAGTTGAGTCGAAAGGACTTGGAAAATATGCATATTAGCGTCAACAGTTTTCTAAAAAAGCTGCTTTCCACCAATCCTCGGTTCCAGCGACCAAAATGGGAAGCCGACGTTACGGCCGTAGCAGAGTCTTCACTTGGTCCCTCTCCACACGTGGACGGCCGTACCAACTACGGCTGCTCCAGCCCTACACTCACCGCCTCTCCCATCCTCCCCTCGCCCTTCACCGTCCCGGTTAACCAACCCGGTCAAGCCCAGCCCAACAACCCTACACATCATGCGCAAACCCCACACATTCTTTTCACCACAACCAAGCTACCCAGGTAGTCCAGTCCCGCAAGCTAGCACGTTTCATCCTCCGGAGCTCCCTCCTTCAGTAAACTTCGCCTATGAATTGAATCTCCTCTTTTCAAGGCGTCACCTGATTTCTTTTCTGTGAAGCCCATCTCGTTCTATTCTCAGCCGTTACTCGGCTGAGACCCCAAACGAAGGCTGCCATCACGCGACTTCCCTCGCTGCTGTCCGGAGGTGATTCCGTCCAAGAATACGGCCGTAGTAGAGTCTCTACATGAAAGAGGGTTCGTAGTCTCGGCTGGAGACTTGGAAGAAGGCTTTGGAATCTATGCTCATAGTGTTTACAATCAAGCGCTTTGCAATCTGTGTTCATGATTTTACAATCTAAGGACAACCAAGTATACCCTCGAGTAAGAAAAACCCCAGATTGACAAAAAGCGATGAAGAAAAGCGCTCTGGGTAGTGATATTGCCTATGCATAGCCAAATACCCCTACTACTCCTAGAAACCTCCAGCACTATCCAGTTTCATCACGAAAGCCAAGCTCCACAGCAGAGTAAAATAAGAATTCCCAGCCAAACACTAAATACGCGGGCTATCCATCAATCCATCCAACCCTTTCACTCAACCTCTCACCACCTCATTCACTATCACTATCCTCGAACCCCTCACTCTCCTCCTCACTTCCCCCCTCCTCCTCACTATCATCATCCACAACCCACTTCTTCCCCCTCCCCACCGCCGCCGCCGCCGCCCTCCTAGCCGGCCTGCCCCTCCCCGTCGCCCTCGGCACGTCCTCATCCTCTTCCTCGTCGCTGAGGATCTCATTCGCCATATCCTCCACCGCGTCCCTCCCCACCCCCACGTTCCCACCCCCATCATCCTCATCCTCCGATTCCTCCGATTCCCCACCCTTCTTCCCCCCCACCCCACCGTTCGTTTTCGCCCGCTTGGCCGCATACGCCTTGGCGGCCGGACTGAGCGGCACCATCTTCTTCGGCGCCGCCGCAACCGACTTCTTGGCCGTCTCCTTCTTCGGCGCGGGCTTCGCTTTGGCGATGGGTTTAGCTGCCACTGCCGCTGCCGCCTTGGGCGCAGGAGCTTTCGTGACTTTCGGCTGCGGAGGAGGAGGCGCGATATCGAACGAGTCGTCCTGGTCGTCGTCGGACAAGACGGTGCCTTTGGCGGTGACATGGGAAGCGGTCCTATTGCCGACGGGTGCGAGTTTAGAGTAGTCTGTCTCGTCGTCGTCGAGATCGATCGGGCCCTTCGAGCTGGGTTTGGTGGTCGATTTCGAAAGACCGGCGCTGCTGCCTGGGCGGGACATGGACGCTCGGGCGGAGAAGAGAGGGCGGCTGCCAGCTGCTGTTGCTGCTACTGATGCTGGGTCGGTGGAAGTGCCGCCGATGCCTTTGACCATGTTGCCAATGTCGAAGTTGTCATCGGAGTCGTCGGAGTTGCTGAGGACGTCGTATTTAACGGGTTTACTGGCGGCGGCTCGGGGTTTGCGGGACGGTGCTGGTCTTGAGACGACTTCGTCGTCGTCGTCATCGTCAGAGATTACCTTCTTCTTGGCTGGTGCAGACTTCTTCGTGGCCGTGGCAGCGGCCTTGGCTTTTTGGAAGACAGGAGCGACGGGGGCATCGGAGGCAGACTCTGCAGCTCCGTCAATCTGCATCCAGACGTCGTCTGACTTCTCGATCTTCGCTGGCTTTGCCTCATCTGATGGCTTGGCGACGGGTTTCACCCCATTTGTCAAACCCTTTGTAGCCGTTACGGCTGGCTTTGGATTTGCTGAAGCAGACAGATAGGCAAGCATCCCCGCTTTCGGCTGCACGTGCTTAGCAACTGCAGGCTTCTTCGACTTTGCTAGACCGAAATCGGAATCCGAAGGATCATCGCCCTGAGCCTTGCGCTTTCGTGCTTCGGGACCTTTGGCGGCTAACTTCAACTTTGTTGACGCCCGGCGTCCTAGGTTGGCAACCTTCTTCTGGCGCGTATGCTCTTCGGCGAGCTGCACCCTCCACTCGTTGATGAAATCTTCCAGGTCCTTCTTCCAGAGGTCTTCCTTGCTCAGCTTGATGAGCTCATCGATCTCCATTTCACGGTCTCCAATCTGCTTCAGTAATTTGTCGACGCGCTCTTTGGTCAACGACCAAATGGCCATCTAGCAAGTGTCAGCGAACTCAACGCAAGCAACGTGTACTTTTTGACTTACACCTAAAAGATAGTCGTAAGCCCCCGCGCCTAACTCAACGTCCTCCTCCGTCTCCTCCTCGTCTTCCCGAGCAGGCTCAAGCTCCCCTTCTTTGGATGCATCAGCAACCTTGGGGATCGGCTTGAAGTCTTTCTGCCGCAACTCTATGACAAGGTCCTTCTTCTTTTTCTTGGACACAACGAGCTTCCCGTCAATGATCATCTGTATGAAGCGGGCCTGGTTACTGAGCTTCTCGAGCTCCTTGTGCATCTCTGCTAATTGCCATGCCTAAGAGTGTAAGCCAAAGGAAGAGATAGTGTGATCAAGAGCTTACCTTTCGCTTTTCATAGAACTTGATTCTGACACCGTAGAACTCCTTCATTATATCTTCCACCGTAGCGTACTTCGTTATCCTTCCCTCTGCATCAAAGGCGACAAGGTTGGACGTTGCAATGGACTTGGTGAGTTTAAATTTCTCTTCAAGTCCCTCCTCGAGAGCAATTTTCATGTGCTTGTCCTCCATGCGCACGATGAAGTGCACGTTCTTGTGGGTGTTGTAGTCGTCATACTCTTTGATAAACGACGGTACCTTCTCCGCTTTGATGATGTCCACAAGTTTGTCCTTGAAATCCTGAGTCCACAGTCGAATGGGTAACTCAGTAATCTCAACCTCGTTGTCTCCAGTCTGCGTGATGATACCGCTGAACTTGTACCGATCAGGACCCATTGGGGTGACAGTACCCTTAAAATCACGGAACCATGGAGTCATGGGCTCCATGGGTTCACCGTCCATCATACGCCTCAGGTTCGCCACTATATCCTCCGGATTGTAGTTTGGGATTGACGAACTCCAGCCTGTTCCGATACCATCGGCGCCGTTGACCAGGATCATTGGCACCACAGGAACGTACATTTCTGGCTCGATCAACTTATCGTCGTCGGTATTATACGTTAGTAGAGGCTCGTCTAGAGGGTTGAATACGCGTCTCGCAAAAGGTGACAGGCGCGTGTAGATGTAACGAGCACTAGCACAGTCGCTGCCTCCTTGGAGCCGACTACCAAAGTTACCGCTGGGTTCGAGACAGTTGACGTTGTTCGATCCGACGAAAGTCTGAGCCAAACCAACAATGGTCTGCTGCAAAGATTGCTCGCCATGCTGATATGCTGTGATACCAGAAACATAACCAGCAAGCTCAACCACCTTTACGTCTTTCTTCACATTTCGCTTGAAGCATGCAAAGAGAACCTTGCGTTGCCCTGGCTTAAGTCCGTCAACGACAGAGGGTATCGATCGTAGATTGTCAGCCATACTGAACAGGATCAACTCCTTGTTGACGAAGTCGGTATACGTAATATGCTTGGTCGAGTGGTCAAGATAGGTGCCAGGCTTGAATTGGCGCAGCCACTCCTTCCGTTCGTCGGCCTTCTTCTTTGAGAAAGCTAGCTCGATAAGTTCCGGCTCGTTGTCTTGCATGGCGTGAAACTCCTTGAGATGCTTGTCTAAGTCGTTGAAGTAGACCTGCGCGTCTTCAGTGGTACTTGTACCCAGACCCTTATAGTACTTGTGTTCCCAGCCTCGCTCGTGCTTGTGTTCCTCCTTCCATGCTTCGTACTCAGGCATAGTGAAGAAGGCACGAGACTTTGTAGGTGCCTTGGGGTCGCCCTTGAAGACCTTAATGATGGGTGTGATGAACTCAATAAGGAACTTCGGGATTTTTAGAAGACTGGGATACTGGACTTGCAGGAAATTGATAAGCAATCCTTTGATATGGCTACCGTCATGATCCTGATCCGTCATGATCATGATGTGTCCATAGCGGAGACTCTTGCAGTCCTGGTAATCCGTCTTGTGCTTAAGCCCTATGAACTTCTTGATGTTTTGTATCTCCGCGTTCTTCGAGATCTGGTCAACCGAGGCGTCTCGAACATTGAGAAGCTTACCACGAAGGGGGAAAACACCAAAGAGATCAGGCCCAACGACAGAGCGCCCTGCCATTGCCAGACCTTTAGCCGAATCGCCTTCCGTCAGGATCAAGGTACACTGGTATCCATCTTTCGTACCAGCTTTGTTGGCATCAGTAAGCTTGGGGTTGTCCATATGGCTCCGACGATTGCCATCGCTCTTCTTGAGTATCTGATCCGCCTTTTGCTGTGCGAAATGCAGGATGTTAGCGACAACTTCAGTCTTTGCGATCTTCTTGAGAAAGTCATCGCTGACTGTGCACTTGCTGCCGAATTGAGTGTGTTTTGTTGTCAGTTGTTCCTTGGTTTGCGAGGTGAAAGCCGGATTGACGATCAAGCAATTGATGAAGAGGAAGATGTGGTTACGGATCTGGTTAATCTTGAGAGCAGCTCCTCCTTTGTTCTTCTTCTTTACAATCTCCAGCAACTTCGTGCACACCTGGTCCGCAATGTAATTGACATGAGTGCCTCCAGACGTCGTGGCAATAGAGTTTACGAATGAGACTTGTTGGAAGGTCCCATCAGATACAGCAAAACCAATCTCCCATCGTGCATCCGGGTTGTCTACGATAATGTCGGAAGAGTCGTTCACCGCCTCGTCGCCACGCTCCCGCTTAATGGCTTTTGTATACATCTCCATGTACTTTTTGAAGTTGTTGACCATGATCCTCTTGTCATTCAGGTAAACTTTGACGCCTTTAGTGGTCCCTGCCAAATCGTAGACCCTCCGTTTGGCAAGTGCCTCGAAGTCGTCGTCCATGCCGTCCATCTTGAACTTCTTGAAGTCTGCCGTGAACGTGATCTTGGTGAAATCATCACCCTTGCTGGCTGTAATGGAAGCTGTTCCCATGCGGGTCATATTGGCCGTCCAGGTTTGCTTGTATCGCTTCTTGTTCTTCGAGTCCGAGGTCTCCAGGGTGAACTCGGTACTGAAGACGTTACAAAGCTTCGCACCGTATCCGTTACGCCCACCAGTGACCTTCTGCTGATCATCATCATAGTTCGAGGATGTGAGCAGGTGACCGAATATCATTTCCGGGATGTATATGTTCTCTTTCTGGAGTGATTGTTAGTACCACATAATTGTTGGATAGGTATTCTTTTCAATGCCTTACATCATGAATTTCGACAGGGATACCCCGTCCGTTGTTCAAGACGCTTATCTCGCCCTTCTCTCGATCTATCGTGACTTTGATAGTGTCCATGTTCTTGTCTCGCTGCTTGTTGTCCGCCGCATTCACTAGAATTTCGTCGAAGATCTTATACAGACCTGGTACGAAGCTAACCTCCCTTGTTTCCATGGAGTCCAATTCTGTATTGTAGACCCACATCTGCTTCTCGCTACGCTCCACAGAACCGATGTAGGTATCAGGCCGCTTGATGATGTGCTCCAGTTGAGTGAGCTGTATAGTCGCGTCAGTGACCGAACCACGGATGAGGAAAGAGCTCGGATACGTACCTTCTGGTACTGATCGGACGACCCAGCGCCCTTCTTGGGTTTGGGATCGCCCGCCCCATCAAGGTTGAATGCCTCATTTTCTAGCTCTGCCAATGGTTTGCCACCTGTTTTCTTAGGCGCGGGGGCCTTCTTCTGCTTCTTCGCGCTTGGCGGTGTGGCTGACAGCAAGGAGTCGTCGTGTAGAGAAGGATTGGACGGGTCTGAGTCCTCATCCTCAGAGTCTGGCTTTGCACGTTTCTTGGATGCGGCAGGTTTCGCTGCTTTAGGCTTTGATGCAGCTTGAGTCGCCTTCTTCGGGGCTGCTTTGGGAGCTGTGGTCGCCTTTTTTGGCGCTGGTTTCGGTGCGGCCTTGGCTTTGGGCTTCTATATATGAGCTCATTAGCCAGTGTTCGAGAGACAGCGCAATTACCATTTGTTAGAGATATGCACTCACGGCGACTGGGATCGGTGAGTAGTTGTCAGACTCGTCGAACACCGAGTCGACCATAGAGGAGTCCATTTTGACGCGCTCTACGCGTAGTGTGCTGACGTCTCGTGGCACAAAGATAGTGAGACCGGTATCTGGTGATGAAAAGGTGCTGCTAAGTTAGGTGTCGAGGTCCTTGAAGTGAGTGTTCAGATGTTATGGGGATAAACAAAAGGCGCGCTAGTGAAGGCTAAGCGAGAGTTTGCCGCTATGACCAATCAGGTAAGGCGTACTATTCCAGCCTTCCTTCACCTCACCGCAGTCCATCAGGGGTTTCCTTGTCTGTGTCAGGCTTGTGCATTAAATAAGTGGCAGTCTTCAGCTGCTGGGGATCCCCCAACCCGCTCACCAATTAGGACAGATTTTGAGGATTGATCAATGCAGAGATGTTAGAAGCCATGGATGCTTACAACATCCACTCCAACCATTTAAATATATTGCTTTCGCTATTGTAGTATCGAGCGGAGCCCCAGTTGGACACTGCCACTTCTTTTGGGCATAGCCCTGCTTTCATGGACAGCAACCCTCAGCTCTCAATGAAAGATCAGGTCAGAGCTGTCATGAATCAAGATAGCATGGCTTTCAGACGAGAAGTGAATAAGCGGAAGTCGAGACCTCACGCATGTGTTAAAAAGTAGCCTGCATGATCTGCCGTTTATGGACCATTCTATTACGTTGATATCTGAGAATTGGTAATTGAGCACATGCTTTCCAATGCTCAATCACAATTGGTTGCAAGCTTTGATCGCCATCTAAGGCCAGTGTTCGATGTCCGAGGTAGCACAGCCGAGGAAATCCCCCCAGAAGTGAAAGCATCACATTTGATGCACCTTGCTATTCCTGCTCCACCTTCTGAAACTCTTACCTTTGTAATAGAACAGTACGCCGAAGAGACACCACAGTATGATCAAACTCATGTTGGTCATGATTGGCGGAACATACCCCGATTTGATGATCCACGGAGTGATGAATTTCGAGAAGCCATATCCCCAAACGTTCTTGTTGACGGTGACGGACACAAAGATGCTGCCGCTAATCGGCTTGTAAGAGTCGACACTTGTTTTCGTCAGTTTGCTACCCTCCAAATAGTAGGATTGTGAGCCGTTGACTTACGCATAGGTGCCGGCGATAGCAGGGAGAGCGGCAACTTCGATACCGGCGCAAGTCCAGCCGAGGAAAACGATGACCTGAGAACCATCAGCATACACCAAATCGCGGTAGAAGAGCAATGACGGACCTTCCAGTTCCAGTGGTACTCGTATCCAAATGCCACAATGAAGTTCCCCAATATCATGATTAGCACATAAGGGATCATAGACGGCAACCTCATCTCTGGCTCTCTTATACCGTTGTTCAGCTTTGTCGCCCTCATGGATATCCAGTCACTCAAGGGTCCTGCGGTGAATAACCCGATCAACTGCCCGATCAGGATTGCGAAGTTCATGAACCCAATGGACGTCGCGGAAAAGAGGTAAGGCGGTGCAGCAAACGCTTGTGACTGGGTCAGGTTGATAGTCAAGAAAGAAGAAGCGGTCCATGACACAACAAATGAGGCAAACTCGACGATGGGGAACGCAAACAATTCCCACGGTGTCCAAATGTCAACCAGGATAGTCTGGAGGGGATGAGCATTAGGGTGGTATAGCTTGAACTGCTGTTTACTCGGTGTTCCTCTTCCTAAGTAAGGATCTCGTTCGGCGGTCGCGGTATGCGAGAGATCTGGCATTCCACAGGGAGGACTACCCTTTTCGACCCCTTCAACCGTGTCGACAGCGACGCCCTCGTTGGAAGAGGAGATGGAGCTCACACCACGCAATTCATCAGGATGCGGGCGATGCCATTTCGTTTCGGGAAAGCCAAAGAGAAGCATCAGGAATACAGTCCCGTGCATGGCAACATTGAGCCACCAGAAGTTTTGCCAGGTAGAATACTGTGCCATTGCACCACCGATGATAGGGCCCACCTAAAGAACGGTTAGCTTCACATTTCGGGGTGCGTGAAACAATTAAGCGTACCGCTAGAGAACCGAAGTACATGGCGAAATACAGCGTGTTGTATTTTCCTCGATTGTGGAGAAACATGATATCAGTGATGACGGCAGGCTGGATGGTCTGGAAGGTGTAGTCAATAATATTGCGCTGACCAAGCCGTTGGACTGCTCTACCTCAGCCGGACCAGCCCCGATACCATTTAGTACACAAGCGCCCATGAAGCTGCCATACGTAGTCGCCTTGGCTCTCCAGATAGCGCTAGCCAGACAGACGAGTGTGGACGCAAGATAGACGGGACGTCTGCCGAAGGATGTGCTGAGCGGAACCCTAAACCAACATAGTCAGATTTGCTTCGGATCCATGTGGTCAAGACCGAACAGCAGGCGCAATAATGGAGAAAATGATAGTCTTAAAGCAGAGAAATCCAGAGGGTCCCTAGGAGCAAACTTCAAGGGAAAGCACACCGTTACTCTGGAAAACCAAGAGTGCAAAATTTAGAGTTCAATAACCTCCCCATCTACCCACCGCACACTTGTGCCTCCTCGACACATTCTCCGCTGTCCTCACATTAGAGTGCCTGCCTCGTCCAAACCCCACCATAGATCCAAACACCGCCCCCAAAACTCACCAAATAAAATTACTAAATCCCAGCACCAAAATCGCCACCCCCGTAAATTGCACCACAGCCGTCAAGTCCGAGTGAAAAGCCTCGATATAGAACGGAAACTGCGGCCCCAGCGCCAACGGTCCCATCCCCTGGCAAAAAGTCGCCGCGGTCGCACACGTCATGGCAGAGAACTTCCACCAGGAACTCCAGTTCTAGAACATTCGTCAGCTTTGATGTATATAAGCTAGAATTGGGTTTCAGGGGGAATTGGACGAACCAGGGGGTCGTGGGGGTCTTGAGATGGTTGTGGGACGAGCACTTGGGTTGAGTGGGCGGAGGACTTGACGAAGTGGTGGGAGCCTACGTCTCGCATGACCTCGGTGCCGGGGAGGATCTCGAGATTGAGCTCTTGTTCTAGCTGGTGTAGTCTCTGTGATCAATTGATTGTCTCGGTCAGCTATTTGGTTGCGAAGAGCTAAGATCTCTGGATGAAAATGTAAAGAGAACGCGTGCATTGAACGACCTACGGTTTCATCATAGTTCATCTCCATCCTGACCGTCTTAGCTTCAAGTCACCGTCACAACAGTAGAGAGTACGTCAGGTAGAAAAGGAACGTAAATGAAACATGTGTATTTACTTTCTGCAAAAGGTACGAGCTTTGGATAGCAAAGGTCAGGAAAAAAGGATGAACTTCATTCACTCAAGAAACGCAGCAGGGGGGCGCTGTAGGGGTAGGTAATGCGTTATGGGGAGTGGAGAATGTGAGGTATTGAGAGGTGCAGGGTTGCTAAGTGTAACAGCTCTGACTGGTAGTTGCCAACATGGCAGGCTTGCTCACTCAACCTAACAGCGCATCGTCACACCGCGTTTCTCGCATATCATTATCATTGATACGGTAAATAAGCTGAGCTTCCATTGGTCGTCACACCTGAGCACTTGAAGAATCCCATGGGATCCCAGGCGTGGGAACTGCAGCTTCGCACATGGTCTTCAGTAGAACCCAGTCCACCCACGTGTTAACCACTAGCTAGCGTGGCTTGCCCCCACAAGCTTGTCTAAGCGCTAACAGTAGAGACCGTACCACTCGTACCTACTCAGCAACGCCATGATTTTATCACTCTTTCTCAAATCGACCTCACTAGTAGACCTAGGCGTACCGTCGACCAGGGAAACATCATTCTCAATTAGTCGAGGCATTTACATGACGCACGCATTGTCATCATTGGTCACTCCTCTGTAGCGGGCAGGACATAATGCTGCTGCAAGCCCGGCAAGGGAAGGGCCGATGCCCGACGAGCAGTCTTTACTCTAAACGCTCCGGTGCAGAAGTTGAGGTTAGTAGGACGCATCTATTACAAGGAAGTTCCAGGTAGATCCCTTGAGTTCAACACGATCACCGGGGCCTCGACTTTCCCAGTCGCAAACTCTCAGTTTTGACCGAGCATTGTACGGACACAACAGTCTCAGTCCTCAGCCCGATATCAGCCTCGAGGAGTTTGCCGACATTTAATCATGGCAATTAAAGGGATCCAATATCTGCTCTTCAGTATATTGCTTGTGGTTGCTTGCGGATCGAGAAATGTACGGCTAAGGTGAAATAGCCAAATATTCCCTAGCATGAATACCCCACTATCGCTAAAACTCGCTGGACACTTTGATGCAAAACATGCGAACTGACACACCGAATCTCGACGCTGCCATAGAAAAAGCCCCTGCACCTTGCACCAGATTAGTTCGAGAAGATGAGTAAAGCTGTGGGGTAGAAACGAAGCCGCCGGCTATGCTGAGTACTATCGATATTCCGAAGCAGAAGCCGTGGGTGCAGCCGAACTTGAAACGTTCCTCTTCCCCCACCCGCTGAAGAACCCTCCACCACTAGGAGCACCGAGAATTGGTTTCGGACTCTCCGTGGGCCCTCTCGGTGCCCACGAGGTAGCGAATGGCTCGCTCGGACTTGGACGATGCCCTGAGATACCAGGCGACGTCGAAGTTCCTCCAAGCATTTTACGCAAGGAATCCAGCTTCCCTTTCACCTCCTCGAGCTCCTGCCGTGCGACCGCTTCGGCCGTCTTGGCGTTGACAAGCTCGAGGAGGAGAGCGTCCTCGGCAGGAGGCTTGTGGTCTTCCGTTGCCAGGATAGCCTGGGTGCTGAGGCTGCTCGCCCGTTTCGAAAAGGCTGGGGTGGTCGGCGAACGTATAGAGCCGGGCCGGCCGAGCTTCAGTTCGCGCAACCCCCCAGCGACCGAGAGACGGAATTCGGAAATCTCGGAAGTGGGCGAAGAGGAGGTCTCACAAGTGCTGTCCAACGATGATGACGGCCTGCGGGCTTTAAGGTCTTGAATCACCTTCTCTAGGCGTTGCTTCTCTCGGTCACCACTTTGCAGGCGCGAGCGTGCATCTCGCAGCTCTTCTCTTAGCTGGCCGTTTTCCTGTTGGTGATCAGTTACCTGGCGCGACAATTCCAAAGACCTCGTAGCCTCTGAATCATACTGCTCCTTCCACCGTGCCACATCGTCCCTTAATTGGTGTTTCGTCTGTAGGATCGATGATCTCCGTGTATCTGCTATAAAGAATCGATCCTCAACTTCCACTAGAACATCCTCCCAGCCCATAGACTCGTCCTCATCTTTCAAAACTTTCGGAGACTCATAACTCTCTTCCGGTATTGATATGAGGAGTTTGGGCTTCCTGAGTCTCTCCATTAACCGGCGCACCATCTGGTGATCTTCCTCCCGCTCTTCGCGCTCCTTCTGCAACTCGCTGGCTAACAACGTCTGCTCCCGTTGCATGTCTCCCAACGCTGTCAAGAGTTCCTCGATTTGAGTATGCAAGTCCTTGTCACGATTTGACGTTGCGTTTCGCACCATAGATTGTGTCGGCGAAGTTGCCTTCACCGGAGTGCAATCTGCCGAACCTTGACGGGACATGATCAGGGTATCGGTAGGTGCTGTGCTGGCGCTCTCTCCGCTCTCGACAGAGCTCAGTGTAGATGCCATACTCTGTTTAGATGGAGATCGACGTAGAAAGCTGACTGGTCGGGATGGAGCGGGCAGTCCTGGGCTCAATGACACAGATTTGGTGGATGAGACTGAGCCTGCCCAGAAGTGGCCCAAGAACCTTGATGCCGCCGATTGCACACTCTGTGCGGAGCTCATCTTGGTATTGTTACCTTCATTCTGCGCCTCCTTGAAGCTGCGCTCGAGCGCTTGGAGGTTCTCCCGTGTTACAAGGCCGGTCAACCCAACAAAATCATTGACAAGGTCGTCCGCGTTGCTGCCGTAGGTGTCCCATAACCCCCGTGATAGTAGTAGTTGCATTATGTCGTCGAATTCGGTACAACCCAGTATCTTCTGCTGATTTCGCCGCATAAGGGAAAGCGACACCCTCATTAATGTCTCCGAGGCACCCTCCGTAAGGATAACATCGTAGATGCGCAGCAGCATGGGCAGCGGACAAGTAACAGCAAAGAAGGAGAGAAACCATTGAGATACATAGAGTGGCTCGATCTGCATCTTCTCGAGATAGTTTGTCAGTACGGGTAGGTGCTGAGCCAGTAAATGTTGGAATTGGTAGATGCGGAGATGAAGACCAGAAAGATCAGGGAGGAAGCATGATCGAAGATCATAGTGTTCCATTAATCTGTTTCAATCAGCATACTATATAAAAAGAGATTTCTCCGAAGGACATACCGGACAAGCACGCAAAAGGCCTCTGAATCTTTCAGGTGCATAAGTAATGGACCAACCACAAAACCAAGGCCTTGGCAATAGCCAATCTTTTGGTCGTAGAGGCTGAAGCATTTGAGGACTTTTCCAAGCATCTTTTGGCCATCTCCATCGGGATCTCGAAACATTTCAACGCCTGGAAAGCTTCGCCCAATGTCTTTCCCAATAAGATTCTCGTAGGGGCTCGACTCGCTACTCAGTCTTCCGTATTCGTCTTCTAACAAACGATCTCTTGCTCCGGCTATGCTCATCCAGACAACACCGCGGAGTGGTGGGGGAATTCCCCCACGGATCTTATTCGATGTTAGGGTTGGCAGACGTTGTGCAGTCTGTGGATAGTCTGTGACAAGTGCAGCCCAGAATTCTAACTCGGTCATTGCTGGTGAGGGGAGAAGCGAATAACGCAGTGAGGGTCTCGTCGGCTCGTTGACCAGCTTTTTAAGATACTGTATCGAAGGTGGTCGGGAGTGCCGTTTAGTCCGCAACGGGCGGGAAAGGCCTGCTTTTGGATTCGTGGCGAGGGCGTTGTTCTCCTGCTCCAGTCGGGCAAGCAAGAATGCAGTCGACTAGAGCGGTCAGCCATATTGCCACAAGCCTAGACGTGCCATGTAAGTAGATCTAACCTCGTCCGAGCCCTCATCCCGTGGCTCTTGTTCTTCGCTTCTCTCCAGTTCGTCCCAATCAACATGCGTGCTGTTAGATGAAGACGCTGTTGTTGAGCTATTACTTCTTGAGCGGACGGTGCTGACGGATTCTCCTTCTTCTCCGATGCTGGGCACTGAGCTAGATGCTACAGATGCCCTGTGTTCGTGCGTATGAAAAGAAACGTCCTCAGCGGCGCCAGCCGTCTCGACTGGACTGCCATCGTCTGCGTGCTCATCCAGCGGCTCCTCCACTGCGTATTCGTCCAGATCAGTCTGGTGTTGTACAGTCATTGTAAGTGGTCGGTGTGCTGCATCCTCGGCCATGTACGGTTCCGAAGCGGACAACCGAACAGTAACCATGGAGTCTGTGGACAGCGAGCTGCAAGCAGTGTCCTTGAGAACTTCGTTGGCTTCATGAGTGGAAGGGTGCTTGGCTCCTTCAACGTCCAAGACGTGGCTGGCGTCCATGGTTGTAGAGCTTCGGTTCCCTGTGGCAAGAGGACGGCTATAGTTGATGAAACAGAGGCAACTGTGTTCACGGTCTGGCGAGGGCCTCCAAGGTACGAAAGGGTGAAGTCTGATCAGTATACGGAAAGGAAAGCAAGTTGTTTTATGGCCGAAAAGGCAAGGAACGTGGTTGTAAACAATCAAACAACACAGCTGAAAGAGTGAAGCTGGTCAACTGCTGCGGCAAGACATCAAGGTCTCAGTGAAAAGGAGTGACACTGTGAGACGATGTCGCCAGCAAGCAGAGGTGAAGAGGAGCAAGGAGACAGGGGCGGTTGAAGGTGAAGATGGAAAGGCTCGTGGGGCCTACTTCCGTACCGGTCTGGGACTTGGGCTTGTTTCGCGTCAGGGGTGCTTGCTTCCTCGCTAGCAGCCGCAGCAATTTCGGTGCGCCGTGGCCAATCAGACGCGACTTCCTTCACTCGACCCCACGCGCGAGACACGCCAAGGACGCTTCGTCGAAGGTCTCCAGGTGGGGCACCGTGTTTTGGAAGTTCGAGCATGAAGAAACAGGTCAATTAATGGTTTGGGAAAGAATGAAGAAAACATTCCACCCGTTGGGTAGACGCCACTTCTTCTATCTTCTAAACTAAGCTACTGTGGTGAGAACCATGCTTACCTTCCACGTTCCAGCAGGGAACAGCAACTTTGCAACAAGGAATCTCCAGTGGCGTACGAGTACCACCGTTACCTTCCACATCGAGTTCCTGCACCGCGCAAGCAACCTGATAATCGAGCCTATCAAACCTATGGTTGGAAGACGATATAGATCCATCTGTGCATGCGGAGTCTTTGATTTTGTCTGATTGGGCTCAGAATTGGCCGCTTCAACGTCCATGAACTAGGATTAAGGTGACCTGAGCGGCCATGGTCCTCATAACGGATGATCCTTAGTGTACCCCGAGTCACGCTATCGATAATGACGCGACGACGCCCAAACCACCATCTTGATAAGATTATCAAAGTCTACGTACTGATGGCCTAAAGTGAGGAGCAGAGAAACCACCGTTGGACTGCTCTGCAACGATTCCTTGCGCCTCTCGACAGGCACGCATCAGGAGGACTTCACACGGAGAGAAAAACTTCAGCCTGAGCCTGGGCACGGACGTGACGTCGGCTTAAAAGTCAATGGTTACAAATCAAACCTATCGCCCTTAAGCCGATTTTCTTTCCATGATCAATTCTACAGATATCAAGGCAATCATCAAGAGCATTCAAGATGTCTAACACAGCTGCAGTCATACCCGAGGCCAAGGCGCAGCTCCAAGTCGAGGAGCGCTCTATACCCAAGCCCAAAGCGGGCGAGATTGTCGTCAAGAACCATGCGATTGCCATCAACCCGGGTAAGTATCCACTTCCCCTCTTGAGAATTTCTCACCTAAACCAACCCAAGTCGACTGGAAGATCCAAGCTATCGGTTTCTTTATAAAAACGTACCCAAATATACTGGGCAGCGATGTAGCGGGCACGGTAGAATCAGTAGGCGAGGGCGTCACCCACTTCAAGACCGGCGACAAAGTCACCGGCTTCGCGGCTGTCATCTGCACCGACAATCCTGACCATGGAGCGTTCCAAGAATACACGATCCTAAAAGAAAACTGCGCCGCCAAACTCCCATCCTCGATGAGCTTCGAAGAAGGCTCTATCCTCCCCATGTCAGTCGCGACCGCCGGCATTGGCATCTTCGTCAACCTCGGCATCCCTCGTCCACCACAGAAACAAAAAGGTGGATTCCTCGTATGGGGCGGTTCTTCCTCCGTCGGGTCCGGTGCCGTGCAGGTGGCAGCTTCTCTCGGCTTCACCGTCTACGCCGTCTCCAGTGCTCGTAACCACGACTACGTCAAGAGCCTTGGTGCCACCAAGGTCTTCGACTACAACCAGCCCGACGTTGTCAAGATCATAATATCGGCTGCCAAGGCGGCAGACACGGATATCAAATACGCCTATGACGCTATATCCGCACAGGGCAGTACTCCGCAATGCGCGGCTGTGCTGGAAGAGTTCGGTGGGGGGAAGCTAGTCACGACATTGTCGTGGGGGGACGATGCAAAGAAGCCATCGAATGTAACGGTTCAGAATACTGGCGCGTTCCGGGTTGCTACCGATCAGCAGGACTTTGGCAGGTGGTTGTTCAATGATTGGCTGGAGAAAGCCTTGGCCGAAAAGACGTTCGTGCCGAGTCCGGCTATAGAAAAGGTCGATGGCGGGTTGGCTAGTGTGCAGAAAGCGTTGGATCAGCTGGCGAAGGGAATCAGTGGGAAGAAGCTTGTCATCCCTTTATAGCCTATTGAACCAATCCCGTCTCACTTGGGGTTGTTATAACAAGTATGATAATAATCATATCCTATGGGAAGACCTTGAGTCCTCTTCGGCCAGTCCAATAGCTTGGAAAAGACTGGAGTACTGGACCTAATGCATTCAATTTAAATACTCAAACAAAGTCCAATACAGAGCTGAAGTTACGCCAAGGCTATGCGTTAGGCGTAAGTACAAAACAAGGGGCACACTCTTGCTGGGGACCCTCTTGATGATACAATAATAAATTGGCACATGTAAGAGAATCGGACATAAGTCATGCATAGAGAGAGAACCGTGAGCCCTCAGCTTAGGGGCCCCTCAACTACTCAACAATCAAGACAGATATCTAGAATCAGTTAATGCAGCATCAGTAGAACCTGCGGATCTCTTCCACTTTCCTTTCAAGTACTTATATCACTTTTGCTGTTGTGATATCAGGAGGGGCCTCAGCAGAAGATTGTCATTGATAGCAGTACTTAGATTCACAAAGAGCTTGCTATGAGATTCGCCTGAGGGATCCCTCTCTATGCATAACTTATGTCCGATTCTCTTATAATCTTGAACTGAGTATTGTAGCGGTCCATGGCTTTTATGTTCTACACCAGGTGCTGTCCAAAATCTGTCTTGACTGAGTAATTAAGGGGACCCTCAGCAGAGGATTACCGCTTGGGTTGTGTACACACCTAATATTTCTTGTAGAGAAGCTATTGTAGCTAAAATCCATATAGATCTAATGATCAAAATAATTTATAAAGATGATACTGTTCACAGTTACTGATGTAGAGAAACAGTTAGCAATATCAGAAACACAGGTAGTACAAATTTGGCAGTTGCTTGTGAGAGGGCTCCTTGATGCCTGCTGCTGCCTTTAGATGACCGGTAGTCCATTAGGTGACGAGAACTCAGTCCTTTGAACTTTTGTTCAATTAGACCGCAGGCAACATACTAAAGCGCGCAGCACTGTTACATGATGAACGTCATATCACTCTTGTGGCGGAACCGCTCTCGCTCATCAAAGGAGCACTTCCAGCAATTTGAATCTCCCAGAACAATCGTCAGGTGACCCAGTGTAACACTCAGAGTTGTAGCCGCCAACCGTGCAAGCCAGTTGCCCTTTGCCCGCACCACACAGATGCCAGAGGGTCGCTCCAGGAATTCCGGCCATGAGTCGAGAGAGACCAATCCAGTCTTGGGGAACCAATTCGGATCTGCTGAATGCTTGCAGTGGCCCGGACTGCTCAACAGCCTTGCAAGACTGTTGGCAAAAATGGGGAGGATGACCAAGTCAGCAACCCACTGGCCCCGGTCATGGACTGAGATGAGCGTTTCGAGAAAGTACGCTTCCACGCCACGGGCACCCCGGCGGCCAGTATCGATCGGGAGAGTCCAGCCTGTGAAAGACAGATGAAGGGAGGTGCTTGCGAAGCAATCCTCCTGCTTGCCGTCAAAATCGTCGTGGTTAATAACATTCCAGTTCTCGACATCCGATGCACGTATTTTTGGTGACTCAGGCGGGATCATCATTGCGATACCGGCTCTGCCGAGATTTCCACGAATACGCTTGATCATTTTGCTCGGCCTTTCTAGAGGATCGCAGAGTAGGGAAGAGGTGATGTAAAGGGAGTCACCAACAGCCATTGCCATGACGTCCTGTAGACCCTCCCCCGAGATGTTAAGGTTGCCAGATTCGAACCAGGCAATGCAGGCAAAAGCGCAGGCACGATTTAGTTGAACAGGCTCGAATATCTCAAACACTCTTTGGGCGTTTGGTGCGGAAGACTTATTCATATCTTAAGCGTTCGTTAATCTTTAATATTTAGACGTCAACAGCGGATGTACTGACACTCACCTTGTTTGTGGAGGGTGGAAGTTACTACTCCCTCAACGCCACTCTTTGAGTTGTTTGTTGGGTTAGAAATCCATCGCGCTTGATAGAGAAGCTCTGTCAGGACCTTCATAGTGATTGAAGCACCCTCCATTCCTTCGTATAAATCAGATGCTGATGAGAAAGCTTTGAGAGATCTGATGAAAGTAGGCTTGTTGGAAAAATTGTCCACCATATGGCTGAGGAGATTGTCAACCCTAATCTTCTTTTCCAATAAGGTGGCATGAATTTCTTCCAATGTGAAGTTCTCAAAGGCCTTAGGTCTCTCCTCAGTCTCACACACATAATAGATAGCTGCGGTGTCAGGATCTCCAAATAGAAAATTGAACGGTACACCATTGAGGATCCTGGGCTTGTCTTTCTGTACGTTGCCTCTGAACAGAGCCAGTTCCGCAAATCTTCCAAAGAAGTCATCCACAGGTATTTTCTTGTAACCATTTCTAACAAAACTCCTGGGACCTTTGTGCCAAAAGAATTTTGTAGAGTTTGGAAGTGGGCCTACGATGTCAGCCTCAACTAGGGGCAATACATGCTCGCCTCCAAATGAGGACGCATCAAAATCATCGGCAGACTTCCCCCTGTATGCACCCTCGACTATCCAGCGTTTGTGCCTTGCCGATGAAGGCGTCTCCGATAAAGTTGACTGCGAGGTCACCTCGACCGGCGCGACGGTGGCGTACCCGAACTTGCCCTCCAACTTGTCGCCAGAATGACCTCGATATCTTATGACGAGGTTTGCTGGATCGATGCCGAGCCGTGGAGCAATTTTTCGTAAAAGGGACAGGCGATCGTTCTTGTCGTGGAGAAGGCTGAGTAGTGTTGTTGGCCTGAAGAGTCCAAAGACTGGAGCCGGCATGTCTTTTGTTGAGCATAGGAACTTGCTGCTGCATCTTCGACCGAGGCTGATAAGCTTTCTGTACTCTTCTTGTCTGTTTCCCACTGTATTAAGGAACGTCTTTGCTGCAGAAGCCATGATCGTAAGCCAGCTCAATGACGAAGGCCTATCCTGAAGACTTCGGCGGTCAGAAGTACCAATAATTCCGATAGTTCCCTCTACATTCTCCAAATAGTCCCACACTGCCACTACTAACTCATAGCCAATCTTTGAAACAGCACGACCCTCGTTCCAATTACTCAGGAACGCCCCGAGGACTGCTTGTTTTAATTCAGCCATAGTCACACGGGATCCATCAATGCGCATGTTTTTCTCCGTGACAACCGGATCACCATAGTATCGAAGATGCGCTAAGGGTAATGACCAATATACTCCATCTCTCATATCTTCAAGCTTGTCGGAGAGGCTCCGACCGCTTGTTGAGAGACCCAGAGTGAGTATGCCCCTCTTGTCCACGAGGTTGTCGTTTTGCTCGATCATTTTGGCTGTGCCACTCAGGACAATCATATCGGGATAAAGATGCCATGCAGAGAGACCAAGTAACACGGCGCCATTCTGGACGCTGTGAGGCATCCCTTCAATCATCTTGTCTACTGTTTTGAGAGTAGTGACCCAAGCATTGATAACACTCTTGTAGCCGTCGGTCATATGATCCACAGGAAGGTTGACGTTGTTAACGATGAGGCGAAGTTGCAACTGTCTTGTCCGGTTGGCATCATCTGCAGCATTAAGCCATGCCCTGGCGCTTGCGTCCCAATCTGCCAACTGATCTCTACTTAGCGTGGTTCGAGCTGCTAGCTGGCCCTGCGTCGCCATTGGGTCGTGTTCTGATGAGCGTAAGAGCTCATCTTTTCTCTTCGCAACTATTTCCTCCCAGATGGAAGTGGCTTCGGCAGGAGACCATCCCTGCCGGGCTATCATGCAAGCCAGAAGATGGATGGCAATCGCACCAGCCCCGGACGTCGCTGCCGCCCAAAGGCTGACACCATCCACTCCGGTATATTTCGCAAACGGTCCATCTCCGCTGGCCTGCTTTGGGTTGGCGACTGGTGACCTGACTATCTCAGATGCGCGAATTCCATACGCCTTGTAAAGGGAAGGTGTTGCGGGCAGAAGCTGCTCGAACAACGCTCGAAGTTTACGAGCAGTGCCATGGATATCTCCCTCTTCTGATACAGCGCGGCGGTATGGAGTGAGTGCGGCGCCCACCGCCGTATATTCAAGGGGCGCATCCACTTTGAAGAGCGTGAAGTCGAAGTTCAAGTTGGCCAAGGCGATCGAAGTTTCTTGCGTGTTTGACACTACGGCAGCAGCCAACTTCTGGAGGCTCAACATCTCAGCCCTGCACTTAGACCAGAAGTATGACAGAGTTTGATGAGACTAGGGCTAGACAAATTCGAGTTGTCACGCTAGTGAGCAAGCAGGCAGGCAAGGCTGTCTTCAGCCCAGTTGACTTAGTAAGACTCTTCTATCAAATCTATTCAGTCTGTACAACCACAGTGTGCTGTTCTCAATCGTCCCATTGGCCATAGTAATCATCATACCCTGTCAGTGCCTGTCATTTGCGGGGAAGTAGCCTGCACATCGCCCACCTCGTCCCGAACAGCAGCCACAGCATCTTGGCAAACTCCCCCTTATCCCCCACTCCATCCGAAACACAACAATAACTGGTCCCCCATCTCACCAACCATCCCGTCTCCGACACAAAAAAGTATAAACCATCACATCAACCTACCAGCTTTCTCCCTCGCCCAATCCTGCCAGCATGGCAAGCAGCACCACCAACGGCGCCTCCGGACCCACTACCGACGGTGTCTCCCCCAAAATAACACTCTACACCAACCACGGCTGCCCCTGGGCCCAACGCGCCCACATCGTGCTAAAAGAACTCAATCTCCCCTACGAAGAAGTGATTATCGACCTAGACACTCCGCGCCCAGACTGGTACCTCAAGATCAACCCGGTTAGCCCCCTCCCACAGCCCCGGTAGCCTCCCCTCTACCACCTCCCCAGCACCCCCCCCCAAAAAATCCCCACTCTAACAACCCCCTCTTCCCCGGGGGCAACCTCCAGCGCGGACTCGTCCCCTCCCTCCAATACGCCAACGGCCTCATCTCCGAAACCCTCATCGAATCCGGCATCGTGTCCCAATTCCTCGCCGACAGCTTCCCGTCACACCTGCTGCCCGCGAGCCATGCCTCGCCCTACGCGCCCCTGCAGCGCGCCCGCATCGGCTTTTTCGTCGAGACGTATTTTTCCAAAGTGCAGCCGCTGATGATGGGGGTGATCCAAGCCGAGGACGCGGATGTCAAGGAGGAGAAGGGGAAGGAGGTTGTTGCGGCGTTGAAGAGGGAGATTGAGCCGTTGTTGGACAATGCGAAGCCTTTTTTTGGCGGGAGTGGGAGGATGACGATGGCGGAGGTGGGTGGTGTTCGCCCCAGAGTCAATTGGGTTGTTGAGGCGCGACCTGCTGATGCTCGCTTGGGGTGTTTAGGCTCTCACCGCGCCGTTTGTGCTTCGGCTTAAGGCGTTTGCGTCGGATGCCGCGCTTTTGCCTGCGAGTATACCGGAACGTATGGCCGAGCTGCCGAATCTTAGTCGGTGGATGGAGGCGGTTATGGCGCAGGAGAGCGTTACGTATACGTATAATGAGCGGGATGTTATTGAGAGGACGAAGAGGAAGCTGGCGGGTATGCGGAAGCAGGGGAAGTAGGGTGATTGGGAGGGTAGGGGGTGGGAATGGCCGATGGGATAGATTGGGATGGCGATGTTTGGGATGGGGGCGATTCGTGAGGAAGAGTTGCGAGGGGTTACGCACTTTATGTTGGCTATAATTATGTGGTTTGGGATGTGAGAATGTATATCATCGGTTTTGAATATAGTTATTGAACTGTAAATTGTTCTTAATCTATTTCTTTTCTATCTTCCTTCTATGCTCCTTCTATGCTCCTTCTATCCTTCTTCTATCCTCCTTTTATCTCTCCATTGTCGTTCCTACTTTTATCTCCTCGTTCTCTGCTTCAATTTGCTTTTCATAATACTCTTTTCTATTCAGGACTTACGTTGTTGTGTCTTATCATGTTTATGACGTAAGTCTCAGAAACTCGGCTCTGTTGATTGTGGGATATTGCCGTGGATCTCCAGGCAGCCAGCAATTCAACGCATATAACACAACGTAATATATCCTCTGTTGCCTGATCAGCAGCCACAAAACCCAGTGTCTAGATAGCGATGGTGGATGCATCCAAATTCGATAATCTGATTTGCTACCTAACCAGTCATCCTCGCTTCCAGCAAACCAGCTAGACTATTGAATGCACCCAGCGGTGGCAGATTCCGCCAGATGCGAAGATCGCCATGTGGAAGGCAAATTGCAATCCGTAGAGCCAGCATCGACGACACGAGTAGCACCAGAGAACCAGTAGCAACTACACACGTAATGCCTCCCTACTTCCATCTCTCCTCCACAACCCTCCCTCATATCAACCCTTCCAGCACCCCCAACGCCCCCTCCAGCCCCTCCTCCACACCCCGATAAAACTCATTCAACGCCTTCAACCTCTCCATCACCTCCGCCGTCTGCATCACCGGATCCAATTCCCAGCGTTTACTCAGCGCCAATTTCCCGGCCTGGACTCTATCTCTGCTCATGCGCAGCTGGGTCGCCACTTTGGTGAAGGCGCGCACGGTTTGTGGGTTCGAGAGCTTGGGGACGGAAGGTGGGGTGGCGGGGTTGAAGAGGCGGATGGGGAGGGTTTGGTCGAGGGCGGAATCTTGAGGCGGAGGTGGGGTGCGCGAGATCTCCATTGCGGAGGGGGAGGCGCGGGTGGTAGTGACTTGCAACTCGTTGCGGAGCGTGGTCGGGTGCACGGGCTGGGTCGGCGTGTCGTCGTCAGAAGTGAGGTCAATGAGGTATTGCTTGCCGTTGTTCTGGGTCTGGGAGGACGATAGTGGCGCGAGCTGGGATCGTTTCGACGTGGATTGTGCTTGCCCGGGCTCGTCGACTGAGGAACGGATTCGACGGATCTTCCCTAGAGGGATGTCGTTCGCACCGCTGAACTTGGGTGTGGTGTTGAGGATCTCACTGTCGAAGTTCTCAGAGTCTCTTGTGTGCGCACGACCTTCGAGCTCATCGAGGTCTCGAAGGGCCTTGATTCGGGCGTGGAAGGCCGCTTCGTTGAAGGCGTGGGTGTCCATGGTGTTGTGCCGACGTGGTAGAAGTAGTGCACGAGGTTGAAGGGCTGAGGTTGAGGAAGAAGAATACAGGTGGGCTTTGCGCGAACTCGGCGGACGGTAGCGGTCGGGATATAAGTAGTCGGTGTACGCCGCTGGGCCATCCCATATGTCAGGGTAGATGTCGCTTTTGTATGCTGCAGGACCGGTCCATTTATCAGGGTATAGCAATTGAGGTTCTCTAGGCGCGTAGAGTACAATGTCCATCACGCTACAATGGCATGCTCAACCAATCTTTTGTTTGCAATGTCACGGGCGTAAGACCCGGTTGTTCTTCCTTCCGCAAGTCAATTGTATCGAATCTAAGCTGGGCATTGCAGGCAGGGAAGAGACTCACGACAGTATCCGAGACCTAGTTATTGGTAGAGCTGGCGCAGGGCATGTCCTCGGACGGAGTGTTCACATTGGAGTATCCTCAGGCAGCAGTTGGCAGAATGATGTGCGGTATCATTGATAGTAAGGAAGACGAAACTGCCCAATGAGATTGCCGTAAACGGAAGTCGTAGTGTTGTAGATACAAGAAGCCGGGGAAACGCAATTACAGAGAACACGGCCATGGCAATTGAAGGAGTACTTTCATTCCAAGACGGACATGTGCAATTTCGAGTGAAGTAAATGGGAGATCCCTGCTCTCTCTCTTGCCCTGCTGGCGTTCGGTGGCGCCTCCTGATCTTCCGAGTCCAGTGAATGCCTTCCAGGTCGGTCCTTTCCCTAACCGAACTTTCGTTACTTTCATATCATCACGTCAGCGTATTGTTGCCATGAGCACGTTTGCAGCTTTATGATGGACACCGATAAGGAAAGATATCTCCTTCTGTCGCCATGAGACTAGGCATTGTGGGCAATCCATAAGACTTTAGATGAAAAACTCCTCTCCGAATGGGCTATCGTATTGTTACGGAAATACCCAACAATTATAGCACTTTCCAACCTACGGTTAAACGAGCGTGTACTTCTCGCCCAAACACGGCTCAGATGTGGTAAAGTCGGCTTCGACCATCTCCCATGACTCCACCAACCTCTTTTCGTCCTCGTCTTCCCAGCACTCAAGATCTTCAAGGCTTACGGTGAGAAACTCTTCGCCGTCGATATCCAGTATGGGGTTCCTCTTGCCAAAAACGTCGTCGTAAAAAGTTCGTTGATCTGGAGCCTTTGGAGGAACAGCCCCTTCACCAAGTCTCGTTTTAGGGCTGACGAATGGTACATCTGTAGTCTTTGGAGGAGTCGTCGCTTTATTACCTTTCTCTGTGAGTTCAACAAACCCACAGGCCGACTTGCTCGGTGGTTTTGCGGTCGTCCGTCGAGGATATCAGCCGAGCTTGCCGCCGGAAGACAGTCGTATCATCACTAGAGCGGACCCTTGCCGCGCCGCCGTCATCCGTAAAGCAGCCTAAAGTAGCAGAGAAGATGCGTTGATGGTGATCCATGACATCTTCCGGGCGCTGGGCTTCAGCGCAGGTAAATTCTGGGAAGTGCGAGCCGCATTCGGCCTGCCCGCTCCTGTGCGACATGGCGCCGAGTCACCTTTGCTGGCGTCGATTATTGTAGATATCCTCTGATGTGTTTTCCGATTACAACTGTAAAGTGTTAGAAGTGAATCGTCCAAGGTGGGAGGAGACTGCAAGCTTTTAAGTTCCTATGCGGCGCATCCGAAAGAAGGACACTCTAGAACTGAAGCCAAACCAACGTTGCCGACAGTGCGATTGGAGATATTTTCTAGTAGTTGTTCTGGTCGTAACGACAAAAGGCCAAGGGAAGATGTCTGGAATAGTCCAGGAAATTCGACAGCTCTAGGTGGTCAAATTCAAAAGAAACCCGACCTTGAGCAAACCACGATGCCAAGATGTCAAATGTCTAAGCCAACGCTCTCAAAATCTAATAACTCCTGGGTAGGCCTAATACCTTTTCCCCAACGTAATTCAAAATCATCTCCTGACTTCGGTCAGCAATGTCACAAGCCATGGGAACTTCAACGCCTCACCCTGCTAACAGGCGCTATGCGCGGAACGAAGCACTCCCTCATGTATCGCTCCACATGGTACTCCTGTGCGTAGCCCATTCCCCCGTGAGCCAGTACCTGGTATTGTTTCAGTCCCGCGCCATTTGTGGGAGTTTGATCCGCGCTTACCGATCTTTCACAAGCCGTAAATGCCGCTTCAGCTGCAAGATACTTGGCCGAATTGCAAGCAACACCAACAGCATGTTGGGTGATAGTGTCATCCTTACCGCTTGCATCGTAAAGTCTAGCCGCATGGTATGTTGCGAGCTTGGCTGCCTCCAAGTTCATATAGGCTGCAGCGAGGGGATGCTGGATTCCCTGATTTTGACCAATCGGTCTTCCAAAGACGACTCGCTCTTTAGCATACTTGGCGGCTTTCTCCAACGCTGCATAGCCGAGTCCAAGGGCTTCGCCAGCAAGAAGACAACGCTCGGCGTTCATCCCATGGAGAACCTATCCGCTTAGTAACTGATATTAGTGCAAGGCCAGCCCCAGACTCACTATCTTGAAACCTTGACCTTCTTTGCCAATTAGTGTGTCCGCCGGGACGCGATAGTTGTCGAAGAAGACTTCATTGGCGTCGATCGCTCTTCCTCCCATCTTCTTAATCCTACGTAAGTCAAGTCCGGGCGCGCTCTTATCAAAGTCGACAAAGAACAGCGAAAGGCCTTCGGAAGGTTTCTTGACGTCCTCCAGTGGAGTGGTTCTGGCAAGCAACACCATCTTCGAAGCCACCTGGGCCGAAGATATCCAAATTTTCTGGCCTGATATACTGTAATGGTCTCCGTCACGGACCGCTTGTGTTTTCAGCTTGAGTGTCTCCAGCCCAGTATTGGGTTCTGTTACGCCAAAGCAGGCTCTCCATTCACCACCAATCAACCTTGGCAGCATCCTCTTCCTTTGATCCTCTGTAGCGAACTTGGCCACTGGCTGGGTGGCATACACATTCGCATGGATGGACTGTGCTCCAGCCATGCCGGCACCACTTTGTGAGATGGTCTGCAGCATCATCGTGGCTTCCGAGATTCCAAGGCCGGCTCCTCCTAGCTCTTCAGGGAGTGCAATGCCGATCCAACCATCTTTGGCCAATGCTGCGTGCAGTTCATGAGGATACTCGCCTGACTCGTCGTGTTCAGCCCAGTAGTCATCAGGGTAATTAGAACAGATCTTCGATATTGCTTCCCGAACATCCAATTGCTCTTCGGAAAACCCGCTCAACTCCATGATGCGACGAGAAACAGTATGAGAGAAAGTTCGGATGGGAGAACATGCTGATCTTGGAAGCGATAGTGCCAAAGGGCGGGAAATATTTCGTAGAGACAACAATCTGGACACGCTTCGGGCAGCCATTACGACTAATAAAGTTCAACGATTATGATTTACAGATGTGATTTGGAAGACACCCGGCGGTAGTTGGATCACTAATCACCTAGAATTAGAAGAATACTCCAGATAATCTAACACCATATATACATGAAGAAGAAAGTGTGGCACCAGGAGTAAGTGAGAATGAAAGCATGGAACCCCTCAATCGTGGGGTATTTTGACATGAGACGATCATCCCATGTTCCGCGGCCGGAAGGCGTTGGGGCGAAATAAGTGGCAGTTCCAAGTAGAAGGATCCAGGCGGCGCTCAGCAATAAATTGACGAGAAGGTAGGCTACAATATCTAGAGACCTTGCTACTGCCAGACTACAGAGCTCAACAGCTTCTCAAGATTGGCAGAATTCATATCCTTAAGGCCGGGGGTTGGTGCTTTGCTGAGGGTCCCCTGGTTGAAGCACGCCTGCCGGAGCACCGCTCGGCAAGCAAAAAGTGGAGGTTGCAGTCTTGCAGAAGCGCGCTTGGCTGTATCACGTGATAGCGGGAGAGCAGGGATCATGGGCTCGTTAGCGCGAAATCAATCAAAACAAAGCTAAGCGAATTTCGACGTACCTCCGTCGAGCTCATTGATGAAGTCCAGCAACAACGAGGTGCCGACACTGCTTTCTCGCCGGCGTGGAGCACTTGTTCGAATACTAATACTATGAAGTGATTGTTTGGATTCCATAGCGCTGTTGCAGTCTCAAGTGCAGCTTTCGCAGAGCCTATTGATCCCTACCGCCTTGCCCATTACAGTCGACAACACCGCAGTCATGGCACCTGCACGTTCGAAAGCGCAGTCGCAGATTGGGTCCGCACAATGGATATCAGAGGAACAAGAGAACATCAACCACTTCTGCGACCAAGAGGTGGAAGATTTTGTCTTTGCGGCGCGCAATGAGGTCGATTGGCTGAACGAGCACATGGCAGAGATCTTCAGCAGTAATCAGTTGTGCGTTTCCATCCCCTGAAACTATCGGGGCCGTAAGCTGACTGTGGACAGGAATGTGACTGAGATTTTCAAGACTCCGGGAAAGCTTAGAGGAAAGACCCCTCGAACGGCTCGAAAGCGGAACCCTCTTGAGAGTCGAATAGTAAGTGTATACATATAAGCGGCTATTATATTCTTGCTGACTTATATACAGCCTCTTAGCGATGTGTTCTCTACTAACATTAGGCCAAACCCAAGTCCTTTGCACGGACCCATTGTCTTCAAAGCCATCACTACATGCGAAGTTTCCCAAGACGTGATTTCTGCACCGCTGGAGGAGCCGGAAGCAGGGGTGAACAGAGTTGCCAAACAGAACGCAGACTCGGGATATCATGGTATGACAGAGGACGAGATGGATATAGAGCCTGTCCCATCAACGATTATAACGTCAGAGTCAAAACTAGTAGAGCACTCGGATATCGCATTGCAAGTGCCTGCTATCAAGTCACCCGGGACCAGGCCCTCAGAGGACAGGAGAACTACGGAAGGCTCCTTTCATTCAGCTAGGGAGGAACTTACTAGCAAAGTTGTTTCGAAACCCAGTCAGCAGCGAGATGTACCAGCAACAGCGAACATGAGCGAAGAACACAGCGAAAAGAACACACAACCAGCGCTCGCCACGGAAGCTCCAGCGGCGGAAGGAGATGTTATCACGGCAATACACGACGAATACGCGGAGAAGGATTCTCTTCTAGATGTGGATCCCGCTGTTGACGAGTCACGATCGTCCTCCGAGGGCTCCAGTCCGGTGAGGCCCCTCGTTCGAAAGAGCAGTCTCACCTTTGCGTCCTTACCGGCACGCGAACCACTCACAACCAAGAAGAGTATTGGGGCACGAGTCTCTAGAACAAGTCATCTGGATCAATCAAAAATCAATCCACTCAATCGCGGTAGTGTTTTCGGGCGCTTCACAGGCGGCAAGTCCTTGGGTGGCACGCAGCAGCAAGTACAGGAGGATGAACCACGTATGGATGACGATGAAGCAATGGGCCATGGAGGTCAGAATGATGAGGATATTGAGATGATGGACGAGGAGAGGCCAGCATTGACACGTGAAGAATCCGACGGGGATGCAAAGATCACAAAGCTGCATAATAAGTCATCCACACAAAGATTGCATGAAAGGATAAACATGCTCGGGCAGTCACAACCAGCACGACCTACGAAATCGATACCAGCAATTGCCAATGTCGCAATGCAGCCCAGCTACCCTGAGCTGAGCTGCCCGGGAGTCGAAGAGACACAGGCCCTGCAACACAGCAACTCTCAACTATCAAAGCCTGATAACGTTCATTCGGTTGACGACGACGACGACGATGACGATTGGATCAAGCCCCCACCAGCCCAATCCAATACACAGATGCATGCTCAGCTTTCCAAAAACCATTCTCCGGATTTGATGGAAGAAGTGGGCGCTAAGAAGAGCAAGGGCAGTGATAACCCCGGATCAGGCCCTCATGAGAGACAGGAAACAAAGGAGCCTTTACCATCCAGGGAACCTACAGTGTCATCAAAGCCAACAAATGGACTCGCGCATGTAAAGTCCGCTTCGGCCCCAAATTTGATCTCACCTTCAAAGGTAACCACAGCCACGGAGAAAAATTACGAGGTAGACAACTCGGCATCGAACCCAGTCCTTTCTTCACTCATGGATAGGGAACAGTTGGCGCAACATTCTACCACACCGGCGGACTCTCCGCCGTCAAGGCGGCACGTCGATGGACCGTTGAGTGCTTCTAAGTCTAAGCTCCAATCGATTATGAAGACTGCACGGGGCCTCTTTACCAGCAGTGCTGGAGTCTCCGCACAGGCTAAGATGGAAACCTTTTCTCCGCGGTCAATGCGAAGTCGAGGCCCAGCCCAAGGACCCATACATCCGATCCATGCGGATGGCTTGTACCCTGACCTCCAGAATGCAAGAACAGCCTTGGGCTTGGTAGATGAAGTACCAGGAAATCCTTTGAAGAAAGGCGAAGTACTCAGATCCAGAAGCTCTACGGAGAAAGAAGACAAGAGGAGAGAAAAAGAGATCAAAGATAGGGAGCGTGTCGACAGTGAACTTGACAGAGCACGTGAAGTTGAGCGTCAAAAAGCCGCAAAGTACAAGGATGAGCTGAGCAAGACTGCTAGCTCTAAGAAGATTCCGCCTTCCGAACAAGAACAAGCAGCAGAAGGCACCGAATCTGAACCCCATCAACCTCAAGCAGCCGCGCGGAAAAGTCCAAGAAGACTTCAAAACAGAGGAGAACCAGTGTCTGAAATAGAAGTTACGCAGGATTCACCGATCAATGCAGTGCAGGGTGAATCTGCAGAAACAATGTTACCACCTCCACCGCGGATGCAGATCCCATCCCAAATTCAAAGACCAAAGGACCTTAGGCGTCCCGTCAAACCTGCTAGGGAAGCGGCATCAAAGCCTAAGCCGCAACCGGTGGCAATTAGAGTAGGTACTCTATCGCAGCGTATACCCTTGAACAACACGATGCTCTCCTCGAGCCTGCAGGAATCACTACCACCACCCCAGTCAAAACCAGCAGGCGTGGTTAAGAAACCTAGTAATGCTTCGCTTCAAACGTCTGCTTCAGGCCTTAGCCTTAAAAGCTCTGTGTCTTCTACCTCCACCAAACCAAAGGCGCTGCTTGCGGCGGAGAAGAAAAAGGAGCAAGTAAGCCTTAACTTTGTTGCAACGCGTTGTACCAGAGACGCACGCTAACGGGGCTGTAGGATGAGAAAGAGGCGCAGCGGAAGTTGGACCAAAAGCGTGAGATGGAGCGTAAGAGAGCTGCACAGCAAGAGGAGGCTAGGAGGCAAGAACAGCAGCAACGCCAGGAAATGGAACGGCAGCGAGAGCGAGAACGGAGTACCGCTGCAGAGGATCCACGAAAGTTAGCTCAAAAGCAAGCCATAGAAAAGCGGAGGCTAGAGCTTGGCAAAAAGGATCAGCAACGGAACCCGCAGCGGATGACGAACGACCTGGTAAGCTTCGAATACATGGAGTCCCGGACGCAGCTAATAGTGGTAGGCCAACGTCGTCCAGCAGGACAAACTGCAAGCGCCCGGAGCCCCGTTCAGAGGAGAATTGGGTGGAACCAGGCCTCCATCCAGGGTTGTTCAAGACTCCAGCCGGCCTGTAACTAATTATCCCGCCCCTAATCCGGCAAAGCCACCAGCAAAGAGAGTCTTTGAGCCTGACAACGAGGACGAGCCCACTAGACCGTCACGGGTTCAAGGTGGCCCCTCATACCAGCAGGCTGACGCGAAGCGAAGACGCACAAATGATGAGGACGTCCAAGAATTACCTGTAAGGCCTACGATGGCTCCGCCCATTCGACAGTCAAACATTCGACCGAAGGTACTGTCGCCGCCTCCGGGACGTTTGCTGTTGGCTAACGATGTGAAGGACGCTCCGAAACACTCCATTTTTAGCAACGGTTATACAACCGCACCATCGCTGCCCAAGGCATCCGCTCTGAATCACGCATACCACCCTCAACTACCTCAACTACATCAACAACAGCAACAGCAACAGCAACAGTATCAGAACCAACTCCCTCGGCCAGCGAACCCCATGGACATGGCCAAATACGCCAACGGCAAGATCCCCTTCGCCGAAAACCCCAACCCCGCCCAACCCACCCACAAAACGCCTCTCCCCTCCAAAAAGCCACCCTCCCACCCCACCAAGTCCTCCCCCAACTACGTCAACCCCGACAGCATCGATCTAGCCGAAATCCCCACCGACAGCGACAGCGACAGCGACTCCGACGCCGACAACAAGAAGCAATCCCTCATGGCATCCTGGGTGCAATCTCCCGCGCTCCGCGAACAACTCCGAGCGCAAGAAGACGGCGTCGACCCCGAGGCGGTGTTCGGACCCATCGCCCCGCTGAATATGGAGGAGATCTTCGATAAGAGTCGGCATCATCGGTTTCGGAGTCGCACTAGTAGTGCGAATTGGACGGGGCAGGATCGGTTGACGGAGGAGGAGGTTAGGGTCGATTTGGCGGCGCGGGAGAGGTTGAGGAGGGAGGGGGGGTGGACATATGGGTTGTAGAGGGAGGGGGCAGTTGGGCGGGCGTTTGGTTGGGTTTGGGTCTTGTTAGTGCTGCATTCTTCAATGTTCATCGTGGCTCAGACGCATGTTCTGTCATGGGTCATTTGGGGTTATGGTGATGCGGGATTAGATTCTTAAGAGTAGATGGTCTTTTAGGCTTACAGGTCGTCCTATTGAAAAACATCACTTTACACTGGTTGGCAACCCGGGGTGGTGGCGCTCGTTGTTGCAGAGCCGCAAAAGCGTGCTTCATCATTGGAGCGCATTCAGTATTAAATTCCTTGCCCGGAGAGTTTTAAGTCTCTTGTGGAACGGATGATTTATCATGCGCGGAGGTGCTTGTGCCAGGTTGTCTGTCTTGTCGCTCCCGCGCGCGGCTCAGCTGAATCGCGACCGAAAAAGCCAGGGCAACTTGAGTGCAATCATGTGGCGGGTCACCCTTATCAGGATGTACACTTGCCCAACTCTAGCATATCATCGTTTTTGATTCAGCGGGTTCGTTCTTTTGGTGCTGATTGGTCATGTGTTCTGATCAAGGCGGAAAACAGATGGGGATGCGATCATAGTATTGCTCATGGTACAGTAGTCATGCAAAGTAGATATCCCTCAAACACTCACTAAGAGTGGGAGCAAGATGGGATGTAAGTAGCAAGCTCCCGTAGGTTGTCCCTGTAAATACACCCCAGCCAGTGACATGCCGCATCTACCACATGCCACAAACCATGGCTGTTGAAGGGGTGGCTCAGATTAAGGTAGCCCATACTTCGAAGGCTGAGAGGCGTCAAACATGCGCAATCATTAGCCCGGTCGGGTCCCAATGGACCTTGATAACCAAGGTTCAACGTCGCACTGGCTGGAAATGTGCCTCGGTGTCAAAGCTTGACCTGTCAGAGCAGATCGCCCATAGACTTCAGGCAGCTACATCACACTACATTTCCCAATACCGCACAGAAACATCACCTGAGACATCCACACACTATATCAAAGCGCACAACCCGATCGTGCCATTTACCAGACACTTCGCGCTTGCGGTCGATCCTCGAGAATCGGGCCCGTGGCCGTGCGTTAGCGTACACAGTGCGTCTTCTGGGACCGAGAATGCGGTTCACGGCAAGGTCGCTCGTGGCGTGTGTGAGTGAAAGGTGCAGGGGGGTGTCGTTCCGTCCTACATACGAGACCATCCCCAAAAAAGGACTTGGGGTTGCGCAAGCAGCGATGGCAAGTTTGGCGACTCGTGAGCTGGCCAAGGTACAGCTAGAGCCACTAGAGCTGCTTGCGCTCACTGCGCTAAGGTACACCAAGGCAGAGTGGCGGGGGTATAAGCTTTGTAACCGCTGGAGGATCCTGCAGGATTAGGAAATCCTTAAGGTACAGGGTGTAAATAAAGAGGGTGAGAGCGTATGATGGCAAGTCCGCGGGCCACACTGAGTTAGTACGAGGCACGAGGCACGAGATGCCGCTAAGGAGGCTGGAGGATAGCAGTGGACTAAGGTAAACAGCCACTACACGAGGGCAAGGAGGCTAATGCACGCATGCACGCTACTAACATGGTAAGGCGACTCACGACTGCAGGGAGCACGTAAGGTAAAGCACGGCAGAGGCAAGGTAGGAAGGGAAGCTCGGGAAGGGAAGGTAAGGTAAGTAGTTGGGAGTGCAGGCACGCAGGCGGGCGCCTTCGGCATAGCGAGTTGAATGCAGATTGAGAGAATTTGAAAGTAGCGAATCGTGGAGCCTCCGCTCTCCCGCTCTCCGGGAAGGAGACAGCCAATCTTACTTCCTATGACATGATAAGCATTGGGACATGATGCACGAGGCATTGAATTAGGCGTCTGTAAGACGAGTGACGATGACAGGGGTGAATGGGATTATATGTAGAGAGCGGTTCTGCTTTGCTCTCAGGGTCGAGCCCACTCCTTCTGTTTTTCCCTCTGCTATTGAAACAATTGTCCAGACCGCATTTCTTGTCGACCCTAACCGCTGTCAAACACGAGCCTTGACACTTCGCCGTTGGTCCAATTCCAACAATTCCCATCATGGCGTAAAGCCTCTCTCCCATCGTTCATACCCTTGTCCTTGCGAGGAATGCCTTCGCTAACCCTAATCCGCCGACCAGGAAGGAATCCGACAACAAGACAATCACCAAAGACAAGCCCACCTCCTCATCCCTTACACAGTCTACTCCATTGACACTCCCTCACCGTCCACTCCAGCTTAACGTCTTCCGTAACGGCCATTCCCAGTACGAAGCCTTCCTCTGCAGCCAGACTCAACCGTCACTTGATCGAGCGCAGGCGATGGCAGAATACCTCAACAAGTGGAATGAAGACTGGACCCGTATGGATGGAGTAGACAAGAAGAGTAACGTGGAAGGTAAGCTGAACATTGCTACGATTGTTGAGCGGATCATCTACCGTCCTGACACTGTAACTTGTAGGAAAGCCAAAGCTCTAGAGCTGTTGATCGGGGTTGAAGGGGTTCTAACAGAATTGTGAACGATTCAACCTGTGATGGTGTGTAGAACAGGTCTGAATATCTCTCTGACATGGCTTGCTGTCGATTAAGGGTGGAGTTTGCAGGAAAACATCATGACTTATGGAAAGTACCGTTAAACAAACATATTCGGCGCTGCTCTGTTGAACTGTCAAATGCCGTGTTACACAGATGAGGGCCGTCAGGTCTGTGCCTGATAGTGGAAGAAGAAGGCCCAGGCCGTCTTGATGACATTGAAGAAGAGCCGCGTTGCGCGTGCATGAGGGTAGTGGAACCCAAGCTTTTAGCCTCAGCTTTCCAATCGGCATGTGTTCTCTTAATGTGGAGCAGGGGATGGCTGTGCAGCGTGGATGGTACATATCGTGGACTAGTCGTGGTCAATCGCGCGCGTTCGCTAGAGCGGTCAAAAGCAGGTGTGTTTTGGGAGGATTGAGTCCACACGCACGTAGGATTGAGCCCGTGTGGGAGCCGAGACAATTGCTGTCTCAATGATGGTCTGCATGTTTACTTGATAAGAGAACCATCAGGTAGGTCATGCTTACGGAAGAGATCCTTTCAGAGATGAGGTAGCCATTTGGCGGTGACTTGGAGATACCAGTAGATCCATGTCCGTTCAAGCTCCTTTTTGTGTGTCTTCCGCGCACACCGGCCCGGCGTCCGATCTGACGTGGTGAATCGTGTAAGTCTGTGGATGAGGCCGTCAACGTCGCTTGCGGGAAGTGGGTGGCAAGACGCGTAAAGTCGGGGTAGGCAGAGTCGGGCGTCACCATCTCGCAGATGCATGTCAGACGCAGGTTAGACTCCAGTGGCAGATCTATTGTGGTTGACCTTCGGAATGGTCATGGTGATGTTGCCGCGAGGGTCAACGGTCGTGGGCATTGCAATTGGGCAGGAATGGCTGGTGGCCGCTTACCGGTGTTCAATCGATGCTGGGGCCAAGAGGCAAGGACGTTCCGACTTGGATGCCTACAAGACCATTTGACCTGACTGGCTGAGCGAGGTGCTGTCCTTGTACCGTGCCGATAAGGTATCTACTGCTCAAACGTTGGCTTGATCGTCATGCGTGTCACCGTTTTTTTGGACCTACGCACTCTAACTTAGCGAGCGAATCGGAGGCGGCGCCTGCATTGCTTCTCTTTCGCATCTCTGTGCCAGACGGTTTACTAATTGAGGCAAGAGACATGGCAGTTGGCTTCTATCAGAGGGATTGCGGGTGTATGAAGGAAGATAATATGGAGCCCTTTCCTGCCCAGAGTAGAACAGATTCCCTCTTTCTCTGTACGAAACAAAAGACCTTTGACTCTCTTGCCCTGCTCCGATAACCACCTGACTTGACACTTGGCTCCCGAGTCGAGTCTACCTCGCTGTACTCCATCATGACGTAAGGCTTTCCTTTTGTACCATTCACACCAGACGTCCAAGGATGCCCTCGCTAACCCTAAGCGTCTCGCCAGTAACCCCAACTCCAGCTCCAATCCCAACCACAACCTCCCCTTTTCTTCCACACCTCACTCCACGCCAAGTCAGCCTCAATATTCTCCCCAGAGTGCCGCATACCTCAATTCTTATGATCGATACCAAGCTTTCCTCTGCGGCCAGACTCAGACGTCGCCGGATAGAGTTCAGGCAATGACGCAGTACCTCCACCAATGGAGCCAAGACTGGGCTCGTGTGAGTGGAAACGACGACGAGAAGAAGAGTCAATGTAAGCTGAACATTGCCAGAGGTATTGAACAAGGCATTCATCGTTGCTGACATCGCCGAATGTAGGGAAGCCAAGGCTCTAAGACTCATCTCCTGGGCTGGCGGGACTCTAGCCGGGATGAGATGATGTACTGACGTTTGACGATAAGATAGAGCTTGGCCCCAAGTACGGTGTTGTTAAGGACTGGAAGGAGCCAAGCGTGGAGTTAGTGGGGTGATGAGAGGACTTCGTTCTCACAGATATTTTAGCAAGCTTAGACGGCAATGTGGAATCTGATCATCAAGCCTTCCCTTTCCGCCTCTTGACTTCTTCAATCCATTCTGCTGCCCTTGTTTTTGGCACGACGTTGATCTTCACAATCTCATCAACCACTTCCACCTTGCCTCCACTTAGCACCTTCAGCAGAGGTACTTTCTTCCCGACCTTCACCAGCCCTCCAGCCACAGTCTCCATGTATGCTTCCACATCCCTGTACTCTCCCTTTTTGTCCCAGGGCAGAGGAAGCATGTATTCCAGATGACCTCCAAGTGTCTGCTCCTCCCCGAAGGCCTTGATGAAATCACTCTGCAAGTGTAACGGATACAGCAGCACCACCGGAAACACAAGAGTGCTTGCAGGGCTCAGCGGATCGGGGACGAGCTTGATTGCCGTATCTTCCATCTTCGGCGGCTGTCCGGTCGTCCGCGTTCTAATCCTCCTTGCCATCAGCGCCGCCTTGAGCATCCCTTCTTCGCGTTTCTTCAACATTTCTCGTTCTTGGCGCTTGCGCTCCTTTTCGTCAAGGAGGTCTTTTGCAGCCGTAACTTTGGTGAGAAGCGCTTTCAAGGGTGCGTTGGTGCGGTCAAGAGTGAGCCCACGGGTGCAAACGTCTAGGGCTTCGTCGAGACGGGAAAGAGATAAAAGAGCCTGGGCGGAGCGGTAATGAGCTTTTATGTTCTTGGGATTCAGCTGGAGAGTATGCGCGCAATCCAAGGTCGTTTGGCGGTAGTTTTCTATACATAATCAGATCTTCGTGGCCTTGCTCCTTACATTTCGCCATTCGCAAGACTTGCGGATCAAATTCAGAAAACGCTGGGAATAGACTTACTCAGTTCCAGATTGCACAATGCCCGGTTGATATAGCACGCCTCCTCAATTTCTCTTTCCTTCTTCCCTTCCTCTTCCTCGTCCAACACCAGGCCCGGATCCTCTTCGTTCCTCTCCGCCCGCAACGCTGCCAGCGCTTTCGTATAGAATTCTTTCGCATCTTTCCACAGCTTTCCCCTTGCACACTCATTCCCGCTCTCACGGAACCCCTGCGCCACTTCCGCACGTGTGCCCTCGTACTGCAACGCACGGATCGCGTCGAGCTCTGGGTTATCTGCAAGAGCCTCGGGAGATAGGTCAGTCATGAAAAGAGGGGTTCTGTTCATGAGGTCGACGATCTCGTCCACCGAGTGGGCTTTGACCGAGGCCATTGGAGGGGGCAAAGACGGGGTTGTGGTTGTGCCATTGGAGGTCTGCTGGTCGGCTGGGAGAGGAAACGGCGTTGATTGGGAGATGGCCGCAGGAGAAAGCCCCTGCGGTTGCGAATACTCAGAGTCTCTTGTCGAAGGTGCACGGGTACTGGAGGGTTGCGAGTCCTCGTAATCGTCGGGGAGCTCTTCTATGCGCGGCATGTTGACAAAGGAGGTACAGCAAGCTTCGTCGTGTAGGAGGTTGCAGAGTTGTCTCCATGAAACACATGTAATTGAGGTCGAATTACAGGTTGTCAGCGAGTTCCACAAAATTCTAGCGCTGCTAGTCTTATCGATAAGCAGAACCCGCCAAGTCTCCGTCTCTACGAAGCACGTGATGAGATACGAGTAACACAATGTATTCTTTTGGACCTTTACCTCAACGACTTCATATGTCAAGATATTTTACTGCTCCGAGAGTATATGCACGCAACCAGGCAAGTGCTCGCCTGCAGTAACTTCATAGTGGTATCTTACAACACTTGGCCCTCTGTTTCAAACCATCGGTCATACCAACAGTCCGAAGTAGGCCTTAGCACCGCATAAACCAGGAATCCCAATCAAGTACATTATACATTTTCTGGCCAGTGACGCATCTTTCCTATCGTTCCTTCAGCCAGCCTTCTCGACCCCACTCCCTCCTCCTTTCCATTCTGGGTATAGTTCTTTCAGATTCTTGTACATTCTTTCTAGCGTTTGGATTCCATCTGCTGACCAGTTTGAGTTGCCTGTCGATGGAGCAGGCGGAGCTTCCATGATCACTGGCGTTGGGGGAATGGCAGAGGGTAGTTTGTGGCTCCGGTCGGCAATGAGCACAAGAAAGGCCAGATTGGCTTGCAACCGGCGCATGCATCTGCGAGAAAAGCCAATCAGCAGCGGAAAAGCGGAATGGAGATAATGCTACAAAAACTATAAGAGGAAAAAGGCGGAGGTAGATTCAAGAGCATATAAGAACGTTCGGTAGCATACTCTATATATTCCCTACAAGGCGCTTTTGCTGCTTGTGGCTGGGCTTGATTCGCGACGTCTTTGGTGTCGGCATTTTGTCCAGTTGCCGCAGGTGAAGGTGGTGGCTGCGGTGGAACGCCAGCCTTGCCGGCATTTTGGAGTAGCACGACTTCTTGCAGGAGAGCACGATTGATCTCAAGGAGAGCGGTCACGCGTTGAGTTTCTCGATGTGCCGAAGTGGGAGACAGCGGTGGCTGGAGGATCTGTTTCTGGGGCTGTTGCATGAGCTGAGAGGGTGTCTGAGAGGAAGAGAGGTTTTGCGGCGTCGGTGCTGGCATCGGCATTGATGGTTGTAGGGCTTGGGACGACGCAGGAGAAGGGTAGAGCGGTTTTTGATGGGGCGGCGACGGGGCTGGCGGTTTGTGAAATTGCTGAGAAGTAGGGGGAGCGGCGGAAATGGGTGCTGACTGATTGCGAGGGGGTGTTTGCTGCACTGGAAAGACGAAAGGCAACTGTCAGCACATAGTGAATCGGTGGAGAAAGCGGACAAGGCAGGGAGTCGCTCACTACTTGTATTGCGCATGTGCATTTGCTGGTGTGACATGGCAGCGGGCATCATGCCACCGGACATGGCAGCCATGTTCGGGGGCGGTGCCATGGTTCCTCCTCCCCCGCCATAGTGGTGTGATTGTGCCTGGATCTGTGGATGTGCTTGTGCCTGTGCCTGTGCTTGTGCTTGTGATTGCTGGGGCTTAATGTGAGCGTAAGGACTCGGGTAGAACTGCTGCTGGTGCATGTGCTGGAGCGGTTGCATTGGTTGTGCCTGGCCTTGGGGCACTGTCTCTCTTCCTCTAGCGTCGCCGTACATCTGCTGGCTTAGTACAGGGTTGTATCCATTGTTCTGGTAGGCCATCTCCACAGGCTAAAGGATACAGAGACTGGATGAAGTTACTGGCTTCGGAACTGGCGCATATCAAAGCTTGATGGGAAATGATACGATTGGTGGTGGTAGAACGAGGTGCCGTGATGCAGACAGGGGTTGCACGGAAGCCAACCGTGTTGAGCACTTAGGGGGAGAAACGGTATGGCGCACCTTCTCCGCCACACCACAGCCAAGGCCCAGCCGGCCCACGTCAAGGCTCTTGACTTTGTCGCATGGGGACTGGGGAGTGGGGATGGTGTGCTGCTGCTGTCTGTCGGTGCCGTCTTGCACCTGATGTGGGGGCCGACTCGTACAAGTGTGGACGCTTCACGGTTGACGATTGACGACTGACATCTTCCTCGCGACGGTAGAACACGGCTGTAGAACACGGTTGTAGAACACGGTACCGAGCTAGCGGCCTGGTGGAAGGTGAGTGCCCTGCAGCAAGGTTTTGTTCGCCGCCACTCTACTGTACTCGTAGTCTGTACCTTATTATTCCATTGTGTCGGAGGAAACTCTGCGCCAAGGATAAGAGGATAGTGAGATACCATGGTTGAGTCATCGCGCAAACCTTCCCCGGACGGACTTGCCTCATTGCAGATTATGTTTCAGATGAGCAATTATATGTAGATATCTTCGTCAGTAATTCCCCTCCACCACACCACCACGATGTCGGCGCAAGCATCCCCCTTTGATCTTTCCACGTGTGCCCGACCGAATATTCTCGCATTGCACCCTTATCGGTGTGCCAGAGAGTATGTGCATCTCCGTGACGTGGATGATTTGATTGGCTGACAAGTCAAGTGACTACAAAGATGATGGGACCAACATTCTCCTCGATGCAAACGAGAATGCTTACGGTCCTGCTTTGAACCGTGACGAGGATGGCAAACTCTACAATGGCCTCACCAACGGCCACCGTCCAGATAAGCACTTAGAGATAGACTTGATGGGGCTCAACAGATATCCTGATCCGTAAGCTCCAAGCTCTCCCTCCATGGGACGGCATTGAGACCTCGCACAGACATCAATCAGAGCTGAAACAGCTTCTATGTAATCTACGCAATACACACACACATACATCCAAGTCACTACACCCAGAAAATCTTTTCGTAGGTGTTGGCTCCGATGAGGCTATTGATGCTCTTCTCCGCTGCTTCTGCAGGCCAGGGCAGGACAAAATTCTCACATGCCCTCCTACATACGGTATGTACGCTGTTAGTGCGCAGGTCAATGATCTCGAGGTGGTGAAAGTACCCCTGGATACCGATGGCCATTTCGCATTACGTCCGGAGGCGATCAATCAACAGCTGTCGTCAGATCCGTCAATCAAGATAGTCTACGTCTGCTCACCCGGCAATCCAACAGCAAACCTCATCTCGAAGTCAGACTTGCAACAGGTTCTCGAACACCCCTCTTGGAATGGCGTCGTCGTCCTGGATGAGGCATACATTGACTTCGCACCCGAGGGAACGAGTCTTGCAGAATGGGTGACTGAGTGGCCAAATTTGGTCGTCATGCAAACTCTGAGCAAAGCCTTCGGTCTCGCGGGTATCAGACTAGGCGCAGCTTTCAGCTCTCCGGAAATCGCTGGCTTACTCAACAATCTCAAAGCACCCTACAACATCTCCAGCCCCACGAGTGCACTGGCACAGGCAGCCCTACGGCCTAAAAGCTTGGAGGTAATGCGAAGCAATCGAGCAAAGATCTTGCAGCAACGAGATAGAATGCTGAGAGAGTTACCGCAAGTCGCCGGCGTTGGACGATTCCTCGGTGGGGCGGATTCGAATTTCTTGCTGGTCGAGGTGCTGGACAAGCCAAGGGATCAAGGTGGGAAGCCGAGCAACAAGACCGCCTTGGCCGTGTATGAAGCTCTAGCGGAGAAGAGAGGAGTTGTAGTGAGGTTTCGGGGCAAGGAAGTAGGATGTGAGGGGTGTCTGAGGATTACAGTGGGAACAGAGAGCGAAGTAGACAAATTCCTCGTCGAGGTCGGAGACGTCTTGGCAGGTCTGCACCAAGGCAGAGTGGAAGTAGACGAAGATGTGAATGAGCGTGAGGTGAATGACATCGTTGCCTAGAAGACAACGTGCGGCGTCTTCCACCGCGCAGAGCGCCCGACAGCAATTCAATCGTCAGCGTGCTATGAGATTCCGTCTGAGCAAAACATGGCTTCTATCGGAGTAGATATGACGGTGAAGGATCAGGATGATTGGCTCCTCGCGCCTTGACAGCCGATCTGTATCTGGTTGAGGTTAGCTTGACAGCGGAATAGGCACACATGAAGCATGCGTCGTGCGCCCCGAGGGACAAGCGAAGCAGGGATGGGCAAAAGCAATTTCTCGTAGGCTCGGTAGGCTCCTCAGGCCTGGTCCATGGCCGAATCAGGGGTGGAACAGCTCATCGACTGCATCTCCGCCCCATATCAGAGGCACCACGCTCATCGCTGTCGGCTGAGGCCCGATCACGGAAACGCCCGGGCGAGTGAGTGACAGAGCACCTGATCTGGTGGGGTGCTGTGATTCCATATCGGCCGGTTCATAACCACGCCGACTTCCGTCGCTCTTCCATCAGCTGCTGCATCGATTCCCTCTCTCGCCTCTCTCGCACAGCTAGCCATCACAGGGCTGAGGTGGCACAAACATCACCTCTCCACTTTCGCTCACCGATACCCACCACGACCACTGACCTTGCACCCTTGACCTGTCACCTTTCACCTTTCACCTCTCACCTCTCACCTCTCACTCTTCGACAAGCCGTCAGGTAACAAGTAACACCACAGCAGATCTAGGTCAGGCACCACAAGGCTGTCGCCTCCGCCAGGACCCTTGTGCCTGCATCACTCACTACAGTAGGCCCGAGCTTGGAAAGAGGCTACCACTTTCAGCATTTGACTCTCCGCACACATGACCTACAACACCTTCGCGCCGATTTGATCGTTGCAACCTCATATTCATCACGGCGGTATACAGCACGCCTCACCGATTCAATCATCTCACCTGTTCGTCCGGGCGGTAGTTGAGCTTCGACCTAAGCGCTTACTTCAGAGCCAGCCTCTCTCACCGCTGCTTGATGTTGCAACTTGGCGTTTGCTGTCGACCTGAGCCGGCGGCACCCTACGTGATCTGCAGTGTTGGATAGCTTAAGATCCCCGACGCAGAAGTGTCACCAAGATGGTGAAGACAGATGGTCGCCGTGATTACTACACGGACCTTGAACTCCAGCCGACGGCGGATGCGAATGAGGTGAAAAAGCAATTCAAGAAACTTGGTGCGTCGAATGATTCCCTCTGCTCAAGCCTAGTCTTGCGGTTATTAATTTCATGGTCCTCGTAGCACTTAAGTACCACCCCGACCGTAATCCAGGCAAGGAAGTTGAGTTCAACGCGAAATTCCAAGCGATCCAGTCAGCCCATGAAATACTTGCGGATCCTGTGCAGCGTGCCAAATACGACGCGGAACGCATCAGGGCAGGCCTTCTCTACACGTATAACACGACACCCAAGCCGAATGTGCCACCGCGAACTCCTACTACCGCACCGAATTTCCCACCACCGCCCCGAGCGCCACCTTTCGCCACGAAGCCAGCGACCTCAGCTTCTTCGAGCACAGCTAATCGGTATTCGGGGTTTGCGCCGACGGGTTCGTGGGCCAGCAGTAAAGACGATGCCCACACCAGAGCCAGGGCCTCAAAGGCTTGGGAACAGATGAAGCCTGCACAAACACCTCAAGGACGATCAGATGGACGATCAGTGCCACCCAAATGGTCCCAAGGTTCAAGAGACCCGTTCTCCAAGCCAGACCCGAGGCCGACGCCACGGCCATCTTGGGAACAGTTCCAGGAGTCTTATGCTGGTTTCCCAGGCATGTCTCGTGGGAACACATCTCGTACGCCGAAAAAGCCAGGCTTCGCACCTGCCACACCCGGAGGAGACGAACCTCAAGCACGCAATACTTCAGCCTATTTCAACGTCAACCGAGGTGAGCGCCCTCAGGCTTCGAGAGCTCAGACTCAGTTCCCGCCTCCCCCGAAGGCACAAGTGCCTACAGCGAAGAAACCTGATGCGGCAAACCGATTCCGGGGTCAGCCGGGGCTGTCAACCCCCTTTGTCAATATTGACCGCATGAGCACACCTTACGCTATGGGTGGTGGGGAGCGGACTTATTTTTCAAGTTCGGGACTCAATAGATCTGCTAGCACTCGTGAGAACAACCAACAACCCGAACACGGTAGCCACGGGTCAACAAACCTGAAAACATCGCACTCGCAGACGAGCACCGGGCGTCATCATAGCGCTAGTCCGAAGATGAGACACTCTGGCCCGCAGCGATCGTACTCGTCATCATCTTCGTCTTCCGATGAAAGCGTTCAATCAGGCGAAGAAGAGATCTTTACTCCCTCAATGCGCAAAACCAATGGGGTACACCGCGATAGTGCTCAAGCGCCCGTGGATGGACATCGAAGGCCAAGTTTAAACCCGGATCCAAAAGTCGCTAGAGATGTCGACAGCGGCAGGGACGAGCTCCGACCAAATGTTCAGCCGAATGGGAGTGATCGCGGCAACAAATGGGGCCATGAGCCACAAAAACAGACAGCAGATAAAAAGTTCCCTACCCATGGAGAGAGATGCGATGGTCCCGAGGGTTTCTTATTCCATCGCATGAAGCGTGACGCCGAGCGCAATCAACAGCAAGCTAATGAACAGGTCCACACCTCTGCACATCATCAGCCATCAGCAGAGAATCGTGTCCCGCCAACGCAGCCTATGGAGAAATCAAGGAGCTGGCAGGACAATTGTAGAGCACAGGATAATCTGGATGGTCACAGATCTCGCGCAACTACGGAGGGCCAGAATGGCAAAGACACAATGTATGATTCCTCTGGGTCTGACCCATTCCCTAAAACCCCATCTTGCGATACGTGGTTCGCTCAATGGCCCATTGCCCCTCCCGAAAGGCAAGGAATGTGCTCCGATCTACCCCCACGCGCTATTCCTTCCAGTGTGACACCAAGGAATCAGGCAGAGTGTTGCGAGATCTTTTTCAAACCCGTTTTTTTGACAAAAGAAAATCTAGATACTATGTTGCGCGAAGCTGACCTTGATTCACACGATAGCTTTACGTTTCCTGTCAATAACGAAACATTCGCTGGCGCACCCTCGCTCAGGAGTCAAAGCTCTGAAAACATCAACACAACTTTCTCCCCTTCGGATTGGAGTGGCAAATTCACCGGAAGTGGCGAATATTTTGCACCTCCGCAGACCGCCCGAGTCCCAACTCCGCGACAAAGAGCCTCGCCTACTAGAGGTCGACGTCCTCCATCACAATACCCGCCTGCTGTTAACACAACGGAGACTCTGCCCAATGGAAACACACACATGCCTCCGCCTCCTGCCGTGCCGATCCCAGCCCCGTCCCCCAGTCAAGTGAAGTTCTCCGCAGAAGAATGGAGTCGGCATTTTCAGGAGGGTACTTTCGCATGGCCGCCACCACCTCCTGGGTCGCCTGGCCGTACAGCCCCGCTGAAGCGACCAAAAACTCCAAGGATGCCTTCGAAATCGTCCAAAAAGCGTCCGACGATTCCAAAGCCTGCCAGCGTCTCGGCCACGGTGGACGACTCGGGAGAGGAACCCGGAAATAACGGCACGGATAGCAATGTCGAAAGTGTGAGTAGCTACGTTAGTGCTACCAGCGGCGATGGCAGTGCGATGGACATTGACCCAGCCTTAACCCCGCCTGACCAGCGTGCCCAGCGGTCTCACAACGCTCCAATAGATGGGCGTGCAGACTTTGCAGGGTCTGAAAACACACCCAGACCACAGGCTCCCTTCGTGCCGCCGAGGCCCAATGGTCAATTGCCGGCAAAGAGTGTAGGGGAGAACGAGGAACCTAAACTAAATCTTGATGATCTCAAAAATGTCGCGCCATTAGCCCCGGGTAACGAAGGGCTGACAGACCTTGGCGACCTTTCGGGCGCCCTCCCTTTCGAATCCCGCTCAGCGAACACCGCAGGCACAGCTCCTCGTCCGAAGCGCCTAGATCTCCCGAACCCACCCAAGGCTCCACCCCTCCCTGAAACATTGAATCAGAACTCCTGGGAGATTTACATCGCGCAAATGCGCAATTACATGTATTTGTGGAAAATCTATGACAGCAAGATCCTGAACCATTTCAAGAGCCGGCAGACATTTGTGGAGACGTCGTTGGGAGCAAACTGGATGAGTGGGGCGGGAGATGGATATGCCAAGTACATGCAAGGTCTGGAAGAAGACGTCAGGGTTCGGATGCATTGGAGTGTCAGCTGCGAGAAACATCAGGAGGCGATGAGGGGCCTGGGAAGTTTGCGGGAGAGGTTGCTGAAAAGTTCCGTTGCGGTGTAGTTGTGCGACAACTTGCATTCGAGCAATCGACGTTACCTCGGTTATTGCGATCACGCTACATTCACGCCCCTGCCTTCGAGTCGGGACCCATTCAGAATTCTGTTATCTTGTTCAACTTTGGGTCCGGCTTTCACTGGAGGTGAGACGTTGCTACGAAGACTTGGGTAATTTCTATACGAGCCCCGCTTGCTCTGTCTGCATGGGTTTTTGCGGGGTATTCCTGGGTGTCATGGTGTCTGTCACCGAGCTTCTACGGAGGCCATCGTGCAACGATGCGGAGTGGTCTTTGGTGTTTCTAGGATACCCTTTCTGGACATTGCGTGTTAATCGTACATTCTAATCGTGCATTCTTGGGCGCGCATTCTCTTGAATCACATTGGCGTCAGACTTCAGGCACAGGTTCGATGGATCGTGCAGCAGTTGGTCCGTTGTCACATGTGTGTCTTGCTGTCAAGCGATCTCGGCTCAGCGTCATGTGTTGTCCAGGAGTCTCCAACACCGCTCCTTCTTCGTCTACATTCTTGCTCCACTCGTGATAGAAGACCTTGCTTCTTTGTTCCATCTGAATATTTAGATGTTGCATACTTAGATACCAGAAGAAAGTGCGGAAAAGCGTTGATACTTTCATCCTTCCTTTCTACGCTGACGATGCTGACATCTATCCTCCTTTTCATGCTGACTATACTGACATCCACTGGCATCTACTGACTGGATGTCGCGATGCGCCGGACCATAGCAGCTTCGCCCTCTGCTGTTCTGCTATGTTAACTCGACGGGCTCGACGGGCGTGATGCGCTATCACGGTCGGTCCTTGCAGGAGGGTCCTTGAGGCGGTTCGTACGGCGACCTCCAGGCCGTGGCATACTTTAAGGTTTCGAGTCACCTACATCAGCGTGGTCAGCGATGTTGGAGCTCGGTGCAGGGTCAAGAGATGGGATAACTCACCTTCCATTCTTCTCGGAAGGCTTTCCATTCCGTCCCTTCTTTGTGTGGTCCCGTCATGATTCTAACTCCCTCCTTGTCCGCCGTTCCCTCCCTGTGCATGCCCCGGCCCTTGGGTACCTGGCCCGTTTTGGGTCGACATGCTAGCCCAGGCCGTGGTCCAGGCTTGGACGGACTGTGCTGTGGCTTGTCCTCGGTCGGGGGATGGGGCTTGTTGATTGCTGTAGAAGGCTTCGTTGTGGTCGTAGGTGGTGAGGTAGTCGAGGAGTTGGGGGGAAGGGTGGGGGGTCTTCTCGTTGTTGCTGCGGGGTTGGGCGCGTTAGTGGTGATCTTGAAGGTTGTGATGGAAGGGGGGGGGTGAGGGGAGGGGACTGACGACATGGTAGGAGAGGAGTATTTGGTGGGAGAGGGCTCCTTGGTGGATCTGGAATTCACGTGGCGGGGTTTGAGGGTCAGGTGGGATGTTAGCAGGTTTCAGAGTAGGGTTGGAGCTAGGGCTGTTGCTATAGGAATGATTATATAATTCAGGCTTCTGATTGATGTGTTTTGTGTAGTCAAGAACGAGAGGGAGAATAAGGAGAGGGATAAAGGGCCTGACAGGTTCTTATAATTCATGTGCATGGTAGGCAAGGCCATTGTGTTGTTCTGTCCTTTTGTCATATAATGGAACGCCTTGACACTTGGCAAGCAGCAGGACAGTATCGCGCGCGCAGGATCACGGATCGACAAATCCAGGCTCCGGCGCGCGGTGAAGGCTCATGCAGTGCTCTCATGCTCTCATCCCATCCTGCTCCCCTTCATCGCATCCCTGCTCCCCTTCATCGCATCCCTGCTACCGAGATGATCGGCCGAAACATGGGTGCGTTGCAACAGCACTTATCTGGTAAGGCTCCGGTACGGGCCAATTGGAAGCCTTCAAGCCGGTCCTCCTGCATCTCTGTATATGGCTCAGGATCATTTTAGGTGACAGGCTCCCAGGAGGCAGGCTTGTCCTTGCACTAGCTTTTTGGCTACACCAATCGCAGATACCCTGGTATACATTCAACACTCACCCAATTGTGGGGCGAGCGATTGCTTTCACTGTCGCGCTCGTCAGAGCAAGCAGTGAAAGCAAAACAAGTTGCCTCACGGATGCCACGATGCTCGTTCCGCTAATTGTGACACTTGTCTTAAAATACAGACGGAGTGTAAAAGAAGATGAACGTTATTTTTTTTTGGATCAGTGAAAGATATTGGAAGTTTATTAGGTTGACAGTAGGAAAGAGAAGTCACATGACTGATCTCGCAGGGAGCAACACTGAGAATATCAAGGTGGCAGTGGCAGATAAAGGTAGGTGCTTGTCAACGAAGCACTGAGCTGAGTTTGGGACTCGGACATGAAATGCAGTCTGGCTTACTAGTTGTGCGTTGGATCGCATCTCACTACTCTGATCTCATACTCAATTTAGATGCCGTTACTGCTGGACATCGGACTGACAGATAATGACACTTGCACTAGTGTGTGCGACGCTGTAAGTGCCTCGGACAGCCTTATAGCCGCTGTCACTTGCAATTCTCCACGAGTATGCTACCGTACTCCTTCAGATCCCCCCAAACTTCTGCCATTGCAACCCCACCCGTCCCTGACTCCCGACAACCATCCTGCATCATGTGAGTACAGGAGCATGCGAGTACGGAAGAGCAAGCATATGAGTATGCGAGTACCGGACTCTGCGAGTACCAAGCATGCGAATGATAGTGGTCGCACTTCATCATTGATCCTACCATCCCGCACGCACCAGGCAGCCAGGCCAGCCAGATTGAGTGTCCGACCTGGTTGCCTGGTTGCCTGATTGGCACTTCCGCCACCTCAAGCCCGGAGTGTCACATGCAACAGGGGTTGAGGGGTCATTCTCCCCTGTAGTGCTGCTGGCTTGGACTCGCTCCTTCGCGCTTATGTGAGGAAGACAACTTCCGATGTCTATGTAGCACAATCATCTTCTCACCAATCCGATGCACAATGACTTTGATGATGCTTCATTGTGTCTGCGTCCGTGTTTGCGTCTGCATGCTTGAGACTCACCTCTCTCCTCTCTTGGCACAGCAAAGCAGCAGACTGCAATCCCAGGGCAAGGCTACAACGCCCGTTAGGCGAGTCCCGCTGCTCTTCTCTCCGCACTTAGCCTCTATTACAAGCAGTCCAATACTTCTCTCTATGCTCCTGCCTCTGCCAGGACCACTAATCAAGCACCTTTTCTTCGCACATAGGTTCTACCATGACCAGTCTCCATATTACGCTTCTATCAAGGTCATTAGTTCCGGCAAGTTATTCTCTATATTTAGCTTCTACCATGATCAGCTCAAGATATATACTGCTATATTTAGCTTCTACCATGATCAGCTCAAGATATATACTGCTATATTTAGCTTCTACGATAACCAGTCCAGCATGTACACTGCTATTTTTAACTACCAACTGTTCATGAAAAGTAACTGAATATTTGATAGAATACGGCTCTCAGGGGTGCATGTTCAGAGGAAACACGAGAAGGCTCATAATCACCTCTGAGTGAGCAAAGGAGAAGACCAAAGCCACTCCGCCATAGCAACGGCAGTGCTACAGAGCTGGTGGCTGCTTAAACAGCACAAAAGGTCATGAAGAAGAGAAAAGAGCATAGTTTATGTGAGACGTACACAGCGAGCCTGACTAAACTATTTATGAAACTCGAACCTGGAGCCTCAGAGATCCCCCAGGACACACTGCTCACCCAGCGTTCCTCTCCACAGTATCATGGCCGATCAGGGCCCTGCGACTTCGCAGTCGCTGCTGATGACTTAGCAAGACCTCACTGGCCCCTTGATCAGGAGCGAGGAGCAACTCAACCTACCTGTCTTCCCAGCTCCCTGCGAGCTGCCTCCTCCCTGCGCATTCATACAAGCCCAGTCTTTGGTCCATTTGTCTAGGTACCGCTTCGTGGCTTGATCTCTTTCAGAAAAGTCATATTGTTGGCTGCAGAGGAAGGCTTGGTATTGGTCATGGAGATGGAGACAGGACATGAGCTGAGCGGAGTTTGGATTGCGGGGTCTCTGTGGAGAAGGTGGCGCAGAGACTGGAGCATGATTATTCTGAGCGGTTCGTGACGGCTGCACATCTTCGTGACTGAGAAGTTGAGGGTTAGGGTTAGTGATTTTCCATGGCAACTGATGATGCTCAATGGATGTCTTAGCTGAAGGACTAACACCATCCTGATTTGTGGAAACTGCCCGTGGGGTAAAGCGAATACCACAGCTGGAATTATCGAGGGTGGAAAAGGGACTCGAATAGCTATTGCGAGTTTAACCCTATTCGTCAAAACCTGAAACAAAGCACCATAAACCCGCTTGAGAGTCTGGCAGTGGAGTAAACAACAAAAGCCCCACAAAAGCCCTGGACAATCGCCCCTCATATATGCCCCTTTCCCCTCCACAAATCCGCACCGCTCGACCCCACGAACCGGCAAGCGAGCGCTATTCCCTCGACATCTGCAGCGCTCAGAAGCTCGTGACGCAACCGACACGACATTGTATTATCGTCCGCAGACCCCCAATCCGGACTCGCTCCGCTGATGCAGCGCAGCGGGCAGGACAAGAGAAAGGAACAGTGGCACGGATTGTTGTACCCATGGCATGAGGTGAGTCACGTCAAGTGGCTAGCTGACCAGTATATGAAGTCAGCGGCGATCGGCACGAGCCATTGGGCTCAATGCCACTGCGGGTTTGCCGGCTGAAGCGAGGTTACGGGTACCAGGGCGCATGTACAGTGCCTTACGCACGGCGCGATTGGAGATCCGATGCACGCTTACCTTACCTTAAGCGAACCCCAAATATATCTTATCGATCTCATGTACGGGTAGCCTTACGGTAGGGGTAAAAAGTTACCTCCGTTGCGGTTTCCGTTCGAGATGGACGATGCCAGTGGCCGATCAACAGTCGCATTACAGCGACGTTTGATGCGGCTGGTTTTGATAGGAGTGATGGGATGTGATGATCTCACTTGATTCTCGTATAGCACAGATTGAGAAGCTACAAATACAGTTGTGCTTCCGAAGTGCCGGGCTAGATCCCGGCCTACATGCCCGAGTCCAGCCTGCACGCTCGCTCGCTCAATAACCACCACCTATGCTCAACCCAAACCCCCGCATACCCTCATGCGTCTGCCTCCGCATCCGCCTCCCCATCCACATCCACGTCCCCACCATCATGCTCATGCCCCGCGCCCTCATCCATATTCTCACTCGTCAAATTCGCCACCCCCCTAACCTCCTCCCCATTCTCATAGCTCACCCTCTTCCACCCACAAGCCTCCGCGGGATCCTTCACAAACTCCATAGTCGGGAAATAATGCTCGTTCTTCTTCATCGTCGCGACCCACGGCACATTGTCGAACGTCACGACCTTGAGGCGGAAATAAGTATTGTCCGGGATCTTGTTGACCTGAGTGACGAAGTCGGAGAGGGTGCGCGTGGGGATGCTGTTGACGGCGGTGATGAAGTTGGTCGGCGCGAGGCCGTATTGGTAGGAGGGCGAGCCGCGGGTGCGGGCGGAGACGTAGACGTCGCTGTGTAGTTTGCTGATCTGTTGGCGCACGGCGTGGTGGGGGCGATGCAGGACGGCGCCGCAGAAGATGACGGCTCGGTCGGTTTCGAGGTCTTCGGTGGGGATGGTGGGGACTTTTAGGGTCAGTTCTTGGCCGCCGCGGACGACGAGCGCGTCGAGGTACTCGTGGTCGTACATGACGTCCAGCTCGGAGACGCGGGTGATCAGTTTGCCGTTTAGCGTGAGGATGATGTCTCCTTCTTGCAGTGACTGAGAGTCGTACCCGGTCGGTGGTGCGCAATCGATCTTTCGGACCATAAACAGCTGGTGTCGGCTTGGGTTTGCTGCAGCCACCTTGGCTATCCAATCCTCAGAAACACCCATGATGCGCACTTGGCTCATTTGCACAGTATTGGTCTCGACGTTGAGGATTCTCAGTTTGGGTACAATGTTGTTCTGTATCTGGTCCAGAACCGGCAGTAGTGTAGGCGTGGCAAGGCCGAGGTGGTACTCTACGTCCTTACTCGAGTGTGGAGACCGCTCACCCAGGTAGCTGAGCCAAAGGGCTTGCACCGTTCCATCCTCCGCTACCAGCACGCCATTACCGCATTGTCCGCTAAGACCGGTATCGACGGTTATGGCATCAAGATTGATAGCTCGATATCGTGGCGCTGAGGCGTTTGCTGGAATGGCGACCGTGGTAATATCGGTAACAGTCGTTTTAGCAACTACAACCCTTAGGTTCTGATTGAAGCCTAAGAATATAGTGGAAGCACCCTGCTTAATGGGCTCCCTTGCCAATTTTGCGCTCTGTACAGGCGCTTGGACCAGCGAGGGATCGTACTGAACAACGGCGTAGTTCGCCAAGGGATGCAGGAACACGACTTTAGCGTCGACGATGATAGAGTCAGCAACAGTAATCGAAAGGTCGCAAAGATCGTATGGAACGACGGCTCTAGAGACGATAACTAGACCTTTATCTGCGTCAATGACAAGACCGAACCCAATCTTTCGAGCTCGGGGGAATCCATCAAGCTTGACCGGCATCGTACAAGAGATGCGCACAAAACTTCGAATGACATCTGCAGCAGCGGGATGCGAGACACTATCGAGCTTGATGAAGTCGGCTTTACGTGGCACTGGAGGAGCTGCTGGTAGTGGTTCTCCTATGTCGCTGAAGTCCCATAGCCCCGTCTCATCGTTCCTAATGGCCATTCTCATCTTACTTGTCCAGTGACGGTCGACGTAGACGATACTCGTGTTGAGCGTATGCAAATCCCGTAGGTGTTTGTAAGTGACGACAACCCGTGCCCGATCCGGGATGCCTTTCATGACTTCGATGAAAGCGTCAAGATCAGGGGTTTTCTTCTGATCGATCGATTCAATAAGCCAGCCCGACTCCGTGCTCTCAAACCTAAAAGAACCAGCAGCTTCGGCGACAAAGACCCCTTTCACAGGGATGGCGTATAGCCGAGCTTGCTGATACGAGAGGTTGTGGAAAGTTCCCCCAGCGACGGCGACAAATCGGTCCGGGGTGATAGCATGGAGGTCACCAACGTCAAGTTCAACCTCCACGTCTTCGCCTCCTCGTTGCACCAGAATCTTTACCTTCTGACCTACGCTGGAGTCGAGTATCGCATCTAGGCGGATGAATTGGGTGAGTAGCTCTCCGTTGACTTTAATCAAAACATCTCCCTCCTCTAATCTCCGATCTGCCGGACCTTCTGGAAGGACTATCTCTGCCACCAGCATGCCAGTCTCTTTGGGGAATCCTTTTCGAATAGCAGCTTCCCATTCCGGCGATAGGCCTAGTCTTCGACATTCATCGAATGGCTTTATGATCCATTGCGTCTGGATAGTGCCTCTGGCTACTGGCTGTCCCCTGCGTATGCACTCCAAAGCCCTCAGCGGCCGATCCAAAGGCAAGAAATAGTCGGTTGCGGCGCCATCGGCTCTTCCACCGGCCTGTAGAGCGACGGCATATCCGTCTAGATTCACGACTGGACTCCCAGAACTTCCACCACTCGCAGCGGCTGCAGCTTGAATGTAATTTGTGTTGAAATCGCTATAGCCCTCCCCATACTCCGGCGCATTTCTGTCCAACCGGCTGATAACCCCTGATAATATGCTGAGCTTCTCTCCAGCATCATTACCCACAACCCTGATCTCAGATCCTACTTTCGCTAGATCCGGTCGAAGGCCAAGGGCTGTAAGAGGCATATATTTTATGGCTTTTGGATCGAAGCGGAGGATGCCAAAATCGTGCACAGGATCTCGGTAGACAGGGTAGACATCACACTTCATGAGAGTTAGCAAAGCTCATGGAAAAGTACTGACTGCATGTAGCTTACTTCTTCATGGTTATCGAATATGCAGTAACCCCAGAACGGACCTATGAAAGTCAGTATTCAGTAGCCAGACTTCTAGGCAGCTGCATTACCTGCTCCAACGACATGACTGCCAACACAGTGTTAGCCACACTCTTCAAAGCCATCGGCGCAGACATACCGGTTGGTCAGAATGTAACCGTTCCCCGCGTCCACCACAAAGCCTGTGGCCTCACTCGAGATCGCGCTGTCGGTATCAAAAGGTGCTACTTGACAGAAGTGTATTGAAACCACGTTCCTAACAACCTTCTCGATGGTAGCTTGCCATTCCGCAGTGTCTGCCGTGGCCGGCGCAAGAGGCAAATGCCGGCTTTCGTCACCGTCACTTTCGACACCCTGCATCGGGCCGTCTTCTGGGGTTCTTTCGCCGTCTAATACATCTGGAGACTCTGGTTTGAGTTGTTTGGTGGGCCGGTCATTCAGAATAGGGCTCTTTTTGCGCTTAGCGCGAATCGATCCGTTGCTCTCCATCTTGCCTATTGTCGTCAGATTTCTCGAGAATGTCCGGCCCGGCTTTGGGAAAGCGAGGCTCTTATAGGTTAGGAGTTTAGGCAGAAGCAGAAGGAACGACGGTGATGTGCAGGCTACTGAAACCTTGGGCGCGATGGATGAAGGAGCTGAGGACAGCCTCGTGAGGAAGGCGTCGTGGGGGGTGGAGGAGCGTGATAGTGGAATCCGTGTTACTCTCAGTCTGACATTCAGTATGCCGCCAAACCGCGCACCCACATGCATCCAGCTCGGCGATGGGTTGTCTATTTTAGGAGATAGGGGAGAAGCCCCAGCGGTGTCACCGAGACTTGCGCGAAATCGAAGATTGATTAAAATTGAGCGCTAAGGCCTGCATCCCAACATCCCTGCAGCTAGGTACTTTAGCAGTGCTTAGGCAGGCCAAGCCTCTCCCTCGCGCCGCGATGCCCGAAGAGCCTCAAAGGACCAACCTCAACCTCAATCTCAACCTCACTGGTACCCTCAACTTCAACCTCAACTTCAACAGTTCAACCTTCCGAGTGTCCACGGTGACAAATCGCTTCCTGCAGTGATATCGCCAAAGATCGCGTAAAATAAAAACAAGGGCCCCCAGCATTCTAGCAGGTACCTGCTAGTTATTGCCACCCACTAGAGTCATCTACGCCTTCACATCCTCCTCACCGCTCTCTCCGTCCTCCTCCTTGGCACTCTCTTCTTTCACAACCGCTTTCTCGTCCTCGTTCTTGTCATTCTCTTCCTTCTCAGCTGCTTCCTCTTCGTCCTCCGTCTTCTGCTTCTTCACAGCACTATCCTTAGCCTTCTCTTCTGCCCCAGAGCCGGACACATCTTTTCCATCGACTTTGGCATTGCGCTTGCGTTTGGGCGTCGCTTTGGCCTTGGGTGTAGTATCGGCTGTGGCCGTACCGTTAGTCGTAGCTTTGGTTTTCTTCGGAGTCTTGGGAGTTTTGGGAGTCTTGGGAGTCGTTGGCGCGCTGCTAGAGCCAGTGTCGGTGGGGGTGTGATCGGCGGCTTGCTTTTTGGCTTGGTCGTAGATGTGAATGCACGCTTTCTTGGTGCGTCCGGGTGGAATTGTGACCTGGTCCCATTTGACCGGACCACTGGCGGCGATGATCGATACAAGGAGTGCTGTCTATGGGAACCGTTTAACGCGCGTTGTCCCAAGAGTACCTCAGGGAGCTCTCACCTTCTCCGCATCGGCCCACTTGGCGGCCATTTTGAAATCTTGCAAACGTCAGTAAGAGGTGTATTGTAACTTGAGCAACATAGGCTTACTGTTTGGTGTTGTTTGCTTTCTTGGTATGCTCTGACGAGGTCGTTGACGATTGGAGGTCGGTAAAGCTGTCGATGGTCTGTTGGTGTTGAGTGGACGGTCAATGTTGAGGGAAGACTCACTTCAAGATGTGTCGATGGTCTGTTGGTATTGAGTGGACGATCAATGTTGAGGGAAGACTCACTTCGAGATGTGTCGATGGTCTGTTGGTATTGAGTGGACGGTCAGTGTTGAGGGAAGACTCACTTCGAGATATAGCGTTGAAGTGGATGTGCCTGTGGCGTAGGGTTAGTTTGATGGATCGCTTGATGCTTTGACCTTACCTGACCGGCCATCAAGTTAGATGGACAGGAACTTACGAAGAATTAGATGATGGAGATGGATGGTCCGGGACGAACGGAGGGGAAGATGTGGATAAAGATGTGTGATGGAGAGTCCGATGTGAGAATTGGGGGTGAGGTTTTAAATATCTTAGCGGGTTTTGGTGCCCTATGGTCGCCGTTGGCCTTTTGTGAATGATACCTTATACACTCTTGCAACCCTCAATTAAAATCAAAGTAGTAAGCAGGTGCTTCGAGTGCATTCTGTGTGCAACGAATAGGTGTAGATTATCAATACTAGTTCATAAGATTGTATAGCAGCTCCTAGTTGCATCACAGAAACTGACACATCTGCCTAGAACATGCTCAGATCCTCGCCAAGGTTGATGATGCATAACCTTCCCTTATTGCCTCAAGGCGGATTGGCTTCCTGTTCGCCGGCAATACGCCCCGAAAGTAAGCTGGACTTTGGAGTTGCTCTTCATGTGGCAAACCCAGGAAAGGGCTCAGCGATCTTGCGGCATACCACTCTTCGTCATATTCATAATTGTAACGGGGAGCGCAGTAGCGCATCGTCTTCATTTCTTTAGATTAGCAAATCGTTTCGCCAGCTCGTCCACGTCCGGGATCTTTCCTCCGACAATGTCTTTCTTGCCTCCTGGCGTCTCGCTTGTCGAATTCGCCGATGCTCCAGTACCTGACGTTTGCTTCCTTAACCCACTCATTTTAGCACTTGGCTTGAGCTCGGGTGGCCCCGGTAGCCTGAGCTTTGGGCTAATGTTGTCCGTGCTGGGGCTTGGAGGAGCTATGCTGACGGGAGATTTGGGTCCTAGATCTCTCGGAGGAGTAGCTCTACTTAGTTCTTCGGATGATAGTGGCTGTTCTAAGCTCTTTATAGCTTGTCCACCGCTAGGGCTATCATCGTCTTCGTCCTCGTCCTCATCCATTGTCCGTCCCTTTTTCGGCCAATTCACGCCATATGTCATTGCGATCTCCTTCAAGTACGCTGTTACGAGTTCTGGATCTGGCGGCTCCACCCTCAACTTCTTAACAACTCTTTCCGCAACTTTACCATCACTGTTTTCCATCGCTACGAGAGCAAAGTCTTTGCCATATTTCTCGACCAGTAGTTGCCTTGCCTGTTGAAGCTCCTTGATGTCCGTTCGTGGTGCTGCATAGATGATAGATTTGACGGCCTCCTCGAGACCGGGGTCGCACTCTTTCGCTTCAAGTAGGCCAACACGCGCAAGGAGAAGTTCGCAGTAGAGTTCTAGGATCTCGAGGAGCTCGGTAGTGATGTCTGAATGGATGATGTTCTCCACGCGGATGCGCGCAGACTCATCTTTACCTTGCTGTTGTAGTACTTCTTAGCAAGCATTTATAACGGGAGAACACGAAGACCATTCAAACTATACCTCTAGCAGTTGGGCCATTGCCCTTCTCTGTTGTTTTGCTATGGCTGTGTCCTTCTGCTGCACCATTCGCAGCCTGCTGATAGACAGCTTGAGCTGCACCTTAATCTTTGCCTAATTCATGTCAGCTTTGGTATCACTCTTACTGTATTTGTACACGAACCACGACAGAGCTAGAAGGAGCCATTGTGTAATGCGAGAGCTCGAAGATAGAGCTAAGGTCCCCTTTGAAGGTCAGGACGTGTGGGGTCTCGGCTTGGCTGCCAGATACCACTACCTTAGCGTCCCTCCCGCCACCATCGCTAAGTAGCTCCCGTTAATCCTTGCGCAGATCATCCGTCGGGTCAAAATAGAAACGCTTGGCGGTGACTTCACACCCCCGCGATTGGAGGGCTTTCGAGGTCGCCATGGAGCAACACATTTGCAGCTATAGGGTCCGTTGTGTGCCGGAATAGCCCACCGGCAAATGTGGGTATGGAGGCAGTACTATCGTAATGAAGAAATCGAGGGTTACCTCGGAGATGCTCCGCTATGGAGCAAAGTGGACAAAGGACATCTATGGCAATTTGTGGAAGGACAATCTATGGAAACGCATGGTCAAGAACATAATTGCAACGACAGTAGCAGGTATGGATAGCTCCCCGGGTAGTGTGACTTTGTGTATGATCTTACATTGCATTGACAGTGAGCATCTGTCTGATACCGGGAGAGCCCTTGGGAAGAGCCGGCTATCTGGCTGCTATAAGTGACAACTCCACCCTAGGTACACTCCCAAATATTAGCTGACTCGTTGAAGCTACTGTTTTCGGCCATCCAGGTCGACGCTTCGGTATGATGGCGGAAGCCCTAATCCTCACACTCGCTGGCACTCTGCTAGGCGTGGCATGGTCGATCTTTGGCATTTACCTTAGCTCCCTGGTTCACGAACGCAATCCGCCTACTGGATATGCCATCAGGGGAATCTTCCTTGCAATTGCTCTGCTACTTCATGGTTTCATTCGCAGCGCTACTCCGAGGTTGTTTATCCTCGTTCTTCTGCTAATAATTGTTTCCGTGGTCTCTTTAACTTCGACGGCCGTGGCTGTTACTTCGACTCTAACCACACAGATTCTGTATCCCATATTGATGGCTGCCGGTGTGATATTGCTTGTCAATATCTGTGTTTTTCCTGAATTCAGTTCTAGTTTCTTGGGCCAGTCTACGATTGAGACGCTTAATGATACCGCACATGCTCTGAAGAACGTAGGACACTACTTTATCCGGGACAGTCCTTCACAAGCCGATGACAATCTTGAAAGCAGTAGTCCTTACGAGGCTACTGTTGTCCATTCGTTAGAGAAAGACAAGATAGGGACGAACGGAAATGACACGCGGGGGCTTTTCAGGAACCCCTCACCTTTAGTGGATCTATTCCGTGGTGGAGACGGTTCTGCATCCCTGAATTCCGACACTTCGACTGCGTCTAAGGAGATTGCTCTAAGTGATCTAACTGCCGCAAAGACCAAATTACGTTCGAAACTCGCTAGTTGCAAAGCAGTCCTCAGGGAGAGCAACTTCGAGCTGGCATGGAGCGTGCTCCCACCAAGAGACATGAAGCCGATTAGCGACAAACTAATGAAACAGCTAGTAGCCAACACGATAGCGCTCACCGGTGCATGCGAAAGTAAGTTCGCATTACTAGGTGAAGTCTCTGCAGAGGTGAAGAGCAAAGACGATGCGTCTCCAGAAGAGCAACATGAACCGGCCGAAGATCAAAGGGCGGGAGACGGTGTCTTAAGTAATCCGTCTAGTGAGGGGAAGCCTGCGCCGCCTTCCGGTAGCGGATTGGATCCTGGGGAACCTCCAGAGAAACGATCGAAGAACAAAAGGAAACAAAGGAGGAAAAGCAGACAAATCAGTCACGACAAGACGGAGCTTGAGATGATCAAACCGAAACGAGAGATTGAATCAGGAGATGTAATTTTACTGCGATATCTTCTGAGACAAATTGCAAAACCTTGGGGAGATCTTCAAGGGGTCATAGCTCGCACTGTTGATGTTGTGAGTGCCTGTGTTGCATTCGCCTATGATGTCCCGAAGCTTCCGTCGGGGGTTAGAGTGCCTAAGGGTTTTCTTATCGAAGAGCTAGACATGCATATCGAGACTCTTAAGCAAGCACTTGTTGATTTCGACGCAGACACTAGTTCGGCACTTGAAGTTGCTGCTGGTCAGACTGATATGCACGACCATGAACTCGACATCATGCCCAGAGAAGAGGTGTTTCTGGTCTCTTCCTTCCTCCTCAATTTGAGGCAGGCTGCGTGAGTCACCGTGCGTTTCTCGGTTGCTTTTATGATGGTTTCTGATTAGTGTAGATTTCATCTGCTGGACATGCTGAAGCATTCCCGGGAACTGGTTGAACGCCACCAGAATCGCCATGGACGAAGACGAGTGTATGCACCTCGGATCAACTGGATGAATTGGCTCAGTACTGGAAACCAAGAAGAGGAAGCTCTGCCTGCCAGCGGACGTCAAGCGGCTCGCCAGGGCGCCTCGGATGAACAAGCTGATGAGGACGACGAAATTAAGACCTTGATTAAAGACAAGAAGAAAGGAGATCTGGAAAGGGACGCTGGTATAGATGAGCAGCGTCGTCACGAACGCTTAGGACCCTTGACTTCGGACAAGATCGAACGTGAAAGGGGCGCAGTGACGGAACCTAAGTCGCTATCGTTACGCGTTCGCGGTCGATTGGCGGATACTCTAGAATGGGCACAGGCGTCTGATGATCTACAATATGCATTAAAGCTTACCGTCGCCGTCTTTCTTGTGACCTGGCCGGCGTTCATAGCCAAATGGAATACATGGTACTCTCTGAATCGCGGCTGTAGGTACTCCACGCTTCGACAATGTCTATGAAGATGTATCTCGGAAACTAATCTTGGCGTACAGTATGGGCGGCACTGCAGCTGGTCCTCATCACCGAGGTAGCCATTGGGAACTCCGTCAAAACTTTCATCCTCCGAGGGATTGGCACCACTCTTGGATGTCTCTGGGGATGGGCGGCCTACGAAGCTCGAAATGGTAATAGGATCGTGTGCGCGGCTATGATTTGTATAGGACTGTTCCCTGCGGCATACGTACAGCTAGGTACGAAGTATCCGAAGGCTGGTATGGTGGGCATTGTCAGTATGTGCGTTGTGGCTCTCTCGACAGAGCTTCAAACTGTACCTGGTACGGTCCGGAAGCAGATAAATGCGACTTTGTAAAACTGACTGTTTCCAGGAACGGCTACCGAGAACTTCTGGAAGCGCTTCATTGCGTTCATGATAGGGGGAGTGGTTGCGCTTATTGTGGAGGTGGCGCTCCTGCCGGTGAAGGCTCGCACCAGACTCGTGGAATCGCTAGCAACAGCTCTAAGGCACATCAATGAGATGGAGGGATGCGTAGCGTATGGTATCGAAGAGGGGGTGAATCTTGACGTCTATGCACCAGAAGTTATGTTACGCTTCGAAAAGGCCAGCACGAAAGCCAAGGGCGCCTTGACTGCCGCGGAAACTTTCTGTAAGGGCCATCAAAAGGCATATCAGTACCGGATAGGTCACTTGCTAATGCGTCTTAGTACCCTTTTGTAGCAGTGAGCCGCGAATTAAAGGGTCTTTCGAGGGACTCGCCTTGATCTATAGTGAAGTAAGCGGTGTGCAGATTGAAGCTCAAAGTTATGCTATTGATAACCGGTTAGGTCCTCTTTGTTCTTCACGAAATCATTGAGAGGATGGACAACATGCTTCACTTACGGACTGCCTATGGTTCAGGCCCTCTGGAAGAGTTCAATGTAAGCTCGACACTTGCGGGAGACGATGCGTCACTAAATTGGAATAGGCACAGATATATCCATACCGTCGGAACGTCGCAGGCTCTATCACCTTGATAATCTTCGCCATCCACGAAGCTTTCACAACAAAGCTGCCTCTGCCTCAGTTTCTCCCATCTGCCAGACTGGCCCATCTGCGCATGGTCAACAGAGTCCGAGAAGTTGTGCAGGCCAGTGTTACTACCGCTGAAGGGCGACAAGGAGAAAACCCACAAGGACGGCAGCGCGCCGTTCGTCGCAAATATATATCATGGAACGCAACTTCATTTGCTCAAGCCGAAGTCATTGAATTTCTGGAAGAGCTCATCGAACTAACCAAACTCTTAGTAGGAAACAACGAATTCAGAAGTGGCCTCCTGATCCGTCCCACATACCGTGATTATGCTGGTCCAGTTAGTCCGAGAGAAAACCAGGAGAATGGTCCAGACGAGGCAGGAGGAGAGGACATCGAGATTTTAGACGAGCTCAAGGATATGCCAAGCGTTCCTGGCCTCATTAAGAGAAGGACCGGTACCATGAAATCCACACGTGAAGAAGAGGATGAGGTGCCAGTCAGCCTCAAGAGAATACAGAGCAGAAAAAGGGCCGAGAGCATTCAGAGGAAGAAAACAAACTCGAGTTGATATCCTGGGTCCTGCAAAAGTAGTGGGTACACCTCGCGACATCTCGGGTTTCCGTCTTACCTTAGGGCATGCGGCAAGTACCTTGTTATAGTGGCAACTGCCGTGTAGAGCCTGATCGTGCCTTTCATGTTACAGTTACGTCAACCTCAAGGGAGCTAGCAGAACCTACCTTAAGGTACCTATAAAAGCAGGACGACCTTCTGTCAACCACTCTCTCAAGAGCAACTATCCCGAGTTCCAGAGCTCCAGTGCTATATCATTCGGAAATATTCTTTGCTTCATTCTTTGCAACAGCTTGCTCCTCAACATCCATCATGCAATTCAGCTCAGCAATTGCCACGTCGATCCTCCTCTTCTGTGCCGGCTCCGTCGCCGTGACACCCTTGAGAGCCAGGGCAGACACGTTCTCCCTCGTGGTCAAAGGTGCCGCTGCTACCGCCAACATCGGCACCCTGGGGAGCTACGATGTAACGTACGCCGAAGGTAAGCTATCCTCCCGCCCCTCATCGCCTCAAGACGACAAGAACATTTTACCAGACCAAGCCCCACCTAACTCAAACACCACCACAGACGCCGCATGGATCGGTCAAATCAAGCGAGCCCCCGGTGCCGAGCCCCTCCTCCTCTACGGCAGCGACCATCTCGCCTTCAAATCCTACCTCATGACCAACCCCAACAGTTACCAAAACATGTACGTCGTCCCCAACGTGACCGGCCCGGTCGGCTTCTCCGTGCCACACTCTTTCCCGCCCGCGGGCGTGCTGGCTATGGGGTTCGGATTCAGCAAGGAGGGAGCCTTGGAGATGGAGGGACAGAATAAATTCATTGCGTGCCCAAGTACCGCGAACCCGCACGCGAATAGCTACCAGATCTGGTGGAACGGGAATGGGGTGCCGCAGGGGGCGGGGTGCTTGACGGAGATTCAGTTGGTCAAGGGTTCTTGAACGGGCGGAGCACTGGCTTTTGGGTTGAAGGGATGGTACAGCTGGCCGCCGTGGTATTGGGGCTAGTCATGAGACTTCCACTATAGATGCAGGACTCCGCGAATAAATACAAAGGCTGCAAGAGTCAAGAATTCCCGGAATTATTACAACCCCCATCCGTTTTCAAAAGCAAACAAAACCCCAATGATCAACCCTGAAACCGCAGGCGTCATCGACGACCAAAAACCGAAAATGAAGCACGGATAACTCAAACACCGCATAGGTCAATCGACAATCATGATTCACTCTTAGAGCCTAGCGGTCGAAATAGTCATGTACCTTGAATCAATGCCCACACATGAAAGTCTCCGCTCGCGACTGATCAAAGAGTGCTTGGTCGTCAAAATACACATCATTATACTGGACATTCACACATTTTCCGCCGCCGGTTGGACCCACATGCGGACAATGAGCCTGTATATTCGACTGAGCATTGCCATTTCAAAAAACACGGGGAACACTTGGAGGCACTCACATCAGGTCGTATACGTGCCAGTAAGACATGAATTATGCGGCAGATGACATTATCTCCCCATATCTCGTCGTACTGACCAAACGGTTTCCTTGACAACGTTTTCACACAGCTTGCCGTGCTGTTATATTGCGAGTTGCTGCCAATACAGCGGTCTTGGATAGAGCCACAGAGCAGTTGGATCTGTTCGGCGTCGGTTCGATGGGAGAGTGTGATGCCTGAAGCGAGGGCTTGGTAGTCGTTGAGGTTAGGCAGCCAGGCATCATAGTACAACACGGCCCCCGTGTGATCGAATTTCCAGAACGCTATCTAAGGAGTCCGCATTAGTGGGGTGGACTTCCGGGGAACTTTCTGATGTGCCAGATGAGAGTACTAGCATATCAGGGACGTACTTGCTTTAACGTCGTGACATATTTCCCGTAACTCGATGCGTTCGGATTCACACCTTCTGTGCTGCCGTAGACCACCGAACTTGCAACCTCGGGACAGCCGGAGGTGAATGATACAATCTTGGCGCTAGTCCATGTGGCGTAGGTAGGAGGTGCAGGTGGAGGGGTCAGAGCGAAGAAATATTCCACAGAGTCCTGAAAGCCTGTGAAATTCCCCATCGGCGTGATACGTCCGGTGGCATTCTCATTGAATAGGCCATTTGGAACAGATTGCGAGCCGTACTGCGAGAACAGGAGGTTATTTGGATAAACAGTGCGGTTGTAGATGCTCTGAATGGTATTCAGGTTCCGCTGTTGATAGTCTAACAGCCGAGGATAGTGTAGTGATCTGGCCCAGCCAGACGTGACGAGGCTGGTAAGCAGAACGAGACAAGGAAGCATTGCCGGCAGAGCCAAAGATGGTAGTTCAATAATGGAAGCACTACAAACGTAATGATGAAACAAGCGTAATTGCTACAGTACATTTGAAGGGCGAGAAGCCCCGAAGTGGAGATCTTGCCTGCTAAATGTAGGCCACTTGAAAGACCTAACATCAACGAAGCACCAGACAACCTTTCCCCACATATCCACTTATTGACCCGGGTCAAGGCCCGAGAGGGACAGAAAATCAAGGGGACCAAGACAGCAGAAGCAGGTATACCGTACGTGGAACCGAACATAACAACACAACATTCGAGATTGGTTCTTCAGGAGTCATCATGCCATGCTCCGTTCAGGGTTAATCTCGTGGGGAGTCGAAGGCCGAGGCACAAGGGTTTCTGCACATACCTGACAGATTGGCAGCCAGCTGTTGTGAAGATGGAGAATTTACATACGCCACTGGCCGTCGGGCATCGCGGAGGCGGGTTGGTCTAATTAATAGTGACCATGGGCCGAAGGGTGTCGAATCAAGAATGCACTTTACTGACGCACCTTGGGAGGACCCAGGATGCCTCCGTAGCCACGACATTGCGGATGGCAGCCTCGACAGCTTGGCAGAGGGAAGGCGCAGCGGCCCCGGATTGTGATCTGAGATGGTATCTGAGATGAGCGTGATGAGCGAGATGACTGAGATGATATGGGAGATCAGGCGATCTGGGGATTGACTTCGGCTTATGCCGTATGCAGTCGCCAATCATCGCGTGATGCTTGGCAGTCAGCGGCAATGCATGCAGGCCTGCGTCTATCCTCCGGCCTGCCCGCAATGGCGCTGCCATCCCATGATTCCCATCACGCATTTCTTGGGCCGCAAAGCCGCCTCGTGCTACGGCGAGTAAGGCAGTGCATCCTCCTTCTGAACATTCCTTCATGCTTCTACCATCCCGGCGTACATCCTGGCGGCTCGGTCTATGTCACGAGTCAGTTTGGTTTTCCCAATGCATTCATCGACATGCGGCATCTTTGTGCATGACCGGTGCCCTGCATTGGATCCAGCGATCATCGAATGGGTTGAATTGCTAGTTAGAGGGTATCTAGTATAATTGAGGCGCCACGATACATGGCTATCCTCTAGCACATGTCTCACTGCTCTCAGTTCTTCTTGCTTTACGCCGGCCCTCTGCTCGCTACCCTTTCACAACCGGTAAGCCCTCTCATTCCGCCCGTCTCGTTCGTTACCCTGAAGCCCTCTCCATCATTTGCGCCAATCATAGAACCAAAACGCCAGGTCGCCAGATACCCAGATGCCAGCGAGCAGTCCGCGCTCATACGCCTTTAATATCCAGGCCAACATAAACTGACAAAAGACGTTACGCTGTGGTCAAAAGCACCGCCAACTTTTCCTTTCCGAAAAGGATGCTGGGCTTCGCGCCAAATGAGGACAATATGTATATTCGTTGCGCTAGTTGGCTCATGTGGAAGAGAAAAGGATCTCAAAAGATGAATCGCAAGTGTCGTTTAGATTGTCTCAATGGGAAATACAACGGGGGCCGGCTGGCGAAATTCAAGGTGGACCCCGAATACAGAAGATGAAGAGATCAGTGATTGGAGGAATTCTCGCGTTCGCAACAATAGCAGACTGGATCAAGCCGCGGCGGCTACTGGAGCATGAATCCGGTCTGGAAGCTCCATCACGTAGAGATGGCTGATGCTTCCGAAATGGCGCCTCATGTTCACGAGCCAACCGAGTCGGTCCAGATTGACAGTGGCCACGAGGCTTTTTTTGTCCTTCAAGCCGTCTTCATCGACGTATATGTTCATGCGACTACCAAACTTGGGCAGTGGGATTTTATCAATCTTGGTCGAGCCTGGAATTGAAAGTTAGCTTTCCGCTGCAATATAAGGCGGTGGCAATAGTGATGAACCTTCAAGATTTTCTTCTGTTTTCGTACAAAGAATGTGATTCGCTGGATCATAAACGATGGCTTTCTTCCAGCTATTCGAGCGCTTTTGCTGAGTGAGCGACTTGGGATCTGGATACGTCATTGCAGAAAGGAGTATATGTTAATAGACTTTTATGTTGACCGTGGTGGTTGTGTGAACAGCCGGAAAACATTGGGTGGGAATCAACCATTTGTATTCGGGGGGATGAAGGGGCTTCATCGCCATGTGTAGGGGACATGATTAAAAATAGCACAGGACAAAATCACCAGAGCAATCAATTGAACCAATCAAAGCAGCGCGGCCAGTATATATAGTTGAAACTTGGCCCGAAGGCGCGGAGGACGCAGCAGGACACGGCGGGTATCAGCGCTGCGCCGGGCAAGCATGTGGCAAGGCTATTGCTTGCAACAGCGACTGCTTCGCCTTGCCAACTGCAACTCCAATCCACCCATGCGGCGTCCCACACCATTGGTTGGCGTATTCGTTCCCATTCCCTGTTTGGGTCACCATGTCAGCAATGGGGGCGCGGCTTTTTCTCAGCTCCAGGCAGCAAGCTGCAGGCTGGCGGAGTCTCGCTAAGGGCTGAACCAACCAGACTGCGTTTCCCACACGCCCATTGCCCTCCTCAGCCTCAGCCTGAGGAGCCTCTCCTCGGAAAGTCCGTCGTGCCTTCCTAACGAGGCACGAGGCTCCTCAGGCAGACACGACTCTCGATGGATCTACTGTTGGTGTAACCAGGCCCGCTTGCGGCAGACAACCATTTTCGCTCTTTCACTTGCCCTGGGGAGCCCCCAATTGTTCCTACCTTATGTCTGGTAGCCAAGGATTACATGCAGATTGCGACGCTGGCAGACTCGGTTTCCTTCGCAAGTGCAGCATTGTGGGGGCTCAAACCGTACCACCCCACACTTCATGGGATCTGATTCGCGTAAAGGGTGTCTGCCCACGAACCTAACTCTCTCTAGGAGACGTTGAGCTGAAGCAAATGATCTTGCTTTGTATGGTCAACGGGCAATCCTTGAATAACGTTAAGGAGTCGAAGAGATGAAGCAGGTAGAATTATTTGGAAGGCATTTTGAGAAGCATGGCTGGATACTCTTCGGTTACGCACTCCGTACGGAACCCAACCTCAACAATGCGACAGACTTAGACTGCGGGGAAAGGTACCCAGACTTCCAAAGTACTCTTGCGCCGACGAGCAGATCTCGATGATGTGTGTTGCCCGCACTGGTGATAGGCGCGATGGATCGAAGTGCCGGAGGGAAAGATGCATGATTTGTTCAAGGCTTGCATGCACGCCCACTATTATTGGGCTTACCGCCCCTGACCGAGTCTGAGGGTCCGGTTCGATGTGACTGCATGTGCTGCGGTGCCGTAGCCTAGTGAGGCTGAGGATGAGGTTCTAAAACGCGATTATCAATTGTCGGCGGTCGAATATCATTAAGAGCAGATGCACTTTATGTATCCATTGATTTACCTTCTGTTTCCGTCGACCGAACAACCGGGTCCTGCAACGTCTTTAAAACAGTCTCAGGAATCTTCGATGATGTCTGCAGGCGTACGCACGATGCCTACCGAACTCGAGATAATCAACGAGGTCCCGGTCATAGATCGCAAGCTATCTGGCTCTCCTGAGCCGATCGATACTCGAGCACCAGCAGAATCGGCGCGAACACCTGGGCAAGGTTGGCAATCTCCCGGAATCAATTTGCCAGCCAGCAGAGCAGGTACGGGCGACGGCATGTCGTTTGCAGCTGACTTCGACTTTGGACGACCTCGGCAAGATAGCGGAGGTGCTTACCATGCTTTCATACAAGCATCCAGGGATCACTTCAGCAGAAGAAACACTGGCGAAGCAAGCCCTACATTTCACGCACCACCTCGGCAGTTTACGAAGATCACCAATGCCTCCCTCTCATTCGAGGAGACGGAAGCATGGGATAAGAAAGCAGTTCTAGCACTTGGTAAGCGACGTCCCCTATCAGGCCTACACGTGGGACTCATTATTTAATCTGCATAGATGGTGGCGGCATCCGTGGCTACTCGAGCCTTTTAATTATTAGAGCACTAATGGAGAAGATCGCCCAACTGGAATCCACCCATTCAGATCCAGCGTTGACAAGCTTTCATCCACTATCACCGCTGCCCGGCCTTACACCGAGCAACAGCTCCACAGATAGCGACCAGACGCGAGCAGAACCATCACAGTGGTTACCGTGTCACTATTTCGACTATATGGCGGGTACGAGTACCGGGGGGTAAGGCCCATGGCGCGCTGCCACGAATGTAACGTTGCTAATTCAGGGTAGGCTGATCGGTATCATGCTCGGGCGGCTTCGAATGAATGTTGACGACTGCATAAAGGACTATGAAGAGCTCGGCGAAAAGGTTTTTGGCCATTCACGGTGGTTTCATCTTCGATCGCCGTTGTTTTGGCCAAGGGATAAGTACAACCACAAGACTCTGCAGAACGTTGTTAGGGGAGTTGTCGAGAAACGAGTGCCACGAGTAGCAACCTTCCCAGGAGGCACAAACTTCGCGTACGACGAGAACAGATGCAGAACGTATGACGCCCATTTGACTAAGTGACGCCTTACTAACTTTTTTCAGCGTCGTTGTGGCTTATCAACAAAAGACAGAAAGGGGGGTGGAGAAGCCATATCTCTTTCGAACATACAAGCACCTGCACAAGAGTGCGCCAGGATCCAAGGATAAATGCTTCGAAAGAAATCCGGATCTTGCGCATGATATCCCCATCTGGAAAGTTGCAAGGGCGACTTCAGCAGCACCGTCATATTTTGAGCCGGCAAAGATCGACGGACTAGCCTATTTGGACGGCGGCTTTGGCGCAAATAACCCAGGGCATGAAGTCTATCGCGAAGTCAGAAGAATGAACAACAACTCGGCGAACGCCATCGGTCTCTTAGTGAGCATCGGCACCGGGTTGAACGATACTTCAGGGCGGATAATAGATGGAATTGGACTGCCCCGATACCTAAATTACTTGAAATTCATGAAGAAGTGTGCCACCGATGCGGAGAAGACGCATGAATATCTGCTCGAACTTATTGAAGACCGATTCCCCTACTTCCGTCTCAACGTTGAAGAAGGAATTGGATCCATGAAGCTAGACGAGTGGAATACTAGAGGCAAGCTGCGTAGGAAAATCGGGGTTGTCATTGGGAAGCTTCGAAGTTCTAAAAGGAAAGCCCCGGAACAGCCGCTAGAAGAGCGAGAGAAGCCAGAGGGAAGGGACGTTGATGGCTCAATTGCATCCGATGACTCGAGGATCCCCGAGTGGTTTCGACCTCGGAACAAAACCCTCGAAAACATATCCGAAAAGACAGAGGCATACTTAAAGCAAGACCATATCCAGACTTGGTTAGAAGAATGTGCACTATACCTCGTCCAGAACAGGCGAGCTCGAGTAAAAAGTGACCCTCAGCGCTGGGAGAGGGCTTGCTTCGGCACTTGGTACCAATGCAATCGAGAGCAATGCCCTAGGGGCGAAAAGGAGTACAGGAGCATCGAGGAGCTTCGGGCCCATTTCCTGGACAAGCATCGCGACATCTTCAAGAAGGATATGGATCAGGGCATCCTTAACAGAGCGATCGATTCCTGCAAGGTCAACGTCCAGTGAACGCGTTGCTGCTCGCAAAACCCTTGTTTGGTAAGCGCTCCTTCTGGAATTGTGACGTCGACACTTCAGTTAAGACCTCACTAACCAGCACAGATTAATACTACGATCGAGGTCCCAGTGGACAGGACATTAATGTAAACTTTTGATACCCATGTTTTCGAAACCTTTCTTCTGTATCTTGTTCTTTAGCGCTCTGTGCATTAGCGGTTGCGTTGCCTTTGTATGGATCTTGCGATTTCCGGCGTTTTATATATCTCTCCTGACGCGGCATCGTCGTGCTCTTGTTTTATTGAAAGCGGCTATTCCACTGGGTGAAACCGAATGTATTATAAGCTTGGTCGTTGGCTTCTCTGGGGTTTTTTGGAAGGGCATCATGGTGGAATGCTAGAGTCGTCGATCTTACGAGGTTGGATGACTGAATCACGCATGTGACGAATTCAATGGGATAATACCATAATGGAACGTTGGGTAACTACATGGCATTGGTGCGCTTCAAATATGACGTCAAGCCTAATCGAACAAGCGTTGCGAAACCAAGTTTATGAATTCAGACCTTCACCTTTCCGCTGTCTTTCTTCCTCTTCGATATTTGCTGTATACCAACCACTGACCAATCCATTATTCCCAAACAAACTACTATATACTAGCACCCACAACGCTCCCCTCATAAATCCATCCAACCCCCCATTTCTCCACCACACCCCACATCCAAAAAATGTCCTCCAACAAAAACACCGCGCAAACGGGCCTCATCCCCCGCTACATCAACAACGCCGTCGGCGCGGCCGGCAACTTCGCCGGCGGTACCGTCGACGCTGTCGGCAAAAGCATCGCAGGCGCCGGCGGCAATGTGGGGAAGGGCATCTCGAACACGACGAGGGGGTGGGGGAACGGCGTCAGTGATTATGGGAATAGCGTCAAGGATGTTACGGGTGCGACGGGCAAGAGGAGCTCGACGGCGAATAATCCATTGGGGTTGACGAAGAAGTAGATGTGCGTTGGGGGGAGGGGGGAGGCGCGGAGGTGATGGAGGGCTTTGGGGGCGTTGGGGGAGGGATGCTGGTCGGGCTGCATCTGGTTTGGACTGTGGGCGTGTGTATGGGTATGGAAGAGCTGCGGCTCTGGGGGCTTGCTGGCGTTGTTTCGTTGTTACCGTATGACATGATGAGGGGGTCGTGGTTTTCTCAGTTGGGCTGTAGAATGTAGTTGGTGTCCGGGATTCGCATACTGCCTCAGACAATAGGTGGAAACATCTACCCAGGCAACAACAGCTCAAACGCTAGACACCTAATAACCAAATGCATAAAGGCACCGCGAAGATCCTTCCCTGCCGGACGGAATAAATCAATCGCTCCGAGCCTCCTCAGCCCTCCAGAGCAGGAAGGAGATATCCCATAAGGCTGACCCCGAACTTCCCGCCTCGGCGAGACCGCCGACTGGTCCCCCAGCTCGCCCAGGTCTCCCCTAAGGCCACTACTTCTATTGTCTGAACCTCCAACCACACATTGCGGCGCTGCCATGGTCCTCTCCTTCATCCTGATCCAGAACCGACAGTACGTACGCCTGCCCCCGTCCCCTCCTACCCTCGAGCTCCTACAATTGTAACAAAAGCCATACTAACACCACCACTACCACCAAGAGGGAAAACACGCCTGGCAAAGTGGTATGCGCCGTATAGCGTACGTGACCCTCCTCCCGGCTGCTCGCATTGTAGGGGTGTGGGGAGATGGTAGCTGACATCCCGCAGGACGAAGAGAAGATAAAATTAAAGGGCGAAGTCCGTCAACCCCCCATACCTCCACCCCTGTCCCCTATTCTCTAACCCCTTTCCCCTATTCCCTAGCCCCTTCTCATCCCTTCCCATTTCCCCACCTCTCCCTCCCCCCCCCCTCCCCTTCCTTCTCCCCATCCTAACCACCCAAACCAGGTCCACCGCCTCATCGCCCCCCGCGACCAAAAGCACCAATCCAACTTCGTCGAGTTCCGCTCCCTCAAAATCGTCTACCGCCGCTACGCGGGCCTGTTCTTCTGCGTCTGCGTCGACGCCGACGACAACGAGTTGAGCTATCTGGAAGCGATCCATTTCTTCGTCGAGGTGCTGGATCAGTTCTTTGGGAATGTTTGCGAGTTGGATTTGGTGTTTAATTTTTACAAGGTGCGTGGGGTTTGGTTCTTTGTGTTTGGGCTTGGATAGGCGGGGAAGAGGGGGGAGGGAGCAGGAGAGGGGAGGGGGAGGGATGAGGATGGGATGGGAATGGGGGTGGGAATAGGGATAGGGGTGGGGATGGGGATGGATATGGAGATTGGGAGAGAAATGAGAGAGGAAGAAGGGGGAAAGGAGGTGTGAGGGGAATTGGAGAACGTTTGGGGATCGATGGCTGATACTGGGTTACGAGGTATAGGTCTATGCCATTCTCGACGAGGTGTTCTTAGCGGGGGAGATCGAAGAAACGAGCAAGGAGGTTGTGTTGTCGCGGTTGCAACATTTGGATAAGTTGGAGTAGGACGGGGTCATGTGGCGGGGAGTGGGAGTTATGGATGCATTGCGCTGGCGTTTGGTCGTAGGCTGGGAGGAAAAATCACATCTGCTATGTGCTGGCATCTGGGGCGTGAATATGGGATGAGACTCGACGGATCCGGACTGGAGTTGGCGCTCCACGTGTTGTTCGATACCAACATCATTGCATTATACCGGGTTGAAGCTGGTATCCGCTCTATGGCAGGTGTTCTGGATTTGTAGCTCGATTAGCACGCTGGACTACTACAGCTTTCAAATCCTCCAGACAAGCACCCTACGCCGTGCGGTCCAACGCCCACACGTAATCACGCAGTTATTGACATCCAGGACCATCACACCGTACCCTACCCAGCCAGACCTTTCCACCCCTGCCAAAACTCCTCACCATCATCCGCCCCGCCTTTCCATCCCCAAGCCACGCAATAATGCCCCGCCAACAACTCCCACTCCTCGACCTCATCCACCATCTCCAACCCCGCCACCCTCTCCTTCTCCTCCCCACCCACCCACCGCTCCCACAACGACCCCACGTCCCTCGCCTCCCTCCCACCCCCAAACCCATAACCCCTCAGCCGCTCCTTCTGCGCCTCTAGCGACCCATATCGATGTAGCGTCTGCATCACAATACCTCTGGCGGCAAGATTCGACACCATGACTTTCCCGAACGCGTCGAATGGGTTTATGGGTTCGTAGAGGATCAGCCCGAGGGGTGTCGAGGGCGGGAATATGCTGGTGAAGTGGGCTATTACGGCGTCCGCGGCTGAGGGAGGGAGGTAGATGAGGCAGCACTCGGAGATTAGGAGGGTGGGAAGGCTGGGGTCGATGTTCGCGAGGGCGGTGGGGGAAGATGAGTATAGGGTGCGGAGATCGAGAGCGTGGACATGGTAATTAGGTGACGAGAGGGTGAATCCGTCTTGGGTGATCTCTAGAGTCGCGCCGATACATTGGTTGAGGACCGGGGAGCGTTTTATGGCTGCGATCTTGTGGCGGGTGTTGGTGGGGAAGTCGAGTTCGTGGTAGACGAGGTTGGGGCGGCACGATCTGCTCATGAGACGGAAAAAGCGGGTGTCGGAACCGGCACCTAGGGATATGATTTGTTTCTTCTTGAATGGATCCTGGGATAGGAAACGGTCGACGAGGTTGTCAATGGCTATGGTGCGGACATAAGTGCCTACGCATGAAGTACAAGTCAACGCCGGCCTACCGTGGGTCCTGGACTCGAACAGACCTCGATTGATGATCGGAAACCTTCTCTGTGGCCCACCAATTACAAAGTCTTGTGCGAACGGATCGTTCAAATACCCAACCTCTACAGCGCTTAGTCGGGAGACGCTGGCATCTTGATCTGTTTGCTGCACGGTTTTGTCCCTTGCAAGTTTCTCCTCCTCCGGGCTGAGACTGTTCGAGGTTCCATCACCGCCCCGGCCACGTCCGTAGCCACGTCCTGCTCCCCGCGTGGCACGGAGTGTGTTGAGATTGGGAATCTGAGGCGCCGCCATTGAGCGCGAGGGCGTTTGCAAAATGGGCTATGACGGAAATTCTACGGCAGCCGATATGCACTTCAACTGCAATTTGATGTACAAGTACTGGGTAGCTTTGCTTGGCTGAGGTGCCTACTGTTTCTTTACCGTTTTGATTCAACGCATTCTTACATCATTCGTGAGAGAAACATTGTATTGCTTCTTGACTTCATTGTTGCTGTTTGTTCCTTCAGATATCGCCATGCATGATTCTTCAGCCGGCTCTGCGCAAGTCAAGCTACATTGCCAGCTTATGCCTCCGCAATTTGACGCCCTGTTTTGCGCAACACATGGGGATCAGTCAATTGTGCCTCTACTGGCTCGTGCTGGTTTGCCTCCCTATAACAATTCAATGAAAAACAAAGGTCAGTCACACAGCACTCACATTAATGCAACAAGAAAAAGAGCGGTACGCAGGGGATAATTGAGAAATCATGGATAGCTAGAGGCGAGTGCGTGGAACCGCTCGATGCTTCGAACATAATCCGAACTTACATTGCTTGAGCTCATCCGTGCTCAACTCCCTTAACTTGTTCACCTGCGCACTTTCTCCCGTCACTGTACCCTTAGCAACCTCCAATCCGCGACTCAACATGTTCTTGTTGTTGACCGCGTACGTCGCCGTTATTGCCGTAACCTTGATAACGCCAATTCTTGGGTCGTCAGGTCCACCATCATGCGTGCCGTCACCAAGGTCACCGAGCCAAGCTTTCAAAGATGGCGCGTAGTACTTCTTGACAATGTCGCGGTCGGTGAGGATGGAGGCTTCGCCTGAGACAGAGGCCCACTGGCCGCTTGAGTCGAGGAAAGCAATGTTGATTTTGGGGTCGTTGTGAAGGTCGTCAGTCTTGCCAGATTCCGTGTTGGTGTGGAAGAGGAGATCGACACCACCGCCTTCCTACAGAGATGGGAAAACGCATCAGTATTGGGATCAAAGGTAGGTGGTATGGTGTGGAGAACTACCTTTGCGGCTAGAGCCATGCATCTCGACACTAGCAATCCACTGCTCTCGATTCGCGTGGTCATCATGCCAAACTTGCATGCTTCGATGAACTGCACAAGATCCTCGACTTTTTCTTTCAGCGAAGTCTCATCGGCATTTTTGGCCTTGTATGGGTCAGCTGGCTTGCTGCCAGTGTCGGCGTTGCTGAAAGTGCTAGACATCTTGAAGGTCGACGATGCTGTGTAAGGTCTGATAGATTGTCTGTTGGTTGCAAGTGGATGTAAGTTGGATTGTTGGTGAGGCTTGACAGAAGGTGAAAGAAGTAGTGAGAAGCGCGGCGCTGTCGATGACGCTTTGGTGGGGCAGAGGCGGCGCAGAGGGGCAAGCGACTTCATTGTCCGGGGTAAAGTACCCGTACGCTCACAGCAGGACTGTTACGGAATCTGAGTGAAAACTCACCTGTAGTTGAGATGCTTGTAGATTGACAATAGTCAATCGATGATTGAATTCTGTTTGGGAGAAGAATAGGCCATGGTGCACTCTTACTCTTTTTGGAAGCTTGAAGCATTTTATGATGACGTCTTAGGTCTTTCGTCTCGGGTCTTGGCTTGACGTCACCTCTCAGCCTCCTCAGCCTCCTCAGCCCTAAGGCACCTGAAAGACTTGACTACTTGTAGATACCTAACGTGTATCTTTTCCAGAATGCGCTGCTCTTCCTGAAAGCCTACTTGGGCTTGTACGGGTACCGAACCTTCAGCCTGATCAGCATCTAATTATATCCTTACCCGAAACACTCTTGCGTAGAAGCGCGTGTGGAGCTCCAGATTCATTTGAGCGGAAACGTGTTCTTCCGCTCAGGCAGCAGGATAGTGTATATTCATGATAGCCGCTCATAGTATTACGAACCACTTCATCGAGTCTGCATTTCCTGTTACATTGTTCGAATTACCTTTTGTCGAGCATCAAAATTGCCACTTCTTGTACCACATGTCCTTTTCACCCACCTCCCCGCCCCACCTTCTTACCCTACCCCGGGAAGTCCTCCTCCTGATATGCTCGCGTCTACCATACCCAGACGCCCTATCATTCAAGCACACCTCTCCATACTTGTACCACCTCGTCCCCACCACCGTCCGACTGCGCGTGTCCTGGCTCGTCGACCGCCGAAATCGAGGCCTCGTGGTGCCCAGGAGGAAGTGTGTGCTGAAGACTGATGCATCGTTCTGCTGTTCCGGTGAAGTGCGGAGGATCATGGAGATTAGGAGGGGACACGGCGAATGTGGTAGGGAATGTGAGGTTTTCGTGGGCAGGAGATGCGAGGGTGTGCGGAAATGGGGGATGGGAAAGGGTTGGAGGGGTCGAGGATTGATGACCAGATCTTTGTTCGCGGATGATAAGAGTATTGTCATCCTATCAGCTCTGGTATTGGGTCTTGCTGTGGTGCTGTTATGGATGAAGGGGCTGATGCTGGGGAAATCTGGGTCTTTGGCCGAAGTCTTCCTAAGAACTCTCTCTGTCTGATAGGAGATAGTCAGTTTGCGTCAGTCCTCTTCATCAACTCAGGCGATCGATCTTGGGTGGTTCTAGCGCCACCAATATTCGAAGTATAATGTATCCATTTATCCTATCTACAAGTTCTCTGTACTCTCTTCATTACCGCCTGTGATATATTCCTAACCTTGAACTAACCACTCGGGACAGCCCCCTGAGTGCTCACTCCACCAGCCAAGTTCCCCATCATCGTAGTCGCGTTGCCCTGTGCAGGACCGCCCACAGCACTTGTCGTACTCGAAGTCGCGATGGTGCTGGACATCAACGTAGTAGGCATCGAGGAAGAGCCAGTGGGAGCTTGAATTTGGCCACTGGAGACTTGTGAGATACCCCCACCTAGACTGCCGGCTGAGACAGGTCCGAAATCATAGCTGCCCGCCTCTGGAAGAGTGTCCGTGGAGTTGCTTGCGAATGTACCTGTCAATCCCGTGCCCGTGGCGCTGTTCTCACCCGCTTTCAGCAGTGCTAGCAACGAGAAGTGTCCTCCGGCAACGGGTCTAGCAATGAAATAGATTGGTGTTGGAGACACAGGATAGGAGCCGGTATCTATTGTCTCGTAGAGATCGGTAAAGGGACGATTGGTGTCTGTGTTGTTGAGCCAGTAAGCCAGGCCATTAACAAAGAGACGTCGAGTTTCAGGCGAACAGGTCGCTGCTGTCCACATTTCCCAATCCGATTTCGTATATGAGTGGCGACTATCAAGTGGAATGCCGAAAACTTGGGAGACTTGCGGATACCAGTTGGACTGCATCTCGTAGAGGCTTTGAGGGATAATGCCAAGGTTGAGCAATTTGTCGGGATAGGTATTGTAGAGGAGACCCCAGGAAGAACGCCATTCGTAGCTGAGCAAAGTATGATTATGGCTAGGGTCTACACCGTAGTACTCCCATGTGGAGAAATAATTCGAGGCAGTTGTAGTGTAGTTCTGAACGCCGGCTGCATCGAACACCACACTAGCAACGCCGGCCATGGCTTGAATTCCAACAATGCCTTTGATACCCAAGTTTGTCTGGTTGGAAAGCTTACCGGCGAAATCGTCTGTACTCACTTGGATCCCTGGAATCAACGAGTACTCGATCAGATATTGTGCAAATGACTTCAACTGGCTGTAGTGCTGCTGGAGGTATGCCGCATTCCCACTGAATTTGTAATACGCATAGGTCATGATGATCATGTTGCCGCTTTCTTCAACAGGCATGTACTCGTCATTGCCCTCAACATGTCCAGTAGCGTTTGGATAGTTGCTTCCTAGATCGTGCATAGAATATCCGTTGGGATAAAATTGGCCCTCCTGGTTCTGGAACAGCGGCTCGAGGTTATATTTGAGAAGCTCAGGGTTCGCATATAAAAAGAAAGGCATTGCTGGGTACATCACATCGACTGTGTTGACATTGCCATCGGAGGAGATCTCTTTCTGGAACATCAACGGCTCGGAGGTATTAGCACCATTGTTGACACAAGCACCGGTGGGTGGGACCGCGAGGACATAAGCACCCATGACTTGACGCGCAGAAAGCGCTACAATGGAATAATATGCTTCTGCTTCCTGCACATCCGGTATAGGGATACCACTGAAGTTGTTGGGATTCAAGAAACCATACGCGGTGTTTGGATCAAAGATGTACTAGAAAAGTAAGGTTTACTCCAGATAATGAACTGTCTTGTCGGTGCATAGCAGCAAATGCTTACCTGATCTCCGTACTGGTCTGTCCCCATGGCATTGCCTTCTGATCCATTTGAATAAAAGGGAGGTGGACTAGGCGTGCTGTTGCTGTATACCATTGCCATGTTGGCGCCATAATATGAATTCACATCTGCCTTCAGCTGAGCTTCCCATTGTGCGGCTAACTGCTGTGTAGCGGAGAAGTCATTGTAGTGATACGCGATCATCTGGAAGATGTTCCCGTAGCATTTGGTCCACCACGGCTGTAACGGGACTACGCCTGAGGACGTAAGATATCTTATTATTGGCTGCTGGACAACTCCAACTGTATATCTTACGGAAGCCGAAGATACTGTGCCGAAGTCGTGGGCGTATGCAAAGACTGGGTCTTTATTCCCAGAAGGTCGGTAATCAGGATCAACGATATCCTGGAGGAAGTGTGACATAACATAATTGTATCGGAGGTTTGCCGAGAAACCACTTTGGAAGCTGAAGTTGGATGCCTGGAGTGGACTCGATGTATAGGTGAGATTTCCCCAAAGAGGTTTGTCGTTCTCTTCTGCGAACTCGTATGGGTCTGCTAGATGAACAAGCCTGTATTGCATTAGCAGCTTCAGCTTCTAGCAAGGGTGTAAATATTCGACGAACCAGCTATAGATCGAGGACGACCCCCCAGTAGCGTTGCCGCTGCCGTTCACCATGTTCGACCCCTCATAGAGGGCCCAATCAATAGTCACATTAGTCTCGGACGTAATCCAATTCGCGTCAACATCACTGTAGAACTGCACATCATGAGGGGCACCGTCCGTAGACTGCACCGATGTTGTCAAGTAGGAGAGAGGGATGCTAGTTCTGCATAGGTCTCTTGGAAGGACAGATGACAAGAAGCTCGCCGTAACCTCGACGGGACCCGCAGCGAAGGTGAAGTTTGAGTACTGCGAGTCGTAGCTGACCGTCAACGGCGTGGCGGTTTGCAAGTTCGGTAACGACGGGAGTGCTTGGGACCCGGTTCCAAGGTACTCGTAAGAAATGCCGTCAACGGTCACTATCTGCAATCATCCATAAGCCTCGTCCTCTCAGATCAGCGTCCATTTCACTCACTCCTTCCCAACCAAGCGCAGGCCCAGGCCTAGAGATACCAAATTCTTAGCATTACACACAATGCAGCGAGCAGGCGTAGGAGTCAAGATAGATGGCAGTTCTCGAAAAGAAGACCTTTTTGTCAACTCTTAAAGAGGCTCTTTGAAATAGCTCTTTGTCTTTGCGCTGTCGCGGGAGCCTTCTCATCGCTTGGCTAGAACGGCCATCTCATACGGTGCCCCTGTCTTTGGGGTTCACTTACCAGAAGATCACGCCATTGCTATTCAAAGTTCCATTGTCTGCGGTAGAAGACCAAGCCTGTGTATATGGCGACCTCACGGCGAGTGGTATAGCTGGGGGTCTTGCAGGTGAATATGCAGGCAGGGTGTGTCTAGAGGTGTTAGCTTTGTACAATAGGACATATAAGCATTGCAGTTACATACCCGTTACTATCCTTGGCAGTCGTGTACGGATCTTGAGCAGCAACGCCAATGGCGGCAGCAATCGAAGCCACCAAGAGGGAAGTGTGCAGCATGGTGAGGGTGTACGATATTCAGGGTGTGACAAGAACGCTGGCAATGGCTCGAGATGACCACTGGGGGCCAGCTCTGCTCTTTTATATTCTCCATGCTTCATGGCTGGCAGGTCCGGGTCAACGAGCTCCAGGCTTCGATGCGGAGCTATTCCCTGCACGGCGTTAATATTTTTGCGCGTCGATGCGGGGGGATCGTTGAAGCTTTAGGGTAAATCCTGGCAAAACGGCAACGGCTGTCGGTCATCTTTAAGCGTCCCGAACCTCTGACCTCCCAGCTGGCCACGATGTTCATTGTACGAGTACACTCGTACATGAACCATGCAGAAAGAGGCAGGTGATGCGGAAGTCTGTGCCAAACTGCACCTCTTCAGGAAGCAAAGCCTTCCCGGCCCCTGCCGCTTCGTGCCTGCTGCCTCCATTGCTGTGGGGAACCCCAGAAGTTGTGGAGTACATCAGAGACTTCGAGCGGGGTTCAAGAGTCAGTGATACTCTATGCCACTACCTTGGCATTTCGGTACCAGGGTAGTTCAAAGCTTCAAGACATAATTTTTTCTGAGGCGCTGCAATGGCGTGTAAATTTATTCTTTTGACTACCATGTAGGTAGGGGAGTACTCCGTACGTAGAGGGTAATTCAGGTACAATTGGAAAGGAATGGCAGCCTACCGGGTGTGTCGGGTACGAAGACTCGCAAGTATCGCTGTAGCCAGCATGCACCACAATGTTCGTAGCCAGCTGTGCTGGGTGAGCTGTGCATGGCATGACTGTGCCAACGCATGCTGGCATATGGTATTGAGTGTCCGGAGCTTAGCGGTGTGATCGTAACAGCACAAGTCTCGCTATTTCCACACCCTGCAGCAACCTCAACCTCAGTCAAAACCCCATACTGGGATAATAACACGGTATCTGGAACCCACTTCCCAACTAATGCACATGCCCATAATGTCCGGTCCTCCTCTCAAAAAGAACGCCTATGGCACCACCACCTCCGACACCTCTTTCCGCAAAACCTGGGACCGCGCCGAATACACCGCCAAAGCCGAAGCCCGTGAAACAAAGATCAAGGAAGAAGGCAAAGCGCGCTACGAAGCCAAACTCGAAGGCCGGAAATACATCCCCCGCGCCTCCACCCCTCCAGATGCCAAAGACACCGAATCCCGCGCCCAGCGCCTGGACGTCAGTGCCAACGTCGGTAAAACGACGCTCGTGCCCGCTGGCGCCGCTACAGGGAAACGAGGGCGCGGAGCGGGCTTTTACTGCGCCGACTGTGATTTGACGTTCAAAGACAACTTGCAGTTTGTCGATCATCTGAATTCGCGGCAGCATTTGGTGAATACGGGCCAGAGTGGGGAGGTCAAGCGGGCGACTTTGGAAGAGGTGAGGGAAAGGCTGGAGTGGTTGAAGCGGAAGAGGGAGGAGGAGAGTAGGGTGGAAGGGGCAGTGGAGCTGGGGGAGAGGCTGGAGAGGAGGAGGGAGGAGGAGGAGAGGGAGAGGGAGGAGAAAAGGAGGAAGAGGAATGAGAAGAGGAGGAAGACGAAGGATGGGGTCGGGATTAAGGAGGAAGTGGTGGAGGGGAACGGCATCATTTGTTGAATGAAGAAGACATAGTATCAGTATTGGCACCGGCGGCACTTGCATTCGTGGCATCTTCGTACTGGAGTTCTAGCGATTTGGCATTTTTGGACGGCGTCAACAATTGCCAATAGGTCAGGTTTGAGACGAAGGTTTCTTGCTTTGTAGCATGAAGTCTATGGTACATTTTCGTGTTCTTCATGCAGCCGGAAATGACGAACAAATCACGGCCCAGCTGCAGATATCTCTGACTCAGGACGAAACCCTGATACCACAGCCGGTTATCATACATGTGCGCAGTGAGCACGAAAGACTAGAACGCCTTGAGAAAAGCCTGCATACCAACATGGACTTATCCTTTGCAAGGCCGTTCGACCAGATTATGCCTTGAATGTCCAACAGCCGCCGACTCTATAAGGGTATCTTTGACGCCAGAAATGCAATCGACATAATCTCATAATCTCAGATCTATCTGAAAGTTAGCGCATTTATAGAATACTCCAGCGCAAGAAGACGTACCAGCTTGAGTGGCGTTCTATGCAAGGCCCTTCCACCGAAGTTCCGCATCGCCCTCCCCTTCGCTGGCCTAGTCTGTAATCTTCGGAACGCTTCCTGCACATGCTTCGGTCCAACGGGAGTTCTGCCCTCCTCGGGTGGGTCGAATAGCCCAGTCTCTCTTGGACGTTTCTTGCTCTGCGACACATCTCCGCCACCGTGCCTCGTCTTGTACAGATCCTCCTCTGCCTTAACCTTCAATGCCTCTTCTGTCAGAGTCTGCACGATCTCGAACGTCAAAAACCCCAAGATGTCGACTATGTCGTCATTCGGCTTGCTGTCCGTCACAACACCAAAGCCAGCCCACTCTCTAAAGCGCTTGCCCTTGCGGAAAGTAAACGAAGCTTGACGACAGTCGCTGAAGTGCACGTACTCATCCTTGGTCATGTTCTTGGTACGCTCGTCGGCGTGCTTTAGGCGTTGCAAAGTAGCGTAGTTCATCTCTTCTTCGTCTTCGTCCTCCTCATCTTCGCGCTCAGGTACCTGTTCGCTGTAGAAGCTTGACACGTCCCATGGCAGAGTGATCTTAGTCTTCTTATTTTTCTTTGCTGTATCACCAACAACAGGACCTCCACCGCCGCCAGCTGCGACGTCGGCGCCTCCGAGAGGATCATCGCCAGTACCTAGATCGGCAGCATCACCACCTTTGTCATCAGATTCCTTAGCAGTCTTGCGAACGTCCTTCCAAGAAAGAAAAGTGCGAAGGCGAGAGACTTTGGCCTTGTCATGTCGAATCAGGAAGAAAAGTTCGTTGGTAGAGATAGAGCGAGAGTTGCGACGGGCTGCTAGGGCAGTACATTGAGTGAGCTATGATTGGTTCTTATTAGACCTTACTCGAATGTGACATAGCCTATTGCTATAGGACTCACCATCTCAACAACTTGTTGGCGGACTATTTCTTCGATCATTCCAGTGGTTTCTGGAGAAGGCTCGGCGGTCTCACCAGAGACGAACATCATCTGACTCAGGTCTTTGATTAGCATTCGTTTCCACCGCTGCTGTTCAGTCTCTGTGTCCGGCTCAACATCTCCATCATAGCCAAGGTCGTCATCATATATGAGAGTTGCACGGTGTCCAGTTACCCCAAGGTACACAGTCTTGTCATCGTGGTCCAGCTTTCCGCTACCTTCAGGCTCCTCAGCATGGCGCACTCGGTGAGCTACTGCCAGCCGTTTGCGTATCCTTCTAGAGCCTCTTGCGAAAGCACCTGCAGCTCGAGAAGTTCTATATACACGCCCTCCCTTATGTATCGGGCAATGCGGCTTAGCTGAGCGCAAAGAAACAGGCTCGGAATTATCCATAGTGGATTAATTATGCCAAGTCTGACGGTTGTATAAGTGCAGGATGCGGTGAGAATCTCCAGTAGCCGAACGGTATCAAGAAGAGGGTTTGAATAAACCGCCAAGTAGAGGTATGCCCTACGGAAGCAGTTGAGGAAGTAGATAACCGGAAGGAATGGAAAACTGAAGCGTGGAGAGTTGCCAAATAGCATGTGGTCCAAGAAGCTCGAGTACACGTAGCTGACCAAGATGGCAAAAGTGATGACAAGTTCTTCCCAGCAACTCTTCTGACGGAAGTGACCGATTATTACCTGGATTGGTTGTGCCCAGAGCCAGAGGACCGAAGCCACGATGGTCCAGTAACAGGCGCTATTGTATCCACGTAGAAATGGGTTGGGCAGCTTTTGCGGACCGAGGTTGCTGGTAAGAGTGAATGAGTGTATAACAGCCCCAGAAATGGTTTCCAGAGTGAAGAAAAACCCGTCAATGGCGTTACCCAGCTTGTTGGTAAACGATATGATGACGTGAAACGAGTAGGTTGAGCCCAGGCGGCGAGAATGATAATAATCAAAGATTGTTCGGGAGATTATACGGACGAGATCCAGCCAAAGGCGCGACGATATCATGGGTACTAAGTCTTGGCGGAAACCGGTGGTTACCTGGCAGGAGCTTATCCCAGACCAGACCAAGACAGAAGGAGCGAAAGATGTGAATTCTTCCACGGTGCTGGGATTAGGCTCTTTTGCAGCTGACGGGTGGCCAGAGGTAGGTTGAAGTTGCCGGAGACGTTACAGCTCACAGGATGCAAGCGCTGGTAGGATTCGTCGATGGGACTTAATGGCGAAAAACGTTGAAGACGAATGAATGTCGTGATAGACGGTGTCCAGATGCTAGTGATGAGCTAGGGACAAACACGAGAAGCGGAATAACGTGTTGATGGAGGTTGATGGAGGCTGATGGAGGAAGTAAACGCGCCGAAAAAGGGCAGAACCGCACGCTTGGTTGGCGCCGGATTGCACGATTATTCGTCGACCAACCCATCTAGACGGTCACAGAGCGCCATCATGGTCTCCATCATTTTCAACGGTTTTGAACGTGCAACTCCGCAGCTCCAAGGGTGAGTAACGCGCCTGAAGGGGTCTGCAAGAGCGCTCATCTGGTCCAAACCGCTCGACGACATAAGCAATCCCGGGGCAGCGTCTTTGGCCAGTAAGACGACAGGGCATCCCCAAACACGGAACTTCGCATGGTAATGATGGCATCGCGGATCTCATCGCTTGACTCAAAAAATAGGCACATATAGAATGTTTATCCTTACCTGCTGGATCTCCAACCTGTACTTGGCGGGCTTCTCCGCCATGCCGACGACTTAACGGCACTTGAACACTTCTTTCCTGACGTCCCTCGAACCTTCAAAGCTTGTCAACGTTGTGAACGATGTCAACAATCGAGGTGTGAAGCGGTGTTGTCTGTTCTATTCGCGTGATGTTGAAGTTCGCTACAGAAATTGCCGGGTGTGCCGGTGGTTGCCTGTCGGCGACCGGAGATTCTCAATCGCCGTAGCCTCGCTTACTCAGGCGCCACTTGCTCAAAGTCTGAGAAGTCTGCACCTTTGCCTCACTAGACCAGAACATTTTCCACGCCTGTAGGGCGCCAGTCGCAGAATGCTTTACCTGGTTGGCCTGGGACTGGCCGACGAGACTGACATCACCGTGAAGGGTCTCGATATCGTGAAAAGAGTAGAAAGGGTCTATCTCGAGGCCTACACAAGCATCCTATTGGTGGGAAAGGAGAAGCTGGTCAGTGTCTTCTGAACGACATGGAGGATATTCCACTCCGAGACTGCTTCGTGCCGCGCGGCTGAGACCGGGACGTTCAGTAGGAAGCCTACTATGGCCGACCTGTTATTTTGGCAGACCGGGAAATGGTCGAATCCTCCAGTGACGACATCCTGAACGGTGCCGACATCACCGATGTGGCTTTCTTGGTGGTGGGAGATCCTTTTGGGTACAGAAAGCTCCTCCTGTCTACTCGTTGGATAACTACCTTGCTTATGTTACTCAGAGCTACCACACACACCGACCTTGTTCTTAGAGCCCGGGAACTCAGTATCCCTGTACAAAGCATTCCCAATGCCTCGATCATGTCTGCAATAGGCACTACAGGGCTCCAACTCTACAACTTTGGCCAGACAGTGAGCATGGTGTTTTTCACCGAGACTTGGAAACCATCTTCTTTTTACGACCGAATCAAGGAGAACCGCCAAATCGGGTTACATACCCTTGTGCTGTTGGATATCAAGGTCAAGGAACAGTCACTCGAGAACCTCGCACGGGGTAGGAAGATCTTCGAGCCGCCACGGTATATGACGGTCGCCCAATGCGCCAGTCAAATGCTGGAGACCGAGGGAGAAAGGGGTGAGAGGGTGTATGGGCCAGACAGTCTGGCGGTGGGCGTAGCACGCGTGGGCGCCCGGGATCAGAAGATCGCCGCCGGGACCTTGAGCCAATTGAGCAAAGTAGATATGGGCTCTCCTCTGCATAGCTTGGTATTGCTAGGGAGCAGGGCACATGACCTGGAGCGGCAGTATATCCGCGAGTTCGCCGTGGAAAAACGGGTTTTCGACTCTGCATGGCAACGTGTATACGAGGATAATCAAAAGCAATAATAGCGTGCATGCATTACTGCCAGGTCTTGCTTATCTTGAGGGCTGTCTGATTGGCTGGTTATGGAGACCCATGCCGACCCAACGGCGGTGCATCATGACTAGAGCTTCTGGGATCGAAGATTCAATTCGACTGTAGCCAGTAGCCAGTACGTTAGCAAGCTTGGCTACATCTTCGCCACGTTGTGCCATGCGATTCCGCCAAAAGTTTCAATCAATTTCAATTTCACGGCGTTCGTGGGCGAATGACAAGCCGCAGACGGCTGTGGACGCGCAGGTCCCCACGCAAGCTCCTGCACTTACTCGGAGTAAGCCTCATGTACCTACTTACTTGAGACATGTACTCCTCCAAACGGCGCACCATGATGGGCTATCAATTGCACTCTGCCTACACATGATTCATGCAACTGCGATTTGGCGCATGAAGTAGTCCTGCTCAAGAGCGTCTCGGACACATTGCTGTGTGCCATTTCCAGACATTTGCCTCCAACCCAAGACAGGCACCATGCCCTTCCCGGCAAGAACATAGACCAACGATTTCCAAAGTCTGAAACTTTTCCTGTGGGAATTTCTTGATACTATTTACGCCGTACAGATATCTCGCCATGCCAGTCTACCTCCTCCACGGCTTCCGCTGGCCCCGCGCCGCCATCCGCATCCACATCATCCTCAACAACATCGACGACGCCGCCGCAGAATGGATCTCCTCCCCCACCACCTCCTCCGCCCTCCTCGAATCCCTCCGCAAACTCCACCCGGACCTCCTCTCCGCACTGCCCAACCTCCGGTTCATCGAGCAATACGACCCGGCGGATACCAGCCCCGCGGCCACGAGCCAGCCGTACGCGTACGTGGCGGATAAAGTCGAGAAGTGCGAGTTGAGCGTTGATGTGGGCGAGGTGATGGGGAGGGGGGTCAATGCGGATGGGTGGGGTGCGTTGGTCGAGTTGAGGGATCAGTTGGCGAAGGGGGAGAAGGTCGGGTGGTACGTGGTTTATAATGGGGATGAGGAGAGGTGGGCGCCGAAGGAGGAGGATGAGACAGAGGAGGAGGTGGAGGAAGAGGAGAAGGAAGTTGTGGTGGTGAGTCTGACTGGGGGTTGCATGCACTACGTGCGGTTTGGGGAGAGGGCTAATGCTTGTGTAGGAACCGACGGGACGGAAGTCTTCGCGAGGCACGTTTAAGAATTTATTGAGGAAGAAGGGTTCGAACCAATAGCTTCGCTAAAGGGCTTGGGAGCGGCGTTGCACCGAGTCGGGCTTCGGATCTAGGGCGTGGATATCGGGGGATTTCCTTTCTGGCCTTCGGTGGGCAGCGTGATTTAGTGTTATGTTGTTGGACAATGTCGTCTTGAAGGGACTGACGTTTACAAAATTGTGCACGAAGGACATGCAGCACTTCGACTGCAAGGTGGAAAGAGTCTTCCATTCCGCTCGTTGCTTTTTCGCCACTACATGAATTGGAGGGCTGGTGTAAGGAGGGTTAGGTGGTGGTAATTGTTTGAAATTCGCCTTCCTCTACCTTTTTCAAAGCGCGATTTAGACAATCTTCTTCCATCAAGATGATTCGATGTCTGTCCTTACAGTAAGAGAACTGATTTGCCACGCGTCACTACGACTGCGATGGCGTCTATTCTATCTCGTCGGTCATGTGTGTGTCTCTCTAGAGGTCGCCATGATGTGATGAACATATTTGTGTCGAGGTACTATGGATGGTCGCGTACCTTGTTGTTCATTCCAATAGGGCTATTCAGGTAGGAATCAATAGGGTATGAGGTCTCGTGCCCTTGGTTTTTTCCAAAATTGCGCGCCTTGCATTCCAACATTACAATCCCTTGGCGCTTGGGTGTGGGTTGTCGAGTTTTTCGTCTGATGTTCACTTCTTCAGGTCTTTCCTTTGTCCGAAGTTCTAATTGACTTCTATGAGAGGGCGAAGGATGATGGTGATTCGTCCATTTCCGAGTGGATGCGATCGAATCATTTTTTCGCGCCTTGTCCAACTCAAACCTAAGTCTTCATCGATGCCTCCTCAGCCTCGCGCCCATCGACGGATTGATGGTTTGGAGAAATCAAGCAATTCCAAGGCATGGGTCGTTCGGTCGAGTTTCGGCATGTGGAGCATGCGGATCAGGCCTTGTCGCTCCTCGGATTGGCTCAAATCGAAGGACCATTGTCACCACTCACTATTACAAGTAATCTGTGTATCACGCTAAGAAGCCGTAATTTCATTCCTTTGCGCAGACTGGGCCTCTCTGTTGTCGTTGCCTGCGGCAAGCGCCCCAGTAACCCCCGCGGCGCAACGCCCGTCGCATCGCCCGTCGCATCATGTCTTCTCGCCGCCTTTCCTTTTGTTCCGTCGTCGCAAATCTCCTGGCGAGCCACGCTGTCGTGCGCAGCATTACGTTCCTTACATCGTCTGACCCATGTCACTCATTGCTGAGTTATTCAGTTCATTGCTTCCCTTTCAGCTTTTCGCGACGTCGCCAGCGGTACCAACAACCTCTCATTCTCATATACGGCTTCGTATCAAGGATCACGTCTTGCGCAGCTATTTGATCTAGTGGAAAGGAAGCAGAAGAGACGGCATAGTGTAGGCGCATGGGAAGAAGACAATTGGTCATACTACTTCACTATACTCCTACAAACCCGCAAGATCTGGCCGTGAACGGGATCGACGACATCAGATGAAGTTTACTGAAATCGGAAGCGCCCTGGGCGCGCTTTTGACATTGCACGCGTCAGTTGCATGTGCGAAGCACGGCAACGCGCATCTCAGCGTGCTAGAGCGTCGGCATCGATACCATAGAAGTGTCCATACATCCAGCGCGGAACCTGGGGCAGGCCTCGAATTAAGAGGGCAGGAGACGGAGATAGGAAAGCGAGGGGGACAATGCCAATTCCCAACGAATGCGGGCTTGGTTGCTGTGACGCCGGACCAGGAGAACGCAGGATGGGCGATGAGCCCGAATCAGCCGTGTAGTCCTGGTGGCTATTGTCCGTATGCGTGTCCTCCTGGTCAAGTGATGGCGCAGTGGGACCCGAAAGCAACGTCATATACCTATCCTTTATCAATGGTACGGTGCTACCTGGAGGACGTCACTAGTGAATACTGACAAGACACAGAATGGCGGTCTCTACTGCGACAACAATGGGAACATACAGAAACCATTCCCCAATAAACCATATTGCGTCGATGGAGTGGGGAACGTGGGCTGTACTAATAAAGCGAGCGGCGTTGTGGCCTTCTGTCAAACCGTACTTCCCGGAAACGAAGCGATGTTAATCCCCACCAGCGTCGAGACTTGGGCACAGCTGGCGGTGCCAGGCCCCAGTTATTGGGCAGGAACTGCTGCACAGTACGTAAGCTCCATCGCAATTATTGACATGGTACTGATCCGAAAACCAGCTTCTACATCAATCCACCGGGTATATCTACAGAGGAGGCCTGCGTCTGGGGCTCGAGTTCGAACCCATATGGCAATTGGAGTCCGTATGTTGCAGGTGCCAACACAGACCACACCGGAAACACCTACGTCAAATTAGCATGGAATCCTATCTATTTGGAACCTGCTACACCTTTCAGGGACAAGATGCCTACATGGGGTGTTGAGATCGTTTGCGATGGCGCGGGTTGCAATGGTCTTCCCTGTGCCATTGATCCTGCGACTCACACTGTCAACCAGATTACAGGTAGTAACACTGACGGTGCTGGCGGCGCAAACTTCTGCGTGGTGACTGTACCTCAAGGGGTGAATGCAAACTTTGTGGTTTTTGAGGGTGGCATGAGTGGAGCCGGAGGCGACTCCCATCCATCCCACAGCAGTGCTGCCCCACCGCCGCCCAGCAGCTCTGCCCAGGCGCCAAGCACCTCGTCAACCCAGCCGTCTAGCAGCACCTCCACGGCAACCCCTACCCCGACGCTGTCAAGTACAAGCTCCAGCAGCTTATCTACGACGCCCTCATCAACGAGCACGAGCTCCATGTCTTCGCCCAGCTCCTCAGAATCGAGCTCCTCAGCATCGAGCTCCTCAGCATCGAGCTCCTCAGCATCGAGCTCCTCAGCATCGAGCCCTCAGACTTCCAGTAGCTCCTCAGCATTGAGCTCAACTACCTCGACAGCGTCAGTTGTTGCCAGCACCTCGTCCACCACTATGACGTCGTATTCGACAAACATCACGCCCACTTCGGATAGCACCTCCGTCACCACCGCAACCAGCACAATCAAGCCATTGCCAGCCTACGTGGCTGCACCGCATGTCTTCGCCCAGAACGCCACCAATGCCACCAGCACCACCGTGGCATTCAGTCCCGCAACCGTATCGCCCCAAACGACACTTGCTCCCAGCACTGGCGCTGTAGTCCCCGCAGTGTCCCAATTCACAGGCGCTGGGAGTACTCTACGTGCCACTGGCGCGAGCCTAGCTTTATGTGGTCTTACTGCCTTCATGATCGTGGCGTTGTGATTCCGCTTCCATCTCGGATCTACCGCTGATTGGCCGTCCTCACCATTTTTTTTCGAAGTGCTTGTCACATCCATGATTTGGTGACAAATTATATCCTCTTCGTTCGGACATATTTCTAGTATATTCTATGATCTTTTCTTGCTTTTACAGGACGCGCTCCTGAGCAGTCCTGGACGTCTTTGGGAGATACCCCTTTTATGAACACGTACGATGCTGGACATGGAGAGTTGGTTTGTGGCTATTCATTTTACTTCTTGGCCTGGCGAGATTGGGTATGGGCCTTGGCGCTTTGGATGTACACGGTCCGGATCTTCGTCGTCAACGACATCTGTATGATAATTCTGTCACTTGTTTTATTATTTAGTGTAAATATCGATTATCTTATCACTCGAAGCTGGGCCAAATCCTCAATCACCTTTCACCCACAGTTGTGGCTATTTGTTGCGAGTAACGCCCAGGCTACCTCGCGCAATATTGGGTCATTCTAAAACACTTACAGACACCTCTAAATAGCACTTAGGATTTCTCTGTGGAATCTCGCTACTGCGAGCACTGGAAGCATTTTCAGCGTGCAAGATAAAGAATTGGACCAAAGTCAACAACGATATCGAAACAATGAAGCTTATCCCATCCAGCAATCCAGAGGCGAAATCCAGCATTCCTACGTCGACGTTCTATGCTTTTTCCCCCAAAGCCCTACGGTGTTCGCCCTGCATTCCAAACTGCGCGAGTTTCTGGACCAATGTTCGGGCCTCGGTCTGCATGAGGTTTTGCAAAGAATACGCGCGGTGGGTTCGTCGGGCACAGGTATACTTTCTTGTAGAATCCGATTGGTTAAGGTATACACCCAGAAACCCGCGCCCAGTGAACGCTGTCCCGGTACGGTAGAGAGAAGTCAATTATTGTATTATATCGCAGAAAGTAAGAGACGAATGGAAAAGAAGCAACTCCATTTGTATTCAAGCACCCAAACTCCCCCTACCAACCATAACAAACACCACAATACAAAAACCCACATTATATACCCCTACAACATCCCACACTCCCCCCCTCTCCTCTTCAAGATCCTCACGCCACCCAATCCTACCCAAAACCCCCCGTCACCACCTCAGCCCTCCGAAACCACAATCCCCTCCACCGCCCTCAACGCCCTAACCCCCTCCCCCTCAAACCGCCCCACCAACTTCTCACACTCCTCTCTCAACCGCTCCTCCCCCCTCCCCGCATTCCACAAAATCCACTCCTCGACGCTCATTTTCTTTTCCGGACTCGTCAGCCCTTCCTGCACGACCCTGTTTTCCTTTCCAGACGAGTCATCGTCGGCGCGGAAGACGTGCTCGAGATCGATGGCTGTCCAGGGCATGGTGGATTGGAGCTTCGAGGATGGGATGGTGCGGTTGGAAGTGGGCGTGCTGGCGGCGAGGGGGAGGCGGGTTTCTCCTTGGGGTTTGGAGGGGGAGAGGATGGAGAGGGAGGGGCGGGTGGTGGAGTGCGGGGCGGTTGGGGGGTGATTTTCGGCGTCGGAGGATTGGGGGGATGGGCTTGGTGTTGTTTGGTGCAGGGACGGTGGAGGAGGGGAGGTCGGTTGTGGGGGTGAATTCACTATCGTTGCTGGAGGCTCTTGAACGTGTGGAGGCGTGGAGGCCGAGATTTCGATTGGTGGGGGCGATGGTTGTTTAGCTGGCTGCGCGTCGTGAGGTATGGCGTCGTCATCTTCATCCATAGCAGGAGCTGGTGCGTCCGCATTATTGGCTTTTGATTTCAGCTTTCCGGCCTTTTTCTTAGTGGACTTCGCCGCTCTTTTATTGGCCTTGGGTTCCTTCGCTGGTGGGTCATTCATCAATGGTTCAGAGGATGCGATGGAAGGAACTTCTGCCGCTTCCTCAACAGGAGCATCTGGCTGTAGGTCCACGTCTTCATGTCCAATGCGAGCTACTTCAACCTTTGGCTCCTGCGCGTCGAGTATCGGCTTCGGCTCCTGGTCAATGTCTTCAATCTTGCGACTCAACGTCGCCGATTTACTACCGTCTTTCCCTTTCTTCATTGACCGAGCTGCTTTCCCGCCAGCCTTTTTGGGTGGAGCGCGACCGGTCGCGCTCGTGTCGCTCTCGTGGCCCGAATCGTCTTCCACAGTACGAACTGTAATTGTGGAGCTATCTACATCCATTATCACGTCGGCCATATGATCCGAAGTAGGGGGCTCAGAAGCTCGTGACGGATGGGCAGGCGACGAACGTGACGTTTGACGGCTCCTTGACGATCTCGCTGGTGGTTGAGGTATCGGAAGTTCCTGAGCGAGAGACACTTCTTGTTGTTGAATAGCGTCTTCGGCCATACTGATATCGTCAACATGGTCCACTCCGCGTGGTTCCTCCACCTTGTTTTTCTTGGCGGTGTTTCGTTGGCTTGCTGAAGCCTTTCGAACTGTTTTACCTTTCGCCGGCTTTACCTTCGACACCACCAGATCCTCTTCGGTCGGCCGAGCCTCCTCCGATTCCGGCTGCATTTCTTCAGCAGAGACCAGTCCGGACGGATCATCCAAGGGCTTGGTCTCGGTCCTCAGTTCCTCAGTATCCACAACGGGGTCTGTTATAAGTGTGCTAGCTCTCGTTTTCCGCACTGGCGCTATAGACGCTGTGGCCTTCCTCGATCCTGGCCGTGTTCGAGTCAGCCGTCTTGTCTTTGGTCTCTCTTCCTCCTGGACCTCCGCGATGTCTGGTTCATCATCTGTAAGCGGTCGATCAAGTTCTGCTTCGAGGACGGCATCAATCTCATCGTCAGCCGGTACAGGAGCTCTGAGTGAAGCCATCGACGCCGTCGAGGCAGTTGACACAACTCTTGCGGAGGATGATGCACGCTTTCTTCCGCCCTTTCCCCCTTTCTTCGAGGTAATCACTTGTGGAGGTGGCATACTCTCGGCGTCGGTCATAGATGCATCCACATCCTGTATAGTATGGTGTATTTTATTGGGCGTAACGTGTGCTTGAGATAATGTACTTCTTGATCTTGTCGCCCGGCGCTTTGCTGGAGGGGATTGATTTAGTGCAGCATTAGAGACTGCTCCTTGATTTTGTGTTGACGCATCGACGTCCATTTCAGCACTGGTTCTCTTCTTACCGCGCGTACTCTTACTTGGTAGCACTTCGACCTTGACTTCGAAGTCATCATCCTCAGGCTCAATAAAGCTGCTCGTCTGTTCCGGCTCAAGGGCCTGGGCCATCGCGCTCTTCTTCCCCTTCGTAGCTGGCTTCTTGGATCTTGCCCCTTTCTTACTGGTTTTGGGCATCGCTGAATTCGTAGTTGCGTCTGTCGCCGTCGTCAAAGCACTGTCGCCCTCTTCTACTTCGATTTCGGCAAGTGATGGGGCTTCTGAGATTGATGTGAAATTAGATTGTGTAGACATCCGGCTTGTTTTCGAAGTCCGGCCTTTCTTGGTTCGTGCTGGCTCAGATTGTGTAGATGCGGTAAGAGAGAAGAACATGCAGTCTGGGGAACGACGCTGGTGTTCGTCACTTCTCAATATTAGCATTTGACAACCACGAGGAAGGTACGGGTGGCCGCTCACTATGGGTTGTCCTTCGGTTCCCACCCATCCAAACCTAAGCTGCAATATGGACATTTGACAAAATCATCGCTTTCTGGAGTCGGGCAATAATACCAGCCAGCTTCAACCATCTATCAATTCTTTAGATTAGCTTCTATACTCTCTGCATGTCCAGGTCTCAAGTGTGAGCTACCTTTTGAGTTTTACAGGTCCATCCGCGTTTACTGTCGTGTGGCCACATGATTCCGAATGTTGACTTGCGTGCATTCAGCATTTTGTCACCCATTGGGCTTTCCTCAGAATAACGCCCGTCTTCGATTTCCTGCTCAATGCACACCGTGATGGCCCATCCACATTCCGGAGAGTGCTTCAAATGTTCTGCGGCGGGGTCGTCGTCCTCTTCCCAGCCATCAAGGCCTTTTTGGCACAGGAAGCATGTTGCATTGTCGGGCCATGATGTCGTCGGGCGATAGAAGAAACCAGCCCTGGCAAGCTACGTCTGGTCAATCCTCGGTGTATTTGGCAGGTCAAGGAAGACTCAACTCACATGCGCGGGCGTTGGAGTCTTATGCGGCCATTTCAAAGTCTTGGCTCCTTTCGCGTTGGAGGTCCTTCTCTTCGTTGCTGGATGGGCTACTTCGAAAGATGCGAGGCGCGCTGCGTACGTCTCCATGCCGTCGACAGTCGCCATGGCTATTTGAGTAGTTGCCGAATCGCGATGAGTACAGCTAAATGAGCAACTGAAACCAAAGGGGCACTGTATGAACCCAGTCTTCTGTTATCCAAGATGCGCCACCATCACGATCGTTGTTGCGCGAGGTTACTCTTGCACCAGTCTCTGGGTTTGTTGTGTCTCGCGTGTTGACGGTCCGGCCTTACAGCCTTACAGCCTTCGGCGGCCGGCTTTTAGCGTGCCAGGAAATGCCTCGGCCGAGCGCAGCGTCAGGTCCCACCGCCAACGTCGCCCTTGCGCCCTGCGCCCTGCGCCCGTTTGGATGATGCTTTTCGCCGAGCCCAAACTTTTCTATAACCCTCCTTCTCCTTCTCCTTCTCCTTGTCCTTGCACCCTTGCGAATGCTTCCGTCGTCATTCTGTATGGCCGCCGGTCAATGGTACCATCAATTGCAACCTTCCCACTCCCAGCGGTAGCATCCCGGAGCTTCCTCTCCACATCTACAGCATGAGCATGCACAGGACCTTGGCATCAGTGAGGTCCTCCGGCGATTTCATTCCTAGCTTCTACCCCCTCTACCGACCTTCACACTAACACCATCGTCACTCAGGTATTCCGGCTCTCGCGCTTACGCAGCCCGCCAGAAAGCCCGTTAGCCGTTCAAGGTGGATGGCGGTACCGAATAAGCCCGACCAGAAGCCCAATCCGCCAGTCCCTATTCTCGACCAGCACTCGACTAGCTGACCAAGAACCTTCAAAATCCTTACATCCTACCTCGTCAGAGAACGCCTCTTCTTTCCCCTCAAAGTCCGCCAATGACGCGAAAGAACCGCCGGCGGATTGGGATGATAACCCCGACTTGAACATCTCTGCTTTCTCAGAGCTACCTTCATCCAACTTCGGTCACAACCAGCACATGATTATCAATGAAGAGTTCAAAGAGGCTCTGCGCCAGATCCTTTGGCAATTCCGCGCACCTATACGATATGCGTTTGCGTACGGATCTGGTGTCTTTCCCCAAGCCTCCGGCTCATCCTCCTCCGGCACTTCCCTCCATCCACACCCAAGTCCTGCAATCGCCAAGGTACAGAAGGGCGGGGGTAAAATGATTGACTTCATATTTGGTGTTTCATATACCCAGCATTGGCATTCCCTCAACCTCCAGCAACATCGAGATCACTATTCAGCAGTGGGGTCATTAGGATCCTACCTCGTCTCCCGCATTCAGGATAATTGGGGCGCAGGAGTCTATTTCAATCCATACGTTACCGTCAATGGCACCCTCATCAAGTATGGGGTGGTCAACCTCGACACGCTCTGTCGGGACTTGTCCGAATGGGACAGCCTTTATCTGGCGGGGCGCCTCCAGAAGCCAGTGAAAATTCTTCGCGACGATCCTCGCGTCCGTCTTGCCAACCAAGTCAATCTGATCTCTGCCGTCCGTACGGCCCTTCTTCTCCTTCCCGAGACCTTTACCGAGCAAGAGTTGTACAGCACAATTGCAGGAATCTCTTACATGGGTGACCCGCGTATGTCCTTTGGTTCCGAAAACCCTAACAAAGTCGCCAACATTGTTACGCACAACCTCCACAACTTCCGCCGCCTGTACGCCCCACTGATCGAGAACCTACCCAACGTCGCTTTCAATGATGCACGCTGTAACCAGCCCGACTGGGCCGACGACCCTTCCACGAACGCTTCCTTGGGACAAGACATGGACCCCATGAAGCGCGGCAATATGGTCCGTCGGCTTCCGAAAGCGTTCCGGGAAAAGCTTTACTTTCGCTATCAGACCAAGTTCCAGATTCCGCGACCCGAATTCAACAAGATGCTGGAAGAAACGAGTGACGAGGACCCGACGCGTATAAAGCGAAGAACAGGAGGGAAATTCGAGCAAAGGATAGCGGGCGATGACCAGCAGAGTCTCAAGGCAGAGGTCACTAGCGTGATCAAAAAGACTATCACCTGGCCGAGCACGAGTCAGAGCCTCAAAGGTCCTGTGACGGCCGGGATTGGAAGGACATATCGGTACCTCAAAGAGAAAAGTCAGAAGCATAGGGAAGGAAAAAGTTCCAAGGGCGATGGCAAAGCAGGGGAGAAAGCGAAAGGCTCATGACGGTTGTCTTCGTGATTGTGTCACAACCATTTCTGATTTTTACATGCATAGCGTAGCGTTGTTGGCAGAGCCACCGCTGGAGATTTGGGAGATTGGGAAAACCGCGTGTGCAGCGGAAGGGGCGTTTGTGATATAGAAAATGCCACCGTAGGCGATCGACAAAGCCTTGTGGAGGGAGAAGCTGTTGAAAGCACAGCGACTAGTCACATCCGAACGGACTGATATTTCGGTTGTATAGGTATCAGATTACCATTTTAACGATGCTTCGGTCTGGTGCAAACCCAACGATCTGCAGTATCATTTCGCTCTTACGGCGCCACCACCCAAGTCCGGACGCCATATCGATCTTGCCCAAACGTCCTGCTTGCGCACTCACGCGTCCATATCAAGCATAGCCTCATCCATATCCGCATCGCCAAACTCATCTCCTCCGTCTCCAATCCTCTCCACCCCCTGCATGCCTTCCGCCCCCCCATTCCTCAATTCCCTAATCTTCTCCTCCTCCATCTTCTTCTTGTGCAACTCCAAATCCCGAATACTCCACGTACTAATCCCCTCCTGATCCCGGGCCCGAAACGGCTGCGCCATCGTCCTGAGAAACTTCTTCGCGCTCGCGACAGCCATGTCCGTACTCAACGCCGTGTCGCTCTCCAGCAGCGCCTGGTTGATCCATTTCGGCAACTGCGTCCGCTTCTTCTGGAAGCGCTTGTCCGCCAGCACCATGATGCCGTAATCGTCTTTGCCGCGCAGGACGCGGCCCAGGCATTGCGCGGCGTGCCGCATGGCGTCGAAGGAGAGGAAGTCGTTTTCGCGGATGCGGTAGGTTTCGCGGAGGAACTCGAGGCGGGCTTTGAGGATGCGGGATTCGGTGTATTGGAAGGGCACGCCGATGCACAGCACGGTGCGGCCGTAGTGGTGGTCGAAGTCGATGCCTTCGGAGACTTTACCGCGGGCGACGCAGAGGAGGATGGCGCCGCGGCCGTTGCAGCAGGCTGTGCGGTAGGTTTCGAGGGCCAGGGAAGTCTCTTGGCTGTCGGGCGTTTCGACTAGGATGAGTTTGTATTTCCAGATTTCGTCGAGGATGCCCATGCCTTGCCACATGCTGATGATGGATTCCATGTACAGGTAGGAGGGGAAGAATACGACGATGCCGTCAGGGGTGATTTTGGAAAACTCCATCAGCAGAGATCCGTAGTTGCGGACGACGCCCGGTTCATTCCGGATTTGGAAACCAGATGAGATGGCAGATTGGTCGCTACCACGGGTAACGATCATAGGGAGGAAGGAGCGGCGTGCGAGGGTCATGCTGTACGATTCTTGGACAACTGTCGTGAAGCCAAGCATCTTGGGGTACATCTCCAGGGGCGAGATGGTACCGGATGTGATGATGACAGAGCTGAAGCGGTCGAAGACAGGTTTGATGGCTATGGCAGCGTCGAGACAGGTAAAATGCAAGATGGGGTTGGGGACAGTAGCTGTGTCGGATTCAAAGGGTTCGAGGATGAGGAGAAAGCCTTTGTCATAGGTTGCAGCAAGCGTAGCGAACGTGGCTACTTCTTGCAATGGCTGATAGTCTTCGATGTTTGTGAGTTCCAACGTCCGTACCAAGGATGTCAGACGTTCGGCACAGAATCTGAAGCTTGGTCAACCCATAATTCGTTGCAACATGACAAAACCGGACGAACCTGAGAGGCTTCCTTTCTATAAAGGTAAGATCTTTAAGATGCTGAAGAAAGGAAGGAGGTGTTTCTGAAATCACATGTAATACTTTCATCCGAGTCTGTGGTTTCAACTTTGGGATTAGCACTAATCGACTTCCAAGCGTAGCTTAGACATACCTTGAGATACTCAACGAAGCGTTTGAGAAAGGCGACGAAATGTTCTGCTCTCCTAATATTCCCAGGCACGGCTTCTTTCAGGAGATCGTCCGGTAATGCTATGCTCAAGTCAGTAACAGCCCAGACAGCTTTTGTCTCAATCGGGTCTACCTGGATTTGCCATGAAAGCGTCCTCTTCCCTAGCCTCGTCCGCGTCTCGTAAGCCCTCGACGAGCTTGGCGTACTCGTTCTGAAGCTTGTCTGCATCGGAAGACTTCATTTCTGTGATCTTCCGTTCCAAATTGTTGGCCCCTCGAGTGGCTTTGCGCAACGAGTCTTCTGTTAGATCAATACTCAACGACTCGATGCAGACATTGTCGATATTATGTGCCTCGTCAAAAACCACAATGCAATCTTTTGAAAGCTCCTTCGACACCCTTTCAGCGATCTTAGGGTCAAGTAAATAATGGTATGAATAGATGATGACATTGCAGAAGGGCATCTGAATGTACATCAGCCAGGCGTAGGTATGGCGATTAGCAGCAACATACGTACCATTCGCCTGACTGAGAAGTATGGGCATTGTTTGTGCTGCTCGCCGTACTTTAGCATACCGTCAAGGGTGAAAACTCCCGGGGGTACGAGGTTATGGGGTTCTAGAAGGTCGAGGTTCTGCCCGGTCAGCCGAGGTAACTGAATCGACCTGCAGCAGTTACTCCTACATCATGGTAAATGCACAGATCTACGTCTTCGCCCCTCTCTTTCTTCTCCTTTACGAAGCCGGCGGTCAAACTTCGGCAGCGGGCATCGACGACGGATCCGCTTTTCTCCCTCTTCACAGATGGATGCAAGCAGAGATTTTTTCGACTGGTCAATCCGAGTCCTCGAAAGTCCTCTTCATAGCCTAGTTGCTCTGAACGGTACTTCATCAACGCTTTGAGTTCTGCCAACGCTTTTTCAATCTCTGACATAGTACCTAAGGGCGTATCAGTACCTGAGAAAGCAGCAATACACAAGCGTACAGACGAGAGCAATATATCAACTTTCGATGTTCAGGGTAGTATTGCTGGTAGGCTACAATGAGTGATAGAAGAGATACTGTCTTTCCAGTGCCCGAAGGCATCTCCAGTACACAATGACCACCTGCGTCGAGCGTCCCTAGATTGAAAAAGATGAGCCAAGGGTACTGAATACTTTGTTGCTACATACGTACTCTTGAGATCACACATGTATCTTTATTGAATGTCAGTTGTTAGCTGGGATGATCATATAGCCAAAGCAGAGAACAACGACATACGCATATTGTTCTATTGCAGGTCAGCGCACAATCTAAGATTTTGCCACTCCAGGACGCCTGACCTGGATATATGCGTGGATATGGAAAGAGAATTGGAAGATCCCTGCTCATATGATCAGAGGAGCATCCGCCAGAGAAGGATGTATCACAATCTCGACACTTACTCGATATTGAACTTCATGTTGCTGAAGTTGGATCGGTCGACCCACCGAGAGACCTCTGCTCAGCACAAAGAACGCCCAAGATGCGATTCACATAGGTGTGTCAGCCCTATCACGTGGGATGCCGCTGACGTGTACACTAGGCCTCATACGGGACCCCTGTAACCAACCCGTAGACAAGGCTGAGACTCGGCTGCGATTCGGCAGAGAAGGCCCGGTATGAACGTCACTCGATGATTCGACGAAATTCAAAGGGCATCGAACAATATTTGCGCCGCATCGATGACTTACCTAAGGTACCCTTGATACCTACGAGCCTTGTCAGATCCATCGTTAGTTTGTTCGTTCTTTCTTAACTGATCCACTCGAAGATGAGCAAAAAGCAGTTCAAGTCACAGGCATCCAGCAGCAGAGCAGTGTCTGGGGCTTTCGGAGCCCCAGATGGCGGCGCATTCGGTAGCACAGGTCTTGGAGGGCTCTCTTCCTTTGGTACTGTCTCGTCGTCTACCCTCTCATACTTCTTCGAGCCTCCAGACCTCTCGACCATTTCCGAGCCAAATGTTGTTGTCGCTTTCAAGAATCTCTTGAAAAAGGACAGTACAACTAAAGCGAAGGCACTGGAGGATCTGCACGCCTATGTATTATCGCTCGGCGTCGAGAAGGGCGGGGTGGAAGAAGCTATACTGGAGGCTTGGGTGGGTCACAGAGGACCTCATCTGCGTGTAACTCATAGTAATACAATCTGGCCGTCTAGATCAAAGTCTACCCTCGTACTTCAATCGATAGCTCTCGACGAGTGCGTCAACAGTCCCATCTAGTTCAAGGCCAGATCTCTGTATCATGTGGAAAGCGTATAGCCAGACATATGCCCAACATCGTGGGCCCGTGGGCGGCTGGGTTATATGATGATGACCGATCTGTTGTTCGTGCCGCTCAAGAGTCATTCCGGCAAGTGTTCTCAACAGAGGAGAAGATGACGAACCTGTGGAAAGTATATCAAAAGCCTTTGTTGGAATATTCACGAGATGCTATACTGCGGGAGACTGTACACACGCTGAGCGACGAACGAACAGTCAGCCCTGACGATGCTCAGGCTAAACACGCTCGAGTGGTTGGGGCGGCAATCATGTTAGTGTCCCATATCTTAGGTCAGTCTATACTGTCTCCCCACTCCTTCAGTTTCGGTTACCATTAATGAGTAGAGCATTTTAGACACCTTGTCCTCCGATGATATCGGGAAGAACGCAAGTTTATACGGCGAGCTTCTAGGCGAGGCGAGACTCTGGAGCTTTGCATCGCATCCTGACGCCTTTGTTCGGCGAGCTATCTACAGATTGCTCATCGCTGCCTTGAAAAAGCAAAGGGAGGCCTTAGACTTGGCTGTGCTTAGCGCGAATGTGGTCTCTGCAAGCCTACACATAGATCAAACTGGCTCAGCATATGATTACATAAAAGCCCTTGCCCTACTCTCAGAAACCTTGCCAACCATCTGGACGCAGTACTATACCGGATCTGGTAGAAAGTCTGCGACCCGTCGTTTATGTCAGTTCCTGAAGAAGGGTTCTCAAGGAGGGCCTCCTGATTATTGGACCTACGTCGCAAGGTTATTGCCCAATATTCCATCAAGCGTTCTCGTCCCAGGATCTGAGAGTGAACAAAGTCAAGTATCAGAAGGTCTGCCTGGTACACTACCTGCGGTACTCGAGGCGCTTCATGACGGGCTGGCGAATAAGCAAGAGCCACGGACGAATCAAACAGCAGCATGGAATGCGTATCTTGAAGTTGCGACCTTTCTGCGAAACTCGCTAACTAGTCAGAATGATTGCCAGAAATTTGTCAGAGAGGCGTTCATACCTTTACTTGACCAATATGTTCGACCGTCTCAAGACCGATCTAGATGGACAATAGCAGGTTCAGAACAAATCCACACTTGCGTCCGAGCATTTCATGAGGCCTTGAAGGGTGCACAAGACGTTGTCCTTGTGGAATGGCGTCGCCTCTCCGACCTCGTTATCCAGGATATACAGACGTCGCTACCTGAACAGTCTAAGGACTACGCCAAATCTCAGAATGCTATCGCGGCAGAGACTCATAGGTGGTACTCTTTGCAAGCTATAGTTTTCAAGGATGGAGCTCCAACTTCTGTCGTGAATATCTTCAAAGAGACCTCGCTGTCCCTAATTAGTTCAGCCATCAGTGCCCTCAAGTCGCGCAATGGCAAGCCCTACGGTGCTGCAGTCACTTTGGAGGCAGCTGTTCGGCTTGCACCGGAGCTCACGCTGAATGATGAGGACACTAGCAAGATCATTTCGCAGTTCGCTCTAGAAGACCTCCCTGCTCTTCTAATTTCACCCTCTACGTCCAGTCTTGTTGTGTTATTGTCGTCGTTGAATGGCGCCAGTGACTTTGAACGCTCTTACCTTTCTGCACTGCGAACATTGCTTGATGCAACTGACTCTCCCGCAAAGTATCAGGCGCTTGAAAGCCTTGTTTCCTCATCATTGCTAAATCGATCAGCTAGCGATGAAGGGCTACGGCTCACTATCACTCAAAGCTTGCAGCAAGCACTAAGTGGCGTGAGCGAGCGGTGGGACCTTGTGAACGCTGCCTTAAGCAATCCGTCGGCGCCTGCAGATTTGACTGATTCAATACTTGCAAGCATGACAGAGAGTCTATCCTTACAGGACCAAGCGGAGGCAGGCCTCCGTGGCTTAGAATTAGCGATCAAGCACAGTGGACAAGCTGTAAAGAACTTCAGCATATCAGCTGAGGGCTCAAATCTACTTTCTAGACTGCTCTTTCTCACGCAATCGTCTGACTACGAACTTGCCGTGCAAGCCCGCACGCTTACTTCTGCGATAGAGGGGATACTCGCAAGTGAAAAGGGCTCGAATCAGGCGATGAGATCAATGGTCGAAATAATCAACAAGGGGCTCGACACTGCCGATGCAAATTCGCTATCGTGGGTTTCTGCCACTTCGTTCATTACTGTGCCCGGCTGACTTATTCAATTACATAGCATCGACTCCTTGGTTGACCAGGCACAAAAGCTCCTGCAGAACACCCCAGGGTCGGGAAGGGAAACAATTGCAATAGAAATTCTCCCAAATCGTGCACAATGGTCTGCGGCTTTGGTACCGTTCTTAGAGAAATCTCCAAATGTTTCTCTCTCCATCACTAATTTTCTGGGAGGGGCTATCTACACGATTGACGGAGCTTTGAGCACTGACGGTGCTCTCGCACAGGGCGTTGGACGCGACGTTCATGGTTATTCTCCTGCACTACGGATGGCGTTATACACAGTGGAATTGATAAACTCCACGGACGTCTTCAACCATACAGCAGCGGAAGAACGTGCAGTCATCTGTCAGTACTTAGCGTTGATTACACAGATTGCAGGAGACAACCTCAGCGTATCCGGCTCCAACGATCTTTGGAACACTCTTAGCCCTAGTGTGGAGGTCGAGATGACCGAGTACGTTGCTTCAGCTCAGCGTTTACTAGCGTCCTGGCTGCAGCGTCCCAACCAAGCGGAGGCGAAATTCGCTCTGATTGCGCAAGGTCTGCTTTTGGAGTCTTCCAGAGGTACATCGGTGGCATCCTACTACAGTGCAAGAGCTTACTCTGTCCTGGCGGGAGAAATGACCGAGTTGCATGCGCACATTCCTTCGGATGATGAGGCAGACCAACTCAGAGCAATGCGTAAGACTACGGACGTATTTTATGCGACTGCTTCTCTATCGAAAGCCTCGGAACCCCAAGGTCTGCTACGACTATGTAATGAGCTCGTCGCAGACTTGACAGGACAAGATTTACATAAGAAGATGCAAGAGGGTAAGTGGCAATACATCTGTACCCGCTATATCGCTCACTGTCATAGGTCTTCGCCGGCTACTACTGTTGAACGCCATCATTCAGAGGCAGAAAGACGTAGCACAAGCCATACCTCAGCAACGTTTGGTATTTTTCTCCAAGCATATAATTTCTCAGCTAGCAGAAGGCTCGGTGTCGGACTCTGTTGCTTCAGAGGCGTTCAAGGCATTGACCGTGATTCTGCCCTTTATCAAGGGCATTTATGGTTCGTTCTGGGGACAGGTTGTTGATGCAATGATCAATAGATGGTCTCTACCAATGGGACAGGATGACACCGGTGTTCCCTCCCTCCACGCCAGTCTTCAATTCTGTGCGACTTTGAACAGATTGTCTGGCGGGGCTGCCAATGACGATCTGCAGGACATCTGGATAAGTGAAAGAAGATCATTAGTGGGAGGCCTCCTAGGCTTGATAGGACAGCTTCAAGGTAGGTTCGTCAATACATAATTACGGAAGTCCGTTGTTGACCATCGTACCTCGTAGGTCTATCAGATGAGTCGCACCAACCCCGCCGAATAGTCAACAGCTTACTGGCACGGTTGATCGCTCAACTCTCACCTGGCCACGTCGAAGAATCGAATGAACTCTTCCCTGTCTTAGCTTCTGAGTCTAGTGCCCTACAGCAATCAGCATTTAAGATACTACACCACGAGATCCCGGCCAAACAAGAGCAAACATCGTTAGATGTAGCTCTATCTGGTACCGAAGCCAAGCTTCCAGAAGAGCTTTTATCACTCATCTTAGCAGCGCCGACCCTCGATTCTTTGGTTGATTCTAGTTCCGAGAGGACCATACCGTCAGACCTTTGTACCTATCTCTTAAGCTGGAAGCTCGTCTTCGACCACTTTACTAATGCTTCCTTTAAACTGAAGGCTGATTATGCCGCGAGTATAAAGGAAGGGACTTATCTCAAAAGCCTATTAGACTTCACATTTGATGTTCTTATTCAAACTAGGCACAAACCTATCGATGCGTCTAGGTTCGATATCGAAACCTACACTCTGGATACGGAGGAGTCACCCGAAAAGGAAACCCACTGGCTTCTCGTCCACCTTTACTATCTTTGTCTCAAATACCTCCCCACGCTCTCGAAGTCATGGTGGCGAGACTGTGAATCCCGCGCCACTGTCCTCGCAGTCGAGGCATGGACTGAGAAATACATTTCACCCCTCGTCATCGCTTCCGAGCTCGCAACTGTCTCGTCATGGCTCCCCACGCAAGCCACCGACGACCAGCCGCTGACCATCAAAGTCTTCCCCAAAGCCCGTGAAATCACCGCCGGCTTCAACGTGGACGAGCAGACAATGTCCATCGCCATCCGCCTTCCTCCGACCTATCCTCTCCACCAAGTCACAGTCGAAGGTGTCAACCGTGTCGGCGTCGACGAGAAAAAGTGGCGTAGTTGGCTGATTACGACACAAGGAGTCATCAATTTCTCCAATGGGTCGCTGATCGATGGGTTACTTGCCTGGAAGAAGAACGTAACCGGGGCGCTCAAGGGGCAGACTGAATGCGCGATATGCTACAGTATTATCAGCGCGGATCGCCAGTTGCCAAGTAAGCGGTGCGGGACTTGCAAGAATCTGTTTCACAGTGGCTGTTTGTTTCGATGGTTCAAGAGCAGTAACTCGAGCAGTTGCCCGCTTTGTCGCAATGCCTTCAATTATGGATAGGGGATGGCAAGGGATTGTAGTGGTGGAAAGAAGTAGAGATTTCGGAGAGTGTTTCTGTCGTGTCAAGTGGTTGGCAGTGCCATGATTGGGGGGCGGACGTAAGATGGCCTTAGAGGTGCTGCTACTGAGGCGCTTCGGATAACGAAGGCGCCGTTCAAATCGTCCACTCGAACGTCAAGAGGCATGAATTCCCCCAAGGCCAATCGTGATCGCTATATGATTACTGAAGAGGCACAGTATGAGTGATCATTGAAGCTGTACTTGCATAGCTGGCTTCTAACAGCGAAGCTCGTGAGAGTACTCGTATGCAGGAACTCATAGCCATAAAAAGTATCGCATCGAATATATGATCACGTAAATCAACAGGTACCGCTATGCAATGCAGCCACGATAAGTGCTCATCAAGCCTCCTGAGAAACAGGCATCAGAACGTCAAAAGCACCAGTTCCCACTTTCCCCACCTTGCCCATCACAATCCTCGCACTCGGCCCCTTCAAATCATCCCAGTCCCTCTCCAAGACCGCGTCTCTCAGGAATCCCACCGTCGTCTCAAAGCTCATCTTCATGAACGGACTGACCCCACTTTTCAGCCCATTTCGATTGAACGGGCTGAAGCCGCCACCCCTGGTCATCATGTCCGCAATCAGATTCAGATGCCGATTATCGACCGTAATGCTGTGGCCCTTGAACACCGAATCCATTTCCCGGATGATGTTTGCCCGACAAGCTTCCACACCGTAGAGAGTGAGCATGGCGGCGATGTCGTTGGTGAAGATTTTGTGCGGGTTGAGTATTGATTGATAGTCGTGCATTGCAGGAAGATTGACACCTTCGGTGAGGACAACTGGATAGGTGGTTTCGATTCCTGTCGCAGGATCACGGGCCTTTTCCTTACTCAAAGTGCAGGCGCCGAGGCCAGGAATGGATTGGATAACAGCATCGTGACAGGCTGCTTCCACGACGTTCAGCATGAGGAGCTTAGCTGTGTTAACGTCGTATTGAAGTTGCATCTCACACCATGCTCCGCCTTCGTCGTCAAAGGTGAAACGTGTCAAGTCCGTGTTTTTGGTCTTGATTCTGTCTTCCCTGTCTTTAGCCGCAGTTCTTTGAGATTGCTTCGCTTCGTCGTCGATGTCGGCTTCATCTTTCTTCTCGCGATCCTCCTGTCCCTCGCGCGGACTACCGACAAAGCCCTCGTCCTCCATATTCATGTCTGGAGTTGACTCGCGCTGCACTCGCTGTGCGATAGCTTCTTCTTCATCGTCAGGTGCAGCATATGAAATGGCTTCAGTCCGGTTTTGTTTCTGTTTGTTGTTCGTCGCATCATCATCCCCATCATCGTCTTCATCACTATCACCGCCTTCACGTTCCGCCTCAGGGCCTGATGGAGCATCTTCGATCACCCCAAAAGACTTTCCCACCTCAGGCTGGGCAGCGTCTGATTTGAGTAACTTTGCATCTCCCTTACGGGTGAGTTCCTTCTTAATCCTTTTTGTTAGTAGCGGTATGTACTTTCGCTCGATGGTCCTCAAGACATCCGCGACGTCAATAGCGTACGTTGTCTCGTATTCCTCGGATGGGAAGAAGTCAAGACGTATATCGTATATCTTAACTCTAGAGAAGCCAACACCCTTTCCAATCCTCTCTTTAACGCTGACGTTATCGATGACCTCCGCAAGCGTGAGTTTCGTGATACCTTTTGCGAATTTCTCGCCAGCTTCTTCAGTGATTTCAGGAATGAGATGCAATGTCATTGTTGGCGTTGAGATATGATTGCTGGCAGTCATCACAATCTCTCGAAGTCGAGGGATACCTAGCGTAACATTCTTCGCAGAGTGACCCGCCAAATGGAAAGTGTTTAAGGTCATTTGTGTAGAGGGTTCTCCGACTGATTGTCCTGCGACAATACCCACGGCCTCTCCGGGTTCGACCACAGACTTCATGTATTTAATATCAAGCAAAGTGTTGAATGTTTTCTTGGTTATAGTCCCATCAATGCCCTTCTTCTTGTCCTTGAGCAGCTTTTGTGGGTTACTGTCGCAATACTAGTGATAGCTGTTAGCAAACCTACGCCATGTTTGTCGGAGGAGTTGACCCACAGTCTTCAACGCTGACGCAAAATTCTCTGATGTGCTACCCATGACGCTGCCCGGATTAAACACTGCAAGCACAGGATCCATGGCATCGATGTTGCCGCTCTTCTTGATTCTCTTCATTGCGGCTTTCTGCCATTCACTGGCTTCCTCATTGATGATCTGTTGGAACTCTTCAGTCACGTTCAGCTGCGCCACAAGCGAGAGGTAGTTTTCTGCTAAGAACTTGAAGTCCGTAAGATGTTTTTGCTTCGTCACATCCAAACCATCTTCACCGTATAAGAACTGTACCATGGTACCATCCGCATCTCTTACCGAGCTATCGTACTCGACCTTTAGGCCCTCCATGCCCTTTATCAAACATCGCTGAAGGTAACCAGATCGTGATGTCTTCACCGCCGTGTCAATTAGTCCTTCTCTACCAGCCATGGCATGAAAGTAGTATTCTTGAGGCTTAACGCCAGTCAGAAAACGATCAGTGATGTATCCGCCCGCTCTGACGTTTGTCTCGAAGGGTTTAAAGGAGGGTAGTGTCTTTCCGCTGACCATTACAGGTACCCTTCTGCCCTCAAGTACTTGTTGGCCGAGGTTGCAGGAGATGAGATTTGCATTGACCGAAGATCCCTTTGCCCCTGATGTAGTCATGGCTTGCATGTTGTTGTATGGAAAAGGTTTCTTTAAGCCAGTTGGCAAGCAAGCGGCTGTGATCTCTGAAGATAGTGTCGATGTTCTTGAGTTGAAAACGCTGTCCAATCCTGCTTGCTTCTCATCGTCCCGTAGTACATCTTCCAAGCGCGTACGCAACTCAGGATCACTACTTCTCGGCTGAGTATCCAGCGTCACATATTTTGCCGCAACTTCTAAGCCGATAATTTCTGCTTCTTTGAGCCTCTCACGTCGGGCTTGATTGCCCTCCTCCGTTAGGACCAAATCTTCCATACCGCATGAAAATGCCCGCATGTGTAGAAATTTAGTTAATAGCCTCCCCAGAATGCTCAAGAGTTTCCCAGCGATAGTATGGCCGTATGTCTCATAAATCGCGTGGATAAAACCGCCGCCGCTCGGTCCCAAATGAGCCTTATCGAGGATTCCGCACAGAAGTTCTCCAGCTTGAAACATTACCACACCTTCTTCTGATTTCTCCCCCCACCGATCTGCTGCCGTCTGAGACTTCCCGAGGAGCGTCAAACCTGGGTGCGTTGACGGAGTGATATTTTTCAAGACGGTTGTAACAACCTGCTTTCCGGTCCACATAGGTTGCGGCTTGATGATCGCTGGCGTCACTGACTGGATTCGGTCCGATGTAATGTGGTTATTCTCCGGCCTGAGGCAGCCGTATAGGAGTTGGTAATAATCTTCTCGGTCGAACAAAGTGTCTCTATTTGTCAGCCAGACGCCCATTGAGATGTGGTCCTGGATGAGACCTCTCAGCGGTTTCCCAGATGTTGCAACAAGGTACTGGTGGTCGGTATCAGCAATCTGCAGCGCCTCAGCTCTCGCTATTTCATTCTGTGGAAAATGCATGTTCATCTCGTCTCCATCAAAGTCTGCATTGTAGGTATTACAATTGGCATAGTGCATGCGAATGGTCTTCTCTCCTGGCAGAATACGTGCACGATGGCCCATAATGGACGGCTTATGCAGCGTAGGCTGGCGATTCATGAGTACAATGTCTCCATTATTCAAATGTCGGTGAACTTTCTTATTTCTCGCGCCTGTAACGCTGGTACTCGAGGGTGCGAGCAGTTGATTTGCAAGAGCTTGTCGTTCTTCGAAGTTCTTGGTCCGAAGATTGATAACTTGGCCGTTTTCGTTCTCGATTGCAGCCGCACCAGGCCATTTGTCAACGCCGTTCAAGACAGCCTCTTTCAGTTCGTAGAAGTTGTGGTTTGTCACAGGCTCTGGGTATGTCAACTTTTTGGCGAACACCGGGGGAATACCGATCTCGTTCGTCTCAATGTTAGGATCAGGCGAGATAACACTCCTGGCTGCAAAGTTCACTCGTTTGCCCATCATGTGCTTCCTGAACATGCCCTCCTTTTTTTCGAGCTTCTGCTTTATACCTTCCTCGTTCTGTCTGCCAGCAGCCCCTTGCACAGGGTTCCGGTCACGATCGATCAGGGAATTGACAGCGTCCTGCAAGCGCACCCATACGTTCTGAAAGTCATAGAAACTGCGTGGTCGCATGGCATAACCCGGTTCCGCGCCACTCATCTCCTTTCTGATCTGGTTCATGATCTCACACTGTGTCAGGATTAGCTTGTAAAGGGAGTTCTGCTGCGCTTCCGCGATCTCCCCATCGCCAGTCTTGGCTTCCGGCCGATATTTGTTGGGAGGAATCAACAAGTTCCTAATGAAGAACATATCTGCCGTAATCGTGACGCCGTTTTCTGTATCTGCACGAGAGCTATAAACCAGGTCCATTATTTCATTTTCTTTCTCGAACAGCTCCGATATAGAAGCGCGAACTTCTTCTGCGTTGACGTATGTTTGGCCCTCATCTTCATCACCTTTGGGCTTCCCTCTGGCGGTAGAAGCTGCATCGTCCAACAAGCTACCACTGGCTGCGTCTTCGTCCATCTCGAGCATCTCGGTGTCTCCATCATCTTCATCAGGTGTAAGATCCTCAAAGTCTGCTACAATCCCTTCGTCGATCTCGCGATCTTCACGCTTCTGCTTCCGAGCTGCTTTGCGCTCTTGTGCGGCTGCTACAAGAGGATTCTTAGCTTTAAAGCCCCCTTGCACCATCTTTGCTCTGTCCTTCTTAGGCAATGGCTTTCTGAAGATCTTGCTATATCTGTCCTTACGGAAGGTTGGTGAAACACTATTGCCAAAGTCAACAGCTTTCGGGAGGCCTCTGTTGCTGAAGTAAACTACTCACCCTTTGCAGGTGCCGCATATCTTTCCTTTTGTGATAGCGCCCAAGAACTCTTTAATCACCGCTCGCCGTTCTTCAGACACAGCTTCTACTTTTTCTACTTCCAAAGATCTTCGTTTCCTGCCGCCAGTCTTCTTGATGGCCCGTTTGACAAAGTCTTGTCGCCGCTGTATCAGAGTATCCGCATCCTCCTCCTCGGACTCCTCACTTCCCAGCTCTTCGTCTGAGCCTCCAGCACCTGCAATCTTCAGTCTTTTAGACTTGAACTGAATTTCCTCCAGCTCTTCTGCTTCTTTGAGCAGCCCGTAACGTATGAGTTGTAATTTACAGGAAAATCTGTTCACCTCGGCAGGATGGAGTTTCAGATGGCTGCAGTATGCGCATTTTGCTCGTAGAAGCCGGAGCAGCTGATCCATGAATGTGACGTGGTAAACAGGGACTGGAAGTTCTATATGACCGACATGGCCAGGGCACGAGTAGGTGTTCAAGTGACATGTTGAGCATCTATCACGGCTCAATTAGATTCTCTTGGCCTTGAACTGCAAGATAATGCGCATACTCTCAGCAAAGGGCGACTCACGGGTTATCACCCCACGCACCCAGCGCAGAATCATACAATCCCCCTGGCACAGGATGGAGAAGAGTATCGAATGTCGTGGGGTTCTGTATTCTTTTCACTGACAGTGCTTTGATTTCCGCCGAAGACAGGAAGCCGAAGTCCACGCTTCCAATGGTGGAAGCAACGGGCTGAGAGATATTCATGTTGGTTCAAATATGCCATATCATCGAACCAAGGTAGCTTAGATAGACAATGAACTGAGCTGCCGAAAGACTCTCCTGCAAGATGCTAACATCACCTCGATGGTCCTGCTCTATAAATTCATGTCCGGCGTTCGGCAGAATTTTGTTCGACTGCGGGCGGTGAGGGTCCCCTCGGCGCTAAGCTCCTTCTGACTCAGCCTTCTCAGGCCTTTTTCGATCACTCGCGTCACTTATACCTACGAGAAGCACGCCCGCGCCATATGTGCCAGGGCATTGGGACTCTTGTGGGATCTGGCCATTGTTACCAGTATGGCGGACGTCTCTTCTAACGGTCTGAAAAGACCATATCCGGAAGATGACTTGCAGACTGCTCAGAAAAAGCCCCGCTCAAACAATGGCTCACCAGCTCCTCAACCGAATGGCACGGCCATGGCCAAACCGGATATCACCAAGGTCATGGCAGAAGCCAAGGCAAAAGCCGCTGCGGTCGCAGCTCGGCTGCAAGGTTCGAAGGCTGGGCCAAATGGCCTTTCCTTAACGCCAGCCCCTACGGGGGCCAGTAGCGGCATGTCGAAATTGGAGGAGATGAAGGCAAGGGTGGCTGCGATAACGGGCAAGGCCAGTCTTGTCTCACAGCAAAGGACAGCATCTCCAGCTCCAACGTATCAGCCACCAGCATTCGAGGACGGGAGCCTGTCGCGCGCAAGAGGCGGACTTGATGTGGGACTGCATCCAGCCCTTCTTGGAGATTCCGGCCAGGATGCAAGATCGTCGAAGGGGAGACAGGCGATACAACCGAAGTTCGCAACGACGATGGCAAACCGGCGAGCGGAATCCCCTGTGCCTACCACCAAATCCGTGAAGGCCAAAAAGCAGCTTGATCTGTCGGGCCCATCTGCAGAGGAGACGAGAAGTAATCCATACTTCGATGCGAGCTTAGGTGCTAAGACGGCTACACTAAAGTCGAGGAACTCGAGGCAGCTAGTGTTCAATCAAAAGGGCAAATATATTCAGCAAGCAACAGCCCTTCGCCGACAAGCTGCACTTGAGCAGATGAAGAAGCGCATTGCGGAATCCTCTAGAAAAGCCGGTATAGACGAAGACCTCGACACAGAAAAGGCGTTCCTTGTCCAAGCACCACCCGACATTGAGTGGTGGGACGAAGGTCTGGTGAAGGGTAAAAACTACGATGCCATTGACAGCTCCGATGGCCTCAAAATCGACACGGAGGACTCGATCGTGACACTCTACATCCAACATCCTGTAGCACTGGAGCCCCCCCAAGAGAAGAACATGCCAGCTCCGAAACCCATGTATCTGACGGCCAAAGAGCAAGCCAAACTCCGCCGCCAACGCCGCATGGCCGACCTTAAAGAACAACAAGCCAAGATCCGCCTCGGTCTTGAGCCTGCGCCTCCACCGAAGGTGAAGAAATCAAACCTTATGCGCGTCCTTGGCGAAGAAGCCGTCAAGGATCCAACGGCCGTGGAAGCGCGCGTAAACCGAGAAATCGCCGAGCGCGCCCATAAGCACATGGAAATGAATGAGGAAAGGAAACTGACCAAGGACCAACAACACGAGAAGCTGGCGGAGAAACAAGAGAAAGATGCAGCCAAAGGGATATATTCGACAGTGTATAAGATCGATAATCTCGCTAACGGCCGACACCGCTTCAAGATCTCGAAAAACGCCGAACAGAACGCCTTGACGGGCATTTGCATCCTCCACCCACGCTTCTGCCTCGTCATCGTCGAAGGGGGCAAACACAGTATCGATTTCTACAAGAAGTTGATGCTCAACCGAATCGACTGGACCGAAAACAGTGCTCCGAACAGTGTGCGGGAGGGCAACAAAGAAGCGCTGGCCAGCTGGCTTCAGGCGGAAAACGAGAAAGGCGAACTAAAGGATTTGGGGCTCAATAAATGTGTGCTAGTGTGGGAAGGGGAGGAGAAGACAAGGGCGTTCAGGAAGTGGGGGACGAAGGTTTGTGAGACGGATGCGCAGGCGAAGGACGTGTTGGGAAGGAGCAAGATGGAGAACTTTTGGACGTTGGCAAAAAGTCTGAAATGAGGGAGTACGATATGGTGCCAATCTCGCGAGGCTGTGAGGGGGCGTTCGCATCGAGGGTTTGGGTGCCCGTTGTCTGCACGAGTGGTCACCTGGCTGGCTACATTGGGCCAGGCCTTGGTAGCGTAAAGATATCATGCCTGCCCAGTTGTCGCCTTCACAACGTCCGTTCCATGTCCGATACCGAGGGGCGCGAGATTTTTATGCCCGCAGCGGCTCATTGATACCTACCTGCAGGCACCATGCCTGAGCTGATAACGTTAATCTTACATGACACTGAAGACGGGTTGTCCTAGTTACCAGCCGGATAACGTAGAAACATATAAGGTCTTCAAGCTCTCAAAGGGCAGCAATCTGATTCGACCACTCCTCATTGTGGCCCTCCTTTGCTACTGACCTTCTCAGTTCCGGACGGCCGTCATGGCATTCCCGTCATCTAGCCCACCGAGCCCTCCATGGTAAGATCTTTTGTCGGCGTCGAAGCCGGCGTCTTCTCAACAAACTCCAACGTGCACGCCGCCAAAAACGCCGGAATCGATCCCTTCTCCTTGACCCAATATGCAATAAGATGCTGGATCTCCTGCGCAAACTCGCTCGTCGGGCCCCCGCTAATCTTCATCGTGCCCGTCTCGCCGTCGAAAATCAAGGCGTTGCTACCTCCCCCCTCTTCGTCTTGTTCGCCGGGGTTGAAGATGGAGCTCATGCGGAAACGACCGTTGGGCATGACGTTGATGCTCCAGCCGAGTATGCTTGCGATCGCCTCGCGAAACTCGAGGCTTTTCATGGCGTAGATTTGGCGGAGGCGGAGCCGACTCTTTTCTTTCTCCGCCACCATGCTTTCCATGTCCCGGATCTCCATCCGGACGTTCTCGAGCGTGCTGATCGGTACCACTTTTGCGGCATGGGGAGCGCCTTCAAGTTGCGCCAACAGAGCTTTGTTTTCAGTGCGCAGAGAGGTGAGCGTGCTGAGTTTGATGGCTTCGGCGTCGGCGGTCGGGTTGGAGCGGAGGGAGAGGATGCGCGTGCGGGACGATTCTTGGAGCGAGGTGAGTTGAGTTTGGCTGGCCGAAAGCTCTTTTTGAAGGAGAGAGTGTGATTGCTGCAAGGCCGAGAGGTCGTCTTGTAATTTGCGGTTTTTGCGCGAAAGTTGACCGAGGCGGTCGTCAGGCTCTTCTGCCTCTTCTCGCGCGCGTTTCAGACCGTACATATCTGCCGTGGGATGGTGATGTTCTTGCTTGGAGAGTTCATCGTTCAAGGTGTGGAGTTCGATGCGGTATTGGTCTACCACGCTTTCAAGATCTTGGATTCGCTTCTGCTTCTGTTCGTCGAACTTGTTCTCTGGTTGATAGGTGGTCTCCTCGCTGTCGAAAGTCCGGAGCTGCTCGCGAAGGTAGTCCACCTCTTTCACTGCGAGAGCTCGTTGCCGCTCAAGTCGGCTCCGAACGCGAGTGTCACCGCTCCCGCCAGATGTACGTAACTTATCCACCTCAATTTGGAGCTTACATTTCTCCGCTTCCAGGCTTCTGATGATCTCCTCTTTCTCCAAGACCTCGGGCTGCACTGCCCCAAGTCTTTCGACAAGCGACGCTTTCTCCAGTCGCTCTTGTACTAGCGCTCTTGCTAGGGCTTCGGGCGATTCGAACTCAACTTCACCCCCTATACCACCTTCATTCTGCAAGTAGGAGGTCCAAGACTTCCTCTCATCCTCAAGGATCTGCCTTTGCAATTGTGCTTCTCTCACTTCCTTCTGTAGATCATCTACCATCCTAACTTTGATTTCCAACAGCCTCTTCTCCTCTTCTACAATCTCGACAGCCTTGTGCATCCTTCGAAAATGCTTCAGTTCAGCAGTTTGCTCTCGGTTGGTTGATTCAAGCTTCTTGATATGCGCCACCTGCTCAGATAGCTCCTTTTTGATCACTCCCAGAGTCTCAGCATCACCCGTTTGCGCCTTCAGTCTCAGGACCTCGCTCTCCAGGCGCCCAACCTCTGTCTCTCTCTGAGAGAGCCTTTCCTGTACAGTCTGCAACGCTGTGGACTTGTTTTCGAGGTCAGTTCGCAGGTCATCGAGCGTCTTTTGGAGGGTGAGATGTTTTGATTCGATTTCCCGAAGTTGATGTGCATGCTGTCGATCGAGCGACGATAGCTCCGTTCGAGCCTCATCCGCCTCCTCCTGCAAAGAACGATTCTGGTTCTGTAGTGTACGTAAGCTTTTCTCGAGCTCATGCTGCTGGTTGATCGCGTGGTCTTGTGTCTCTTTGAGTTCCCGGGTCAAAGACTCGTACTTCCGGGATGAGGCTTGATTGCTGCTTTCCAAAGCCTGCAGCGTCAATGTTAGCGATTGCCTCCGAGCTTTCAGATGAGCGTGCCCATACCTGAGCCCTTTTGACCTCCGCTTCGGTCTTCAGCTGTACATTACGCAGCTCGTTCTCGTGACGCAAGCCGGTGATGTCGCGCTCCTCCTTGAATCGTTCAACCTCGTATTGAAGCTTTTTGATTTCGGAACGTAGCTCCTCATTCCCGATATCTACAATGCACTGCTCAGTAACCACTCCCCCCTACATCCTTCAATATGTTTACCAGGCTTGACTGCTTGGGATTGACGTAACGTTTGGCGCAAGGGCTGTGGAGGTGAATTGGACCCGCCAGTGATGAAGTCGTAGCTAGGCTGGGTGTTTGCGAACCGACTGGCGGCAAGCTAGGTTGCGTCAGCATTGGCCCCGACTGATGCCTCTTGAACGTAGTCGTTGGCTTACCCTTGAGCTCGCCGTGGGTATTCCAGAATGATTATGGCTCATCCTCCGCGATGAAGGAGAATTTGGGACGTCAGATATCCGGTTCAGGCGTCCCGGTTGAGAGGGTGGAAAATCCATATCAACCGGTGTCCTTGCGCGGCCGACGCGCACAGCAGAAATGGGGAAACAAGGTCCTGGAAGTTCATGAATTGGAGAGACGCGTAGTGCTGCAAACAGGACAAACCGCGCGACCAACAGGGCTGAGGCTGAGGAGGCTAATTATGGCAAGGCAACCGCTACTGCTCTTTGTGCATCAAAGAGGAAATTATCTGCCAGAACTACAAGTGCTCTACGATGGCACCCTACAATGGCTGTCATCCCAATTTTCCGAAACGGTCAAAGTGAGAGCATGGACCCTACAATATGATTATCATGCGCAGTATGCACACAATCTGGAGTATGTTGCATTTTAAGACACCAGTGCCTCGCATTGCTTCGTTAAAGTACACGTCCACGCTGACATGCCCTCTCTTAGGACCACTCTGTGCCCAAGGGAGGGCTGTCACAGCTACCTCATCCAATACCGGTGGACAGAATTTGAGACAGTCTAGAAGTGGAAGAAATCCAACACTTGAAAAGCGCCCAAGAAGTTCGAGACGACAGAAAGAAGATTGAAGATTTACAAGAATGCATTAAAAGGTCCAATATGCACGGAAAGACAGCAGTGCATTGTGATTACACCTCTGACCAGATTTCAACACTTTGCCACGGACTTATTATATGCGAGGCCGGTTACATTGCTTGCCCGGGTACCGGCTTCCTAGCCAGAGTCTGCGGGGGCGACTGTGAAGGGGTTCGTGGAGGACTGGCAGGCTGTAGCTGCGGCGGCAAGCGAGCAATGATACTGGCGTTCGGATTCATCGGGCTTGGGCCTGGTGGACTATTTCTCCTCTCTCGCACTTCAGCCGCAGAGTTGCTCCTCCTGCGGGAGGCTGGTGGAGTAATGTTTGGGCGCTGCTGAGGACCACCGCCGTATGGGCCAGGGGACATGGAGCGTTGACCGTAGAATGGTCCTGGTGACATCAGTCTAGGAGCTCGGTTGTAAGGGGCTGGCGAGCCACGACCGCTGGCGGGCGAGGCAGGTCGTAGTTGTGGTGAGCCGCGCATACCCGGCGGAGGTGGTCCACGCGGTACAGGTCCACGTCCATTACCGGCAGGACGAGGCTTAACGGGACGGGTTGAAAGACATGTACGGGGAGCCACGCCTTGCTGAGAGCGGTCAAGGCGAATGCAAAGCGCCTAACAAGGTGTTTAGCAGCTGTGAAAGTTGGGCCGGTGAGAAAAGGAGGAGACTTACCCAGCCATCATCATATTCGTGGAGCAGTCTGACTAGTTGCCCAGCGCGAAGCTCGATCTCGTCGTCCATTGAGGGCATGAAATCCAGCTGCACGCGATGGACATTGGTAGGTGACGGTCCAGTGGCTGCGGCACTAGAGGATATAGAATTCATGCTGAACTCCGTGCCAACGGGGCTTGGCATAGAACCCTCCATCGGATACGGTGGTACATTAGTCGCGTGGCGATCTGCGCTCGGTGTAGTCGGACCTGGGCCATTGCGGTGTTGTGCTGCATTGGCACCTACAGCGCCAACTGCTAGGCCTGTACCTGCAGCGAGAGCGGCTAGGTCTGGGGTAGATGGCCTGATGGAAAGCGGTGCAGGCACTTGAGCGGCAGGAGGTGAAGAGCCGAGTACAGGGTCAGTTTGGGGGAAGTGGTCCGAAGTCTCTGCATGGTTTCCAAACGGATTCGCTGGATTGTTGGCCTGGTTCTGAACAACGCCATTCTCCGCCGCACCATTGGTCTGGGGTGCATTGGAATTGGACCCGATTGAGTTTATCCCCAAGGCATTATCGTGAGTTGCGCCTGCGGTCATTTCCGGCAAAAATTGAGTTACTGGTCGCAGACTCAGGCGAGGTGCAGTAGAAGCGGTTCTGGTGCTCCTTAAGCTTGGCTCACGCGCAGCCGCAAACGCTGCTCCATGGTCACCGAAAGGATTCTTTTCGTCTTCTGCCTTTTGATAAGCTTCATTGTGCTGTTTCTTCTTGCGGCGGTAACAGAACAGGCCAAGCACCAGTAAAGCGCCTAACCCTAGGATGATCCCGATAGCCAGGCCTGCCTTTGCGCCATTGGTCATTCCATGTGAGGTCGGTTCTGGTACGGCAGTGGATTTGGTGTTTGACGACTGGGTTGCTGATGCGGCTAGGAAGGAGGTCGACGTCGAGGGTACTGTGGGTATAGCTTGCTCCGATAGGACCGAGCTTGAACTGGGGAGGGAGTCCGAGAAAGATTGTGCGGTAGATGTCAAGACTGAGCTCGGTTTCGAAGACTGAGATTTAGGAACGGTCTGGATCTGGATTGACGTGCTCTGTGACTTGAGAATCTGGGCTGATGATGCACTGGATGTAGGCAGCGCGCTCGTTAAGTCCCCCCTTGAAGTGGAAGCAGTTGATATGGTGGGGGCTGACGGAGCTTGGTTTCCAATTACAGGTCCGAGGGTGGTAAAGCCGCCAATGGGTCCATCGAAGGTCGGTGCAGCAGTCACATAGACAACCGACACGATTGACACAATGTCCCGTCCTTGTACTTGATCTCGCTGTGCTCTGCCATTCAATGGGCCATTGACCTCATGACCAGCACGCCGCTCGTGGAGATGAAGAAGGTGATTATGGTGAGGCATATCGGGTCGTCGTGTGAGCGTGACGTCGCGTTGTCGCTCTGGATTCTCTCAGTATCCGCTGAGAGCTACACACTTCCTACCTCGTGCGGTCTGCGGTTCTTTGTGCAAAGGTATAAAATGATTAGATGGGTGGCTGCAATTGAGGTGAAGGAAGGTAGATGGCTATCAACGTGGGTTCTTGCTAGCCTTCGCGAGGAATGTAAACAAGTCTGTGAGGATCGAAGGAGTGAGGTGAAAGGCCAAACGTCGATAAAAGAAGGGCGACGAGTAGCGAGTTCCCAACGGGTGTAAACAGAAAGCGACGACAGTGAGCAATGGGAAGGTGAGCTGAACGAGTGAGTGAGTTGAGTGGGTGAGAGGGAAGGAGAGCGACGGCGATGAGGCATGGGGAGACAGACGCATCGCCTTACCGTCAGTCGCGACACTGTGTTACCGAGACTCTCCCGCGCGGCAGTATGGGGGGCGGGTGGGTGGGGCGCCTTTGATTGGCCGACGGCGCACAATGAATGAAATATGAAATTGGGCTTGCTGGCTTTATTGCCGATCCAGACGAACGCTGGGATGATGCTTGAGATGGGCCTGTCCCTCGGTGATTTTGGTCAGTCCGACCCTCTCATTGGTCAAGCATCGGTTTTGTTCCTGAGCTAACGATTTAATCGAAATTAGCACTCAGGGGTCGCTGCGGCTTGGCAACGCCTGAGGAGCCCTTTCAATATCTGCCATACCCTGATTCTGTAGCTCTCTACTCGTATCTTTACCACTACCTCCTATCTCCAGCCGTCATCGTCTTTCACCGTCAATAGAATATCGAATTGCTACGCCAGTATTTGACGGAGTCAACGGAAAGCAATAGTGGATATGCAATAAGAATCCGTGAAATCGTCGTACATCTATTTGAATTATCCGTGCTCCTCTCCGCAGCAACCAAGACCGTGTCCGGGAAAACTATGGACTTTAAGGCTACTCTACGGAGCAGTGGATACGGAGGTCGAGTACGGACACCTACAGAGCGCAATTGTAGAAAGCAATTGCCCGGAAGTAAGATTCTCGAACCTCATTCTAGTCATCCTAGCTATGTTTGGTCGCATTCTTGCAAGTACATTCGCTCGGACGTACTAATCTCGGCCGTGAGTCATGACAGACCATTTGGTAAGGTTCTTGGGCGAAAACACACCACGTCGTCAAAACTCCGTCAAGGAGAGTCCCTTCCCCACTATCTCTTCACACTCTTATAGTATAACTATTAATATACGGCGGGGAGGCACCACTTCGGTGCGCTGCTAGCCCTCGGCGGACTCGAGAGGAAGGCTGGTCCTCCGCTGCGAACCCGCTACGCGCACTTCCCATGTGGCACCGTAGGCCACTCGCAATATAAGATATCCCACGTACAAACCTGGGTAAATGCATTACATGAAGGACAAAGAGTGAGATCAAATGGCGTCCACCCTGAGGACGGCGCTCAGGTAGCCATGTACTTCCCACTGACCAGCTTCCTCGCCAGTGGTACTTCCTTCCACGACGCACTCCCACTGGCCGCCACACCTTCGTCGGCAAAAGGATCAGCTCCCTCCTCTCGCGCATTGCCACTCTGGCTGAGACTCAATCCACTGCCTAAACCCATTGCATCTTCACCACTGATTTCCCACCGAACTTCCACACTGCCAGGTTTGGCTTCTGACTCCGTCGCGAACCGGGCCAGTAATTTCTGTGGTGCCGCTGCATAGCCATCAAGCGTGATGTCTCCCAATTTCCAGTAAATCATAGATTTCTCCTTGGAAAACGTCCCCGCCGGTTTCGATTGGCATGAGAGCGCTCGGCTATTCTCGACGTTGATCATCACCAGGACGTTCTTGAGTGATACACTTCGTTTGGCGGCAGAGGCAAAGGCCGGATTGAAGTTATAGCTCAGGATCACAGACGCCTGCGTAGGTTCAACCTTCCAACTGGGTGTAAGCACCATCGGAGCATGTGCCGCCAGGTTTGAATCCTCGAGGTGTACCTGGTACTTGAAAGCCACGGTGGTCCGACTGATCTGTGAGAGATTGACGCTGTACTCACCGGACTTTGAAGGAATCTGACTTATGAAAAGTGGATTCGGAGCCACCTTTTCTAGCACAGGAAAGTTCTCCAGCCGGATACTTTCCGTAGCGACCGACAAGGCTGTATCCGTTGGGTTGTGGGCCAATGCAAGCTCGCCGATAACAACAGCTTTAGTCACCTGACCATTTAGGAACCAGGCACTTATTGTTTCAACTACGGAGGCGCCGAGACCAGGTTGGTGCAGATCCGGGTGCCTTACCGCACTGGGTGCGAGACTGGAAAGTGAGTGCGAGGAGCGAACAGATTGAGCGTCAGAACCAGGATGCCCCTCGGTGATCAGGGCCGCTGGTCTGGTCGCAAGCATGGGAGACGCAGGTGCAGCAGGTGTGTCGCTAGGGTCAAAGGTATCAGGTACTGAAGGTGATGGTACAAAAACGGTATTTCTGACGTCCCTGCGGCCTCTGTTCGCATTTGGCCTGCGGGGAGGGGCGATCTGCTGTGCTTGCTGTTCTCTCATGAGCGAGAATACTATCTAGGTGGAGGGTACAATACCTACCGCCCGTAATGTGTTGGCAACGTTGGAAAGAGCCGTTTGTGCGTCACCGTCCTCTTCTCGTATGGGCTCATTCCGAATGTCGAGCTTAAATTGCGGTTGTTCAGTCTCGCTGTAATTTGTCAGCCACTAGGACTACAATGACCGGTTGTACTACCTACCTTGTCATTGCTTCTTGCTGAGCCCGGAAAATGTCATTGTTGGATGATGTAGGTACACTAAACCCTTCAGCATCGCGTTGGACCTGCCTGTGTCAACATTTCTGATGATTCCAAATTTACATGGTAAACTTACCTCTACAGGCCTCTCGACAGGCCTGGGTTCGAGCGATGAAGATTGGGTATCCTCCAGTTGAGCCACTTCCGGCTGTGGTTGGACTCCATTTGGTGTGCCTGGGCCCGGAAAGCGGAGGGGAGCTGGCTCGATCGCATCGCCGTTAGTGTAGTCAGCCCTGCGCCGCGCTTCTAAATTCGATCGCGGAGTCTCGGGTTGCTGTGATGCCGTGTGCTCCTGTCGTGGCGGTGATGAAGCTAAGTTTGTGGCCGATGGATCACGCGATGGGATTGTCTGCATTGCTCCAGAGCTCTCCCCTCGACGCAGTGGATTGAGATTGGAACGAGAGCGCTTCTCTGGTGAAGGTGGCTCCGGCTTCGAACGCGCTCGCCCTATTACAGTGCCTAAGCGCTTGAGACCACTCAAACGTCCGTGTTTCTGCTCTTGGACTTCGCATCATGTCAGCATAATGTGGAAATTTGGTGCGTCAGGCGAGACCCACGAGCGCCGGAGCTTCCAGACCTCCCAGCGCCTGCAGATGACAGCGAGCGCTCACTGGCTCTATCGTCTTGACCTCTTGACGGTGGCGGGGGTGATAAAGTCGCACCCCGGCTCTGCTGTCTGGAAGGCGCTGTCGGTCGAGCCGTACTTGGGATGGACCCTGATATCCTTGCCACGAAAGTCGAGATTTCATCTGCAGTGTCCACATTCAAAAGCGCGTTCAGACAACTTTCGGCCGTGATACGGCTGCGCTCGATTTGATCAACCTCATGCGTCTCGAGTTGGGTCAGTACATCACGGAGATGGTTGACCCGAGTCTCATCAAGTGCTTGGAGCTGCTCGAACACAAATGGTGCCTGTGAGTTCCATTGCTGATTCGCAACCTCTAGATCCGAGTCTGCATGAGCTGTCCTTCCCGCCTTTCCACTCTTTTCCTTGATTTTGTCTGACTTCTTCTGCGCAGCCTCGACCTCCCTCGCCATTGCAGCTAGGTTGCCCTGTATAGTGTTCATCGACTGCATCTCTCTGTTCTTAGTCTGGTATTCCCGTAGTGGGCGTTCGACATCTGCTTCGATCTTTTGAGCGAGCAGGTTGTGGGACTGCGCAAGAGAATCGGTGGAGCTGACGATGCTCTGCCATGGCGTTTGGAAGATCCTAGCGGAAGTGAGCCGTTGTTTCGGTCAACAGATACTAGATGTCTTGTACCCAAGTTCCGGAGATGTTTCCTGCTGTCGTCTCCCTGCAAGCTTCTTAAGGCCCTGTACATAGGCTTCCTCAACCCGCCGGCGCTCCTGATGTATGTATCAATATACATGAGGACGAAGATAGAAGGTGGTAGCATGGTACCTGTAGCCAATCTGCGATATCCGCATTGATCTTCCCAATAAGCCTGACACGGTCATTTACTACGGCGACCGCCTGGCTCGGTTGGAGAGAGCCCTACCGACCAGTCAGCGGATGCGCACATGGTATGTACGAACAACGGTCAACATCAGACTCACGTACCAGCAGAGCCGGATATTCTTGGCGTTGCATGTCCATGATGAATATACACTATACAGCTACCCCAAGCAAGAGCAGCAAGCGCAAGAATCAAACATGCAAAGAAGCAAGGCTATCATCACGGCGCGGACCGGAGATATTGCGGCTGCGATGCGAGACGAGCGAGAAGATGCGATCGCGGCACGCACAAGGTAGTGGGCCTTCGGCAGCAGAATGTTTCGATACTGGTTTAAGGTTGTAATACGGAATACCGTACGCGTGCCCAGGGTAGCCATAGTGCCAAGTTAGCCTGACCTCGAACACAGATAATGACGGTACGGTACATTACGGGGCAAGCGCATACAGAGTGAGAGACCGCTCTGAACGCATATGTTATACGTGGTCAACCATCGGTATAGCACCTAGAAGCCACTTCAACCGACAAAGCAAAGCGCCCCCAGGCCTTCACGGTGCATATCTGCTGGTAACGGCAAGCGCCTCAATAGCGTCTCGAACCACAATGATGGTGCCTTGCTTCCCTTCATTCGTCACCTCTTAAGCGTGCACGCTTTGGTTTTAATTTATGCCGTATCCTTTTGTTGGTTCCGTCTGGGAGAAAAGCCTTGTGGTTGCCCACGTGACCTTCTGCAGTTCTGTTGGTTTGAAGCCAGCATCATGTCACTCCAGCCATGGCATTCTCAGTTGAGCTTCTCCGACCGGCTTTCTGCCGTTATGAAAATGCAAGTCAACCCCGAGATCCACATACATGTATTCATACCCTAGACACAAGCAAAACTGCAGTGTCCCTGTGTCTTCAGAACAGCTACTCACTCACGTGTTCTGTTTAGTACAATGTCGTATAGATTTTCATTCCCATCTTCTTCCGCCTTAGAAGCACAAACTAAAGCGAAAGAGTTGGAAACCAGCGCTTTCAATCACGCTTCTTCTCTCGTACGTGCCTTGCTCGCGGAAAAGTCGTGCCGTATGTTTGAAGGTGCTCACTAGCCACAAAGGAAGAATATAATCAGTCATGTCAAGAAGCTGTGGAGCAATTCAAAGTTATCCCTGTTGACAGGATGGAAGAACAATCCTCCAACGCTGCTATTGATGGTACGAACACAAGGGGAATGCAGATGGGCTCTTATACAAACGCAACGTACCACAGAAATGGTCTCTTTTCGACCGTATACAAAGCCACTGGGATCGACAACCAACTTGTAGCTCTCAAACTCACCACGCCCTCCCAAATGACTGCCCCTCACGATTCGGTCCGCGAAGCCCGAATCCTCGCAAAAGCATCCAGCACACACGTTATCCCCCTGCTTTCGACTTTTCGCCAAGCTGGCGGCCATTTTGTCCTCGTATTTCCATTCATGCCCTGCGACCTGGAGCAGCTCCTCCACCAGCACGCTTTAACTCTTGCACAGACTTCCGCTCATCTTCATGATCTATTCGCCGCTCTGTGTCATATACATTCCCTGAGTATAATTCATCGTGATATCAAACCCTCGAACATCCTCCTGGCATCGCCATCGGGGCCGGCATACCTTGCTGACTTCGGTATAGCCTGGATGCCTGGCGACGAGGGATCCGAGCCGGTGGACAGCAAGATTACAGATGTAGGGACGACTTCGTATCGACCTCCCGAGCTTTTGTTTGGGCATGCCGCTTATGATGAGAGTTTGGACATGTGGGCCGCAGGATGTGTCGTTGCAGAAGCGGTAACACCCAACGAATCTAGCCTCTTCGATTCGGGACCCTTGGGCAGTGAACTGGCCTTGATTCAATCCATCTTCCAAACATTGGGAACACCAACCTTGTCAGTATGGCCAGTATGTCCCGTCAGCCGATTGCTATCCAAGCTAGATACACGCTAATCATGATATCAGGAAGCTGCCGTTTTCCCTGACTGGGGCAAGATGGAGTTCTACAAGTTTCTCCCAAAGCCATGGCAGGAAATCCTACCCAATGCCCCTGAGGATGCAAGGGATCTAGTCAGTAAATTGATACGATACCAGAGCAGTGATAGAATGAGTGCAGCAGCTGTGCGTGATTTCCACCTTTTCTGGGAACGCTATGCTGATATCTCATAAGGTTTTGAGGCATCCATACTTTAATAGCACACAGCCCCGAAGACTCGAATAGTATACTGAGCCACATCTGGACCAGCTGTGCTATCGGGGAAAAGTCGAAGTGCGCTGAGGGAATCGGTACCTGTTTGGTAGGCCTAAGAAAGCTAGAAGAACATCAGTCTAAATATCACAAGGTAGGGACCTGAATAGTTGTACGATCAGCCATGCATTCAAATAATTTGCATCTATAATACTAATTCATATGTAGGGGACATAGCAAGCTCAACAGCTCCACGGCGATCTATCAACGGCATTGGGCACTTACCAGAACGGGCGATGATCATATAAAATGTGAAAAAGGAACAGTGATATTGACGACCTCATCGCTTTGACGATGTAATCCTACCCTAACACTCTCCAAACACCTCAACACGTCAATCTGGTGGCAATGTGTAACGCGACATCTTGTCCATCAATCCACGAGCTTTCAATTCCACAGTGTGAAGATTGAGTTTCAACCGGTGGTTGTCTCACGACTTCAAATACACTCGACAAGCAGACCCCAAGCATATAATTCCGTCACTTTCGTCCTTCCGGTGCAAGAGGCTACCATTCGACTCTCCCTCCCAATCATCCCCTGCGCCCATCACCACGACCTATAACCTCCCCACCATGACCAACAACGCGACTCCACCCCCAATCACCAACCGCCACAGCCGCAAGATCTGGACCGCCACCGAGGTCGACTACCTGTGCTGTCTCAAAGTGCACACCACCCTCACCTACGCCCAAATCAACAAACTCATTCAGCAAAAGCTCGGCGGTGTGCCGGTCAAACATGACGTCGTGCGCTACAAGATCAACGTCCTGAGCTGTCGCCTTCCACCCACGCAAAAGGGCCGGAGGGTAAAGACTCTGGCGGTCGATCCGCGATGGTAAGTCATGGTTCGTGCTGCCAGTCGATCGTCAAATAGACGACTGAAACCAGGTCTCTAGGTCACACTTCTCATCTCTTTCAGCCTCGTCGCTCGAAGTGCGACGCATCCTTCGTCACTGCGGCATCACGGGCATGTGGGCCGGTCAGCTGATGGAGGACTACCTCTGCGTATTGATGATGCATGGTGATATCCTCGACGGCGAGGTCGCCAGACGCGTCAACAAGAAATTCGGTTGCAATCTGGAGGCCGATGAGATCAAGCGGTGGTATGATGCGGTGGAGGGTAAGGCGGAGGGCAGCTGGGGCTGGTTCAACGGGAAGGCAGATGACGATGTGGAGGTCAGAGTGATCTTGACCCATTGCGGGTTGTGAGGGGCGTTCAGAGGTTCATGGGTTGGTTGGGTCGCTGTGGGGTTCAATTGATGCGCGATGGTGTTTAATCAGGCGTGGACGAGGCACAGCAGAGTCAGCGAACACTGGCGATACTGCATGAGCATGTCTGGTCTCTGCCACACCATCTGCTAGCATTACTGTAAGTATGCTACCGTGCTTTTCCATGGTGATAGATACATCGATATTCCCAATGCAAGACGATCGACGGAATGAGGTCTTACACAAAGATTGCAAAACCGTTCCGTATAGCTACAATCCGAGGCCCTCGAGTACACGGAGCGACCAAGGTCATCTAGTACGGGTACGACCTGACTTCATCTTCCCTTTCCACATCCAACCCGTTAGCAACCTGCTCCTCGTGCTTTCTGTCGAGAAACTCTAGAAGAACATCCTGATACCTCTCCCTCCCCTTGTATCTACTCACGTCATCTCCCCAGCTCCTCACTGCACTTGCCAAGCGTCCAGGTACATAAGGTTGTTCCGCAATCTCCGTGATTGGGTGGAAATACGTCCTGATCGTAAACACCACCCCTCCACTTCTAGGCAGCCTCCGTAGGCTTTGCCGCTCACTGCGGAAATAATGATGTGCAATAGCTTTGTTCTTCTCTGCTGTAAACCACCCAGCGCCATCACTGTCTTCATCACCAATGCTATGACTCCAGGCCAAGTCGTCATCCACCTGGATGAAATAGTTATTTCGCAGTACGGGACCATTTGGTTGCACGCGCCGGAAGAAATTCATCATGCCCTTCTCAAGCTTCTGCTTGAAGCCAGGCACATCCCCTGACGTGTGAATTTCGGAGAGCGGCATTCCGAATTTGTCTTCGAGACGCCAGAAACCTGCAAGGAGAATAGCACCAGCAAGAAGATAGTACTGGCCATCGGGCTTCTCGAACATTATAGCCAGGTCATCCTGTACCATGCGTGCAGCCATGGCCATGGGGTCTTCTATCAGAGGACGCTCGACAATGTTGAACGATTCACCGGTGAGGAGGTTATCCATGCCCACAGAGGTCTTCCGATAGAGTGATGGATAACGCTGGGGAAGGTAGTCGCAACTATTGAACTTGACTGTCAGTTTGCGGAGTTTTTTGGGAACAATTCCTTACTCACAACTCTTCTAAAAGCTCTACGGCGCCATCGAAAGCTTCTGGCGCCGTCTTGCAGCATTTCGAACCGCGTTCGGATATCCGCCGGGCTTTGTCTGCGTGGTATTTCGGATAATGGTTGTCCAGTTCTATCCACTCATCCCATTTCATGGTCCGCAGCCCCATCGTAATGTGGTATGGACCATGCCTGAAAGGCCTATAAGGTAACGGGTCTGTTTTATGGACATCCCAACCCGGATAAGGTACAGCTGCGGGGCGTTTGAAGTCAGATGGGATCCAGACTCCTAGCGGTCTATCGGGGGCTTTGAAAGCACCCGGTTTTTTTTGAGCAGGTTTCTCGAGGTCTGGGGAGGCAGCTCTTCGAGAAGTCGACTTTCGAAGTTTGCTTATGACAGCGAACAAGAGCCAGATTGATAGTAAGGCCACCAGGAGTCCATAGAACACCACCTTCGGCTGTTCTGCCACTCCTGCCCTCCAATGCTTGAAGTGCAGATAAGGGGACTGTAAGAGTGCAGATGTGGACGCTTGCAGGACCTCCATTGTGGCTTCAGTCTCCGGGCGCGTCGATGTTGCGGTGGAGGATGTTTAGGATGGCAGAGGAAAGAGGAAAGAGCGGTATAGTCGGTGGTGACTGACGACATTTCGTCGTCGGGTAGGGGTGGCCATTTTTGGTATTTGATGGGGGAGCGAGAGGGGAAGCGCGTGGGGTTTGGGGGGTAGCATAGTCGATTACAGTTACACCAAGCATGCCGGGACGCCCACCAGGGATGCGCACGTCTGCAGGCACCAGTTCTTTTGGTGTCGATATCGATGCCGTATCTCGGCCATGATCGTGATTGGCCACCGAAGCAACCTTTTCGACGGAATTCTTGCCCGCGTCGGGTTAAGCGGTCCTCTCAGCCTTCAATGTCTAGTTTCGGCGCCTGGTAGCCGCGGAGAAAGGATTTTCCGATCCGCCTTGTCAGGATTGGTTGGAGTATAAGGCTGGCCATTTTCCTTGGCGTACCTTCTCCGGTCCTCGGTTGAGCAGTCCTGAGCGCTCTCTCCATGTTTTCCGCGCATAGACATAGTGACTTTACTGTGCCAAAGACCGTTGTCGCAGCAAGCAATGACGGCCCCATTGCCTACGGAAGCGCTCCGGGATAAAGTCCCAGTCCGGAATCCAGAAGAGTCGGCCGAAGAGACTTGTTCGCGTCGTGTCTAGGAAGCTGTGGCACTGCAGTTCTTCCCATGTCTTGCTGTCCAGGACGTACTGAGGTTCCAGAGCAGAGGCTTGCGATCCGGGGAAATAAGAATCAACAAGAAACATGCAGTGATTGACGTCAAACTGCGCATGGTCAGCAGTGCATTAGTAAAGACGGAGCAAAACGGGAGTAAAATCACTCACATATTTCCCAGGGTCCGCCATGTTCTGGTCGTTCATACCAGGCGGTATGAGCCATGTCCCGGAAAAGAAGCCAAACCCGATCTGGGCCTCGTTGAACTCGCCAGGTAGTAGCCCATCGAAGTCGCTTTTGACGAACTTGGCTCGCATGCCGTTGGGTAGATGGTACGAGGATGGAAACCGGTACCATTCTTTGCCAATGCAAACTGTTCGTTCAGCTTTTGCGATCCCAGGCTGCCGAAGGGCATCGTATACTTGAAGAGGGGCACGGTAGGCAGTGATAAGACCTATTGTCCTTAAGACTCCGGCATCAATGGCAAGAATAACAAATACGCTCACAAAAGCGAGTCTGATTTTCGCCGGGATCTTGCTCATAAGGCCCTGGGGATCGGATGAACCGACAAAAGAGAGAACGATGTGCAGTGCCATGGCTGCATTGAGCCCAAGGAATGGGTATGCAGGATACATAAACCTTTCCTCTTTGTGCGCTTGAGCAGAGAAAACAGCGAGCCAGAGGTAGAACGGGAGGGTAAAAACCACACTTCGCAGGAGCGTTGCCTTGGTCCTGGTCGGACCCCGGATCAGACGTTGCAGGGCTAAAAGTGGGGCCGCGGCCATGGCAAGAAGGAACCAGATATTGAAATTCAGAAGTAGGTTACGGATATAGAAATCCCATGGCTCAGTGCCAAATATACTGGGACCCCGGCCAGATCCAGCAAAGATATTGTACGAGACAATCCGCCAAGGCACGACCACCACCTTGTGATAGAAGAATGTGTCAATCGCCACCTGCAGAGCCTATACGTCTCAGTTAGAGATTGCAGTTGCAGTGAAACGTGGAAGCATGATCTTACCAAGACTAACAAGGACCTCACAGTCCCATCCAGGAATCTACGAAACACTTCAATGCCTTCCCTAGTAAGGCTGGCAAGTATGAGCTCCTCCGCTATAAATGGCATGATCAGTGCCGTTGCAAAAGGCCAGCCAATGATGCCTCCAATGCCAAACCACATGATCCCCTGAGCAGTCTTTGGCCCGCCAGACCAGTCCATGAAAGCTGACATTCCGAGCATGGTGGTATACATGGAGAAGCTTGAGGGCAAGTACGCGGCCGACGCATGGAACATGCCTGGGCTTGTGATTATAGCGATCAAGAAAATAATGCCAACCCTGGGATTGAGGGTTCGCGATATGGTGGCGAAGAGGCGTGATTCGCAGATAGCACATGCGAATGCAAGGACCGAGCGTATAAAGTAGAATTCAAAGATTTTTGTCCTCGAGAAAATGGAAGCAGTCTTGCCAATGATGGCATGAATGACGATATACAACCAGCTGCGAATGCTGTATTCTGGTGAATACTCCCAGGTTTGCAGACCGTACCCATGATTGAGATAATGGGTCGGCTCCCAGTAGTTGAAGACTTCATCACAATCCTGAATCGGAGTGTACGCGGCCGCGAGCAGATTAACAAAGAGGAAGGCATAGAAAGCGGTGATCGGATCGATCAGAGGATGGTCTGAAGGCCTCCGCAATGGGCTGGGTGATCTTTCGTCTTAGCTGATGTACTTGGAATTTAAGGGGGAGAACATACCCCGGATTTGCAGCAGGGGTCACACCACTCCGGCGCACGCCGTTGCCTTTAGGTGTCGTACTCATCGATGCAGAACAGTGCAGAGGGAGGATGGAGAGGCAGTGCACTTGGAGTACAGCTTAGTCGAGCTTGAACTCAAGCTTGTGCCTGTCTTTCTTCACAGGGCCACGCCAATGTAAGATACGAGTACCAACGCACGCGACGGTGCCCAAGTTTTCGACGCTAACGTAATCTTACGTCTAGCGGCGCTGGAAGTCGGGGGTTATAGCTCCGAAGCCCCGGACCGAAATCATGTTCGAGCAACTTTTTGGAAGCTCGAGCATCAAGGGTAACAGGCAGTGCAGGGCCTGTCAATACCTACCTCTCTGAAAGGTATTGGCGGCAACAACTGATGATGGACAGACGAAGTCGGTGCTGTGGAGAGAAACGCGATAGATAATGGATCTCAACGGTGATGCGCACACGCACCACACAGATCTCTTCGAGATTCCTCCGGCGAAGAAACCGCGTTTAGAGGTTGCAGACACAGCAGCGTCAACGGAGAGCACAATACCCATGGACGATATGGATGATATCTACAACACCCCGCAAGCCTGCGGTAGCCCTCAGCGGGACGAAAGGCCCTCTGCAGCACGTACGAGCGAAGAACAGCCACCGTTTGCTATCCAACCTACATTCAACCTACCTGGTCTGGGTATGGCGACTGTGATCCCTGCTAATGGTATGCGCAAGGAAGAAGAAAGTGCACTTTCTGAGCAAGTACATGTGGAACAAGAGGAAGAACCAGAACATCAAGATAACTCGCTTTTGACACAAAGTGCCACCACAAGTGTAATGGCGACCGGGCGGGAGCTTCAGGAGGACTTGCTGGGGTCTGGGGATAGTCTATCTGTGGACATTGGAGACACTACATCTACACGTGTACTCAGGGAATCCACGTCAACGCCTAATCCAGACGTCGTTGAAGGCAAAACGGCCCTAGCAAGAGGAGGTGGGGCAAATGGCGAGAAGCAAGCAAAGGCTATCACTGGGCCATCTGGAGGACAAGAGCTAGGGATTGAAGAGGGCATTGATTCGAAGGCTACTCTGCAGTCGGATCACCTTGAAGAAGCTACAGTACCGGAACACGTAGCTATCGGCACGAATGTGGCTGCGGGCCCTCTGGAAGCGGTGAACATAGTGGAGACAGCCACGATTGCCAACACTAGCACGACGGCGCAGGCTTTAATACACGCGAGTAACTTATCAAAACAAGCAGTTCTGCCAACTCCGGTAAACCAAAACGCGATGGCTAAAGGGGTCGAACTTTCGAGCTTTGAGCAAGCCGAAGTCAACCAGACCAATGCAGATCCCGAATTTGAACTTGACTCCTCCCCCATTGGTTCATCTTCTTCAGACGTTTCGTCCGACTCGTCTTCTTCCGATAGCGACGATTATGAGATGTTAGATCCCGAAGAGCAAGCGCGCAGACTTATGCAGGAAGATGGTGGTTCAGACGATGAAGCCGGCAAGAAAGGTGGCAGTGCCCTTGGCGGAGGTCAGTTGAGGACACTGAATGAAAAGCCGGACGAGGAGGTGCAAAAACCGAACGTAGTGATCACACCAAATATGAAGATCGAGGAATTAGGGAATGTTGAAAACTTTGTGGAGAATATAGTCCTAATCAAAGCGAAAACGTCCGGAGAGTATCAGGTTTTGGAGACAGGATCAGTTCTCTGTTTGGAGGACCGTACTGTAATCGGTGTGGTTGCAGAGACTTTAGGAAGGGTACAACAGCCGCTATACTCGGTGCGCTTCACTAACGCTACTGCTATATCGGAAGCCGGGATCGATAAAGGTACGCGGATATTCTATGTCGAACAACACTCCACCTATGTCTTCACGCAGCCCCTCAAGGCTTTCAAGGGTTCCGATGCCTCGAATCTCCACGATGAGGAGGTCGGAGACGACGAGCTGGAGTTCTCCGACGATGAAGCAGAAGCAGAGCACAAGCGTAGGCTGAAGATGCAAAGACAGGCACGACGTGGTGGCCCAGGGGGCATAAGAGACGGTGGCTCGCGGGGGAACCATAGAAATGGTACGAGTCGGCAAAGCAGACCTGACGAGGTCCCCTTGAGTTACGATGATGCGGTAGATGGCAGTCATTATGACGATAACAAGAACTGGAACGACGATGAGCTCTATACCCCCCTGGCCCGCCCCTCTAACCTGCACGAGATGATGGCACAAAGGGGGCCTCCTTTGGAAGGTAGATCCCCTCGCGATGGTGGTGATAGAGGCATACGTGGTGGTCGAGGCCGAGGTGAGCGGAAGCGGGGGCGAGGTGACCGTGGAAGAAGCCATCGAGGCGATAGAGGTGACCGAGGAGAGAGGAGGAGCGGCAGCGATGGGAGGGACTATGTTGGTCGCAACGACGGTGGTGGCCAGCACCCTCGTGAAGCGGACGGGCGACGCAGTGGCATGCAGCCGCAGAACACCTATCATGATCCACATTCTATGCCTCCAGCACAATCAACAACGGTACACAGCTCATCCTTCGCACCACATGTCTATCAACCTCAACATGCGCAACAGTACTCACAAACACCGCCGCAACCTCCATATACTTCGCAGCCGTACCCACAACAGCAGGCGCCACAGCAAGCGTACCACCCTTACCATCAGGGTTACGGCCATGCGCAACAGTACCCTTCCCAAGAGCCGTATGGCCAACACCCAAATCCGCCACCCGCCGCTCCGAACAACGGCATTCCCGCCGGCGCGTTCGTCAACCCTGCCTTCTTCGGTAATCTCCACCAACAGCCTACAATGCACCAGCAGCACTGGATGTCACAACTGGCACAGGCTCAACCTCGGCAAGGGAGTTACAGCAATGGACCAGCGAGGATGTCACCCGAATCTGATGCGGCGTTTAGAGCTGCGCAGGACCGGTTGAGTGTTTTACGTCAGCTGTCGCAGGGGTCAGGACCTCCTTCGTAACTGGAACATCAGAGTTTGCCGTGCGGTGTACAAAAGCATTGTATTAGTAGGTGGCGTGGCATTTAGCGCTTCGGATTATGAGCGTCAGTGGCCAGACGGTTTTAATTGCATACCGGGCATGGCAAGAATAGCGTCATGATCACAACATGGAACATGAGTCCCGCAGTAATGCTAAAGCTAGCCCCGTGGGAAGGTTTCGTAGGCAAACAGACCAGGCCAACCCTCTACCGTTCCCACCCTGGAAGCGGTAACACCTGCGATCAAATCCCCAACGGATACCAGTCTTCTCCAGTTCTATCACTCTACCACCCACGTGGGTCAAGACCACCACAAGTCGTCAAACACCACCAAGCGCTACTTTCGTCATCCCGCCATCGTACGCCACGCCCGCCCTTTTGGTGATACGTACCATGTGAAGTGACATAAGCCGGGACTTGGAACTTCACCAAGTTTACCTCGGTGAGCATCAATGATCGACTCTAGAGAGAATCCTAAACCTACACATCGCACAAACATCAGACAGATCGCATTTGAACTGCTGCTGGCTTCCATTGAGCCACCGATCGGCCGGCAGCGAATGGGCTTAACGATCGAAAATGCCGTGGCGGACCGGCACTCCAACGCGCATCAAAAGAGAGCTCGATACTCGTAGCACCCGATCGGGATAGTTCACAGAGTAGTAGAAGTGGGCTAACAAGCCATCACCGCAAGCCTGATCCACAAGGCCAGGCATCGGACGGGGCTGCCACCTCAGACCACGCTCTTCGATCGAGTCCGATGCGCCTGCGTCGCCTCGTCAACCTTCGCCTTCCGCCACGTGCAGTCTTCGGCAAATTCGCAGATCCGGCACTTGTATGCCTCCTCGATGCATACGCCTTGGGCTTCTCGCTCGCCCTTCCACCAGCTCAATTCGTCATCAAGGTAAGTCTGCATCACCTCCGAGTCATACAGGAAAGTCTTGATACCGAGTATCGAGCCGTCAGCTTGATCGCGGTACTCGGCTTTCAGCACGTTGCCGATGCTATTGACGCCAGCGGGCATGGTTCGTCGAAACTCTTGGGTCATGAGGCTCCAGAGCTGACGAATGGAGTTGTGACCCAGGAGGAGCTCTACGGAATCTTGACTGGAGACGGGGAGATCCTGGCTGTCGGCGGGATCGGAAGGAGCGTCGTAATAGACTTCGTTGACGCCACCAACCTGAGCGACGAATTCATCGCTGAAGGACGCAGAGGCATCGAGCCCATAGCGATTGAAGAGGACGTCGCTATTGACCTTGTCAGTAGCCAGGTCGGATAGCAGACGGTGATACAGCATCAGTTGCATGAGTGTCGGACGGAAGGAAGCCCCTTTCGGTATCGACTTGGCTCCACGTGTCTTGACATCTGTCAGATAGATTTTGGAGGTCTTTTTAACTAGTGATCGCAAGTTTCTGATGACTCCGTTTTTGGAGTCCTGACCACCGTTCGATTTCAAAAAATTCGTGATGGATGGCTGATCCGCTGGTGGAGTTGATTTGCTGGTCTTGCCATGGGCTGTCCTTGCCGTAACCTCCTCTTCTAGCTCTCGATCCGGACAGATGTAGGATAGCTCATCGATAATCCCGTTCACCACTAATCCATCGACCACACCCCATACTTCCAACTCCCTGGTCATGCCTGTTTCCCTAAGTGTCTTCAGGCCCTGTATGATGTTCCATATCCGCAAACCCCAGGCATCCTCTTTGCTCTGAATGTCCACAGCCACAGTCCGATGAACCTGGTCTTCTAGGGTCTTGTGGACGGCGCTCCCTTGCTTCATAGCCGGCGTACGACGCTTCCGGCCATGCTTTATAAGAGTGTACCAATACTGCAATTCGCACCAGGACGGCGATATCAAATCGGTGACTGAAAGCGCTTTCTTCGGTGCGCTACGGAAGCGCTCTAACGGTGAACGGGTATCAGGCCCATCGGTCTCTTGCCCTGGGTTCGCTTCGACAGAAACTGATCGCTGTTTCTGGGCACGACTTTCGGGGCTTTCGACTAATCGCTTGACTGTCAGCCAGCTCTGCCGTAGGCCAGCTCGAATAGCTTACCAATCGTGGTGCTGCTGCCGTCGTCGAGCTCAACCTCGACTGTGATGGCCTGAAAGGTCTTGGATTCTTGCCACGAAGTACCCTCAGGCCGATTCCGTCGCTCCTGCCCCAGCATACGAGGCAACCTCGCGCTTCTTGGGCCCTCATCATCTTCAATGTCCTTTACGACAGGCTTGGGGTCAGCACCGGGCTCTGTGGGTAGCGTTGACAGCAGCTGGTCCAAAAGGCCTTCCTCGTCCGATGTGAATTCGGATCCGTAATCGCTACTGTCGACCAACTGTTCAGTTGTTCGGGCATGGGTGCCCTCCATGCTTGCGAGTTAGTCCATGTTGTTTAGTGGGAGATAAAAGCGGTACCTCATAGCGTCATGACTCGCTTCACGGCTCGAAGGCCAAGGCTGAGGCGCCGAAGTCGCCAGCCAAGGATCTAACAAATGTTGCGCTGAAGACGGGATAGGAGACGAAAGCACAACAGTATAAGGTATAGGTCCTGTCGTTGGAGAAGTGTCAATGCAATGCGTCTACATTATGCCTATGTAATTGTAACCGCCAGTCTATTCTATCTCTTCAGTCTAAACTCTATCTATAGTCTAGTGACCATAATATTGAACCTTTTCAGTTGAAATGCATGAAGTCAGGGCGCTACGCTCGCTTTCTCAACGTCCAGACGTCCATTACTCGATCTCAAGTACTCCTATAAGTCATCTTCGACGGGATTCAAATCCCATGTTCCCGTTTTATATCTCCGCGAAGGCGCGACCGAGGCGACAGCTTGCAATCTTCCCAAGTTGAAGAAAGGCAACCCCGGCAGTATTTGGTGCAGAACGTGTTCTAAGCTCATACCTATTGGCAGGGATTCGTTCTCATGCAAAGGCACGCTTTTCCCGCGACTGATATCTTCGGAAGAAATCGCTGATGTTGCAATACGCTGGATTTGTCTGTCATTCGGGTTGCGTGCATACCGCAGACAGGCAGGGAGTGACCAATGCTGAAACATCCCCTTTAGCTTTGATCTCCGTACATACTGGCCTCATGTGTTAACGTTGATGGCACCATCACGACCGGTTGCAGCCGCTTGGCCTTCGCCGGAGTGTCCTCCAGGACACTTCTCTGCTCTCTCCTCGTCCACAGCACGCTGGTTGAGCCAGGACAAGTAAGACTGCCACCCAATAGCTATCAGACCTAATGGAGAGTGAGCCCTTGTAGTAAAGAAACAATGTTTTGTAGTGGACTGACCAGCGAAGAGAGCACGGTACTGCGGATGAATGTAGGTAAAGCTAAACGCAGTGACCGCAGGCCAGAGCTTGCACGAGTTCATAAAGCTCACTGGCACCGTCCGCTTAATGCGCTCCCAGGCTTCTGCAAAACTGTCCCCTGATAACAATGCTTGCATGCCAAAGAAATAAGTATTGAAGAGAGGCGCGAAAACGATCTGATTGACGACAACTTTGGTAGCCAATGATGACACCTTGGAGGAGTAATTGAATGATCGTCCAAGATACATAAACCTGTTATCTTGTAAGCCCCGCCTCTGACGAAGAGAGAGACCCGCACAAGTCATACCAGTTGTAGGAAGGTATGGAGGAGAGCCCTCCGATGACTACATTGCGTACGGTTCTCCAGGGATTGTAATCTTCACCCCCGATGGTCTGTGCCGAGAGATCTCCGCAAAAGTAAATCACCACCGAAGTGCAGAACTGAGTTGCATACGTTCTCTGCTTTTGCGCGCGACCATAGGCATTAACGACCTTCGATACCGGGCCCAGTCGTTGCCAAAGTGGTTGTTGCAAAATCGTATCCGGAGTCGGTATCGTCCTGCCTGATGTAGCCTCTCCCGCCGACTCGACGTTAGGCTTTTCGACAGCACTCGACTTTGGCCGCTTCGTGAGGGACGAGACTGACTGCTGTTTCCGTTGAGCTGCCCGGCGCAAGGTAAGCCGGCCAGCGGTGCAAGCAAAAACACTCATCTTGAGTGTGGTAGCAAATTCGAAAGATCGTTCAGATGGTGATTTCCAGGCTGACGATCGGCGGCTTACACTAGTTCGGCCTCTATCATCTCATGGAGCTGCTTTCGTATCTGATACCTACGTCGGTGATTGTTTTAACCAGACCATGGAATCAGGTCCTTTTGTGAAGGTATCCGTGGTTCTCCGCTGCAGCGCCGTTGTAACGCCGTTGTCGCCTACGGATCAATGAAATTACGAACAACCATGCAATAAACGTATGCCAGAACAAGTTGTGCACAACTAGATTGACCTCCTTCAGTCCTTGGCGGCTACACCACCACACTTTACACAAGACCAAATTATTTGCGTTGGTAGGACTACGGTCAATGATGCATGCAGGTTGGAGAGAAAACGCAGAATCGTATTCTGTCGTCGATTTCGTGCAGTGATCGCCGTCACTGATTAATGTACACTCGCAAGCCGTGCCCTTCCCTGAGCAAACCCCTTGATGAAAAGCAAAAGCACCATAACCTCGCCCCTATGACTTGAGAAATGCCAGAAACCAAGTGCGACTAGCTACCATGACCTCCATAACCGTGATCCATCGCGCCAATGCAAGCCATCGGCTGTGTTGCGTAGTTATGGTAAGAGATGCGTGAGACTAGACGCCAACGACGACTATCTACGAGCGCTCGCCACGGAGACGACGTGCAAGCTGGATGTCCTTGGACTCTGTAGTGCGAAGTTAGTGATGCTCGAAGAACCCAAGGGGTTGAGATAGCGACTTACGGATAGTCACACGCTTTGCGTGGATGGCGCACAAGTTGGTGTCCTCGAAGAGGGAGACGAGGTAAGCTTCGACGGACTCCTGGAGCGCACCGATGGCAGATGACTGGAAGCGGAGGTCGGACTTGAAATCTTGCGCGATTTCACGGACCAAACGCTGGAAGGGCAGCTTGCGGATCAGGAGTTCGGTGGACTTCTGGTAACGACGGATCTCACGGAGAGCGACAGTTCCTGAGAGGTCGTCAGTATGTAATGTATACGTGAGATGACTGTAGGCCAAGAACATACCTGGCTTGTAGCGGTGGGGCTTCTTGACACCTCCGGTTGACGGTGCAGATTTACGAGCGGCCTTGGAGGCGAGCTGCTTACGCGGGGCCTTACCACCGGTTGATTTACCTGTTAAGAAGGCATGTTAGTGATGTTTTATTGATGGAACGGTGTGATCGGGGATGATGTGAGGTGTGATGTCAGGTTGACACGGCGGTAATGTCGCATCACCCCAACGCGACCGACGACGCGGTTAAAGTGGGATGTGAGGCTGCAGTGATGACTTACGTGCTGTCTGCTTAGTACGAGCCATTGCTGATGACTTGTAAGGATGTTTTGAAGGTAGTTGTGGAAGATTATTGATGAGTTGAGGGTGGTGGGTGATGAAGTGGCGAAATGGTTGTCGTTGGTGGTGTGGATGGATGTAAGAGGAAGGGTGGGTTGTAGCGAGAAAGTGGGAATAAGTAGTTTATCGAGAAAGCTGTTGATTTCCAGGCAGCGCGAGCAGGAAGGGCGCTAGCGAGAATGGACTGTTTGATGTGCTGGAAAGAAGACGCCTTTTCGCGAGTTGGTCGGCCTGCCGAAATGTATGGGAGCGAACATCAAAAGCGAAAAAGCGAAAAAGTGAGCGGAACCGCGTGGCCAATGAGAGACGAGGTGCCTGAAGCGAGAGCCTTACCAGCAGAACGAGGGCGCTGACAAGTGACTCCATGACATGATGTGATGCAGTTCGGAGCGCAAATCAAGCACGAACATTACACCGTGGCCGCTACATACAGCAGATGGTTACGATCTCGTCAATGGGAACAACATGTTCCCGATATCTATCAAACGTAAATAATCATTAATCATGAATTATGACTGTTGCAGTACCTGAGTTGCGGTTTTCGGCGCATGGCACTAGTGTTATCTCGCCTCGACTGCTCGAAGTGTCACGCTTCCTCTTGTTGTGGCTCGCTCCTTCGGGCTTAGCCAGTTCCAGGCGTGATTCGGGTGCCAGGCGGGCGCGTTCAAATAGGTCGAGCGACCATTACTCCGTCTTCCTTACAACCCCATCCACCCACTTCGACATCCGCCAACCACTTCGTCCTCTTCCATCTTACCTCATCCACATCCACATCTCCATCACAGCTTCTACAGCTTCCGTCATCTACTTACTACCATCAACATGACTGGACGTAAGTCATCCTCTCCCGTCCTGGTCGCTGCTGTGCCCTTGACTGCTGCGGTGATGCCTTCTTTCGTTCACTGCTTACTGACGCGTCTTAGGCGGCAAAGGTGGAAAGGGTCTCGGAAAGGGTGGTGCCAAGCGTCACCGGAAGATTCTTCGCGACAACATCCAAGGCATAACCAAGCCTGCTATCCGTCGTCTTGCGCGTCGTGGCGGTGTCAAGCGTATCTCAGCTAGTATGTTGGATGCATACTATCCACTGCCACGGTCATCTAACGTGTGTCTGTAGTGATCTACGAGGAAACCCGTGGTGTTCTAAAGACCTTCCTTGAGGGTGTCATCCGCGACGCTGTCACATACACTGAACACGCCAAGCGTAAGACGGTCACCTCGCTCGATGTCGTCTATGCTCTCAAGAGACAAGGACGTGAGTTGCTCTCAGCACTGCGCGCTGCCTATGAGTCATTGCTAATATCCTTGTCAGGCACTCTGTACGGTTTCGGTGGTTAAGCGTGTCAAATCCTTTACATCCTCTTTACGATTTCGGCCTCTTCTACGGCTCGCCACACATACAGCCAAATGGAATGGATAGTCCATTGGTGCGCTACTGGTGCGGGATGACTCAACGGGGTGGGCAACGGTTTTGCGTTCCGGGTTTTATTTGCTTTGTATCATAGGATTCGGGGAGTCAGCGGCCAGCATGGAATGATACCAAGTAATTCCAGCATTCAAACTCGAGGCTTCAAGTCGTTGCAATAAATTTGACGGTGCATGTGATCCGGCTGTAGTGATGTGACCCGTGGTGGGTGGTTTTCATGGTGCAATGCGCCTGGTCTTTCGATCGTGATTTCCACCTTGAGGCTTCCGTCACCACGAACTTGATGCAAGATCTAGTCCAAGTAGGTCCGTCTACGCCGTTGAGTGACCAAGGACTTTCATGATGCGCCGGCATTTATAGGCGGCACCATTGAACCGGTATCACACTGCCTCGGACGGCTCCAGTAGCGATAGGATTGGCATAGTAGCTGAGAGGGACAGGCCGCGTACACTCTGATAAGGTGGGTTGCAGCTACCTTGTATGCCCGGTTGAGTGGTCCTTCCACCGAGCCCGTGCGCCGAGTCTCTATATCGATGTGTTGCGATGCCGTTCACCATACATGTGTGTAAATCCGTATGGAAGCCAATGGCGTAGAAGCCTCTCGACCACTAGCACTAAAGAACAAAAAAAGAAACTAAAATGTCGGTATGTCCTTCTTGGCAGACTTTAGCATCAAAGAGGTTGTGGCGTGGCGGCCATCGACCCGGAGGGTTTGTAAGGCAGATGAGCAACAACAAAGACAGCGGCTTGTTTTGGCTTGAGCATCAAAGACATCTCGTAGACCGAGTGAATCAAGAGAAGATGCAAATCACAATAGAGGCCGTAGCCGCGAAGTAAGCAAGGTCGTCCATTTCCAGTCTCCTGCTGTGTATTTGAGGACATCAAGCATAGAGCCTAAGGTAATCGCAGAGTAATAAAGAATACATTGGTGATAAAGGTAGTACACCGCTTGAGGCCTTCCTCGTTGGACTATGGAAGACAATAAGACACTGCTCCATCGGGTGACGCTAGTACTTTTCATTTTATGGTACGATTGCACACGAAAGAGAACCCTGAAGGTCAGTCGTTCTTTATTTGGGGTTGCCACCGTGTAGAACGTCAAACAAGACCTTTCCTCAACATTACAAGTATAATTGATATCGCCTTCGCCGGCGCACATGCCTGCATATACCTATGTCACGACTAGCAGACTGGATAAAGATAGAATTGTTGTTGATCGCCGTTGTTGCGCAGGTTTGACACTCGTACTTGTCCACGTACACGCTGCATATCTGGGGCTCTCGCCATACGAGTCGAGCTAAGGTATGTATCACTCAAAACGGTCTAACAATAGAACCTAAGCAACCCAAGAACAAAGCGTACGACGATCATGAACCAGGTGCATGTTTCAGATCTGCTTGTGCCAATGGTCCCTGAGAGTGAGGTACGAAGGGCGACGAGCAGATCAGAGCACGAGTACGAGTTCTGCTGGCAAATCATGTCAGAGCTTACGTTAACGATCTCCGGCTGCACAGAAGCCGCAATTGCCGTGCGGGCGTGCTTACGAGCGTGATCGTCGCTGATCGGCAGACGAAGCCTGCCCACCTCGAAATAGCCATCGAAAGTTGTACGCGATGACTTTGCGCGGTACCCGTACGAGCACTCGTAATCGTCCTGGTGAAGTCTACGAAGCCAGTGTTCCCCTCCAAGCCACCCGTCATTTGATATCGTGTGTGTTCCACATCACTCTTGTCATGTACGGCAAATGAGTACATCAGCTTCAGCTTCGATGCGTCGTTGGGCCTGTACGCTCTTCTCCTCTCGTCTAGACGGAGAAACGCAAGTACCCCAAGTGTGGCTTTGCACCGTGGCGCATCCTGCGCCCTGATGCAGTTAGATACCCCGCCCAAGCCGGTCAAGCGCGCACAGCCTCCCAGCCGCCGGGTCTAGAGCGTCGAGATTCCATTCTGGAACGAGTGGAACGATCTCTCCATGCATTCCAAATGCAATCTAATCTTCCCGACAACTTTAAGCAATCCGGGGTCTTCCCGTCTGACAGGTCCATCTGCCAGCCTGCCACGCTGCCGAGGTGCGGCGCAGCAGCCCTTTCCCGTTAGCCTGGATGCCAGTCTCTGAGGCTCTGGCTCTGGGCCTTCATAGACCTCACTGCGTCAGCTTATTCGAACATGCTCAATATCGAATCCCATATCACCGACCACATTATTCTACGGCCGTGTCACAATTGCTGTCGGCGGTGCCGTGGCTGTCGCTCGATCTGCTCCTCTCGTGGGCGGTGAACCTCTCGCGTCTCACCGATTTCGCAACCGTCGAAGCCACCAAAACATCACGGCTGCGAAGGTGGACAGTATATGCGCTGCTGTACGACTCCACACGGAGCACGTAAGCAGCCAATAGATTGTGGAGGCCTACGTAAAACCCTATCGGAGCTGACATACAGGTGCATCCTCGGCGGTGATATATTGTTACGCGATCTCCAGAGGCACCATGGCACCCAACCTGAGGGTGTTGCAAAGCTAATGCGTTTCCAAAGGGTAACACGGGGCAACCTTAAGGTACTTATTTCTCAGCCAACGAGGGCTGCAGTGTGTGATGAGCTGGTAGCAGCCAAGAGGAATGTCTACGTGGGTAGCATCCACGGCGCTGCAGACGTCGAAGAGACTTACGAAAATGGGTCAATCCTGTGTGGTAGCCCTCAACAACGCACGTAGTCACGAGGCCTCGTAGACTCAGCCCCTACGTGTACGAATTAACGCAGTCACAAGACCCCCCTCAGCGCGACAAGAGTGCTGCATTGATTCGGGGCCCCAGCCTTTACCGGTGGCGATTGGAATTGTGCATTCGTCCGCACTGGCTCTTCGGTGCTTCGCTACCTTGCACAGATGCCTCTGTTCAGTAACGAAGCCTGAGTGAGGCACGATCGACCAACGGCCACATCATCGGCTGCGCCTCCGAATATATATTGATACCGAGATTAATAATCGTCGTCCGAGTTTCCTGACCAAGGTAATAATTTCTACATGCCATGCGTTGGGCACCCGGGTAACATCGCTTGCTTCTATAATAAGGAAGGGTGTCTATCATTTAGTGTCTATCATTTACGCGAAACGGCAGTGTCAGCGATCGAGTGAGCAGTGAGAAGTCGCTTAAGGCCGGAAGTGCCCGAAGCCGTTTGGCTTGTGGAGCGAGCATGGAAGCGGATGGAGGCTGTTGGATTCAGCCGGGGATGGTATCCGCATGAAGGAGTCGAACAGCTGCAGAAGCGCCCTTGGAAATTTCCACCGGTGCTTCCCTCGCGTCGGCCCAGTCTTCGTCGATTCGTGGACGCCGAACGGCCGCAGTGGAAGGACCGGGGGGGCAGCCACACAGCCCATGCCGATCGCTCCATAAGGCAAGTCGAGCATGGTCTAGCTTCCTCCAGCACGACAAATCCCCGCCGTCGTCCCCGTCGCAGGCACTGCTATGCCCGTCTGGGCAGTCCGATGCCTGCTCGCAATCCCTAGCGCCTCACGCGAGCCACTAGGGCGCGCCTTTGACATCGACCCTGCAGCCGGGGTGAGTGGGAGCACCAGGTGCAGGCCTCTGCATCCTGTGCCCATCCATGGTGACGTAGCAAAAGAATAAAAAGATATCAAAAGACCCATCCGAACACTGCCAACAGCCTGAAGATTGAACAGTAGAAACGGAACGAAGAAGCGGGCAGAAGACCAGCTCGAGTGCCACCAACGCCCGTGTGATCCCATCGACCCTGACGAGCCCACCAACACCCTTGGTATACCGCCGACAGCTCTCGCGCTCCCTTCCGTCGCATATACAAATTGCACCGCACATTCGTTGGATTGCTCATCACGTTCAGGCTCATCCGTCTCCGTCTTCGTCCTTCCACCCCGTTCCACGAGAGTGTGTGGGTAGAGTTTATCACTTTACTACTGCCATCGAACCGTCCGTCCATCCAGGCGGCCTCCATCCACAGTCACACCACTCGCCCGGCCACCTTACGTACTCGTGTTCGACCGGACCAGACCAGTCCCCTTCTTGCCACCCGATCTGAACCGAGAAGACCGAACGACACTTTACTTGTTCCGGATCGCCGTGCTTACCTGATCTCGTCCTCGGCACCAATCTTAAAGAATAAGAATGTTAACCCAGTCGCATCCACTTCTACTACGTCAGCATCTAATTCCGCACTACGGACACTCTTCTTCATCGTCCCCACCACCACCACCACAACAGCAACCACAACCACTCCTCCTTCCTCCACAACTGACAACGCCAACGTCCACGTCCACGTCGACGTTGACTTGCTTCACGCCTCCCAATTACTCGGACGCATATTCGACATCTCCAGAATCATCCCATTTCGAGTACAAGCAACCGACGAATTACTACCTCGAGTCGACTCCTCCCGCCGAGTCGTACAACCCGACGTACCAGTACATGACGACCAATTCTCCCGCGCATAATCCACGGCTTTGTGTCCAGCAATCGACACCTAGTCCTGGAGGGTCCCAGTCCCAGTCGGCGTTCTTTCCGTCAATGCTGGATGAGACCAATCCATCTCAGTATCTGTGGAACCAGTTCGGCAACACGAACCCGCACCTGAATTCTCAACCCGCCCAGCGCCACTTCGGCTCCCAGAGCAGAGTCGCATCACACAAGAGGGCCTCGTCCGGATCGTCGATCGCATCAGGTGGACCCGCATCCCCCTACACGCCGACATCCGCCTTCCCTCGAATCGCGGACTCGGAGTCGACTGGCTACGATCAATTCGACGCCGGCTATTCGACCGCAGAGACATACCCAAAGCCGCCGCTCACTCCGGCATACACGCCCGTCCACGATTCCTTCCTTGCACCAGCCTTCCAAGACTACAACCCAGCAACATACAATGCAGAGTCGCTCATGGCAGCCCAGACTGCAATGAGCCAAGCCGTGATGATGGAAAGCCACGGATCGAATATGGGCGGCAGCCCATCGGCGACGCCGGGTGCGTCGTATGGCGGCGAGTACGGCAGTGTGGTAAAGACGAGCAAGATTCCTGGCCTTGACCGGACCATGTCCGAGATCTACGGAGATGAGCTTTACGATCCGGAATCCGCCACGTCGGCGCCGACACCCCAAGCACGCCCGGCCAGCAACCAGAGCGATTTACTTTCGCCCTATCGAACGGTGTTTTCGGAACGTCTTCAAGCTGCAAACAACGGCCATCTCAGTGCCAGATCGCAATCGCCGGCCACCACCACCTCACGTGAGCGTTCGCCGTTCCGGCAAGGATCGGAGTATGCTGCTGAGAGTTATTCAACTCCGAGTTCGCCTGTCCCTCGCTTAGGCTCCGCCGCGCAAATAAGGGAACGCCAAAAAGCTGAAGCGGACGCACTCGCACTCGCTCAGCATCAGCCTTCCACCAGCGAACTTGTCGCGCCGACGACCATCTCACCGAAAGAAGCTCTTCTAGACTACAACGAAACCGACGACGATGCGAAGATGCCAAGCCTATTCCCTCAAGAAAACCACAGCGCGCGCTTGAACTCCAACACCAACAACAGCAGCAGCAGCAGCAGCAACAACAACAACAGTAACAGCGGCAACAGTTTCTCCTCCATCAATTCCAAAGGTCAAGAAGCGTCGCAAAGTGATGCTGACGACAATGCCACCGAACGAAGCTACGGCAGTATGGCGACCACTAGGCGGCAGAGCTCCTCGAATTATTCGACCTCACCCGCGCCCGGCCAATCGGGGTCGAGTTTTGCATTCGTCCCGCCAGCAGTACCGGGCAGCGTGCAGATGCCGCAACAATATCCGTTCATATCGCAATCGCGACGCCAGAGTAGCATCCGCAGCGCTTCAGATCCGGTGCCTGAGTTCCCGTCTACCCTGACCTCCATGGAGTCTACCAAGAGTGAGAACATGGACTCTGTCAAGAGTGAAAGCATGGATCCCATCATCAAGAGCGAGAACGATCAGCAAGAGAGCACATCAGATATTCAACGCCCTCCAAACACCATGGCCGATTCCGGAACGTATACTTGTACGTACCACGGCTGCACACTTCGATTCGAGACTCCAGCCAAACTTCAGAAACATAAACGAGAGGGACACCGACAGTCGACTCCGAATCGGAGTGCCCAAAGTGCCAACGCCGCCGCCCGCGGTATCACCGGCAACGACGGCGCTAGCGATGCCTCCACTGCTGTCAACCGCAACAGTCAAGCCGGACCGCACAAGTGCGAACGTATCAACCCATCAACCGGCAAACCATGCAACACCATCTTCTCAAGACCCTACGATCTTACAAGACACGAGGACACCATACACAATGCGCGCAAGCAGAAGGTCCGGTGTCACCTGTGTACGGAGGAAAAGACATTTTCGCGCAACGATGCGCTTACGAGACATATGCGGGTAGTACATCCAGAGATCGACTTCCCTGGGAAGACGAAGAGGAGGAGTTAGAAGTGTATCGGGTGAGGGAAGGCGCATGCACAAAAGTGAAGAGACCTCATAGCGGTTCCAGAGGGAGGAGAGCCATGTACAAAAAAGGGGTGTATTTGTAACATCGTCAGACGATTTACGGCTTTGATGGGTAGCAGGCGTTGTGGGGGTTTGCATGTTCGCGAGCGATGACTTGATGAGATCACGATAGACCGGATCCTATGTTCACCACGCGGGTTGGGGATTTGATAAGCGACTTAGCAGATGCGAATGCTTTTTTTGATTGCTTAATACAAGCTTATGGGCGATAATATTGCGAGGTATACCATGGACTATTCGGTCACGCTGGACAGCCGCTTTTGCGGAGAGCTACGTTGTTAGATAGAAAACACAGGCATGGCTTTTGAAAATAGTTGCCTCATCCATGTCACAAACTCCCAACAGAAATGACCATCGTGACCCGTTGCAATATATTCGAGTGAGACCAAACCTGCACTTTGCTTGATCCACTACGATATCATTGTTGCCAATGAGAACCTGGTCACCTGAAATGGCAGACCACTCAAGAGTGAGTTGATATATACACAAAGGAGCATGCAAGAAGTATCGATGTAGCAGCGCTTCTTTCCCCTCTTCCTCTAATGATGATAACGATTGATATGAGGTCTATTTCAAGTCATGGAAGCTGAACTTGCAAGATCCAAACAAACTTTTCCAGCCCGACTCTACATCCCTAACACACCGTCTACGTCGGAAATGCACGCCCCGGAGGAAAGCTAGGCTAGTTGCGTATGTTCACCCACGACTGCGGCCTACGTTTGTGTCAGCGATATCTTTCCGCACGCGCGCGCTTCTCTGAAGGCAGGCTAGATACTCACTCTAGCGTTCCGGTACAGTGGCGTTATTCCCGTCCAGTGTTCGAACTGCCGCATGGCATCAGCCATCTAGAAAGCTCTGAGCGGATCGGACAGGTCACACGTACCTGATAGAAGCCTTGGGCCGTAAGAACCTCCAAGCCTGGAATGGTAACCCAGCCCTCATCTGACGCCAACTGCATCAGAGCCGTTACACTAGGCCTATACGCCATCTCAAGCAAAGTCCTCTGTTCCTTCCCAGTCCCTTCCCGTGACCGAAATGATTCCCGCAGTACTTCCCGCATGCTCTCATCGATCGGCTTGTCGCCAGGTACTGTAGCGATGGCGACGGTCGGAGGATGATGGAGAGTCTCGGCGTCGGCGACTGATGAAATTACCTGGAGATGATATGACTTGGGGAAGCTTTCGGCGAGAGCCATCATCTTGCTCTTGTTCCGCCCGATCATGTAGAGTGGCGAATAGCCCATGGAGTGAAGGGCGTGAACGGCAGCGCGTGCCGTGCCTCCGCCGCCAATGACGACCCCGCTCCTACCGTTCCCACCTTCGGCCCCCGCGCTGCGGAGGGAGAGCATCATGCCCTGCCAGTCCGTGTTGTGGCCGACAAGCAGGCGCTTTGGCTTGTTCTTCTCACCATCGCCGCCCACGTCCGGCGATGCTTCGGAGACGACAACAGTGTTGACTGCACCGATAATTCTTGCATCCTCCGAAATCTTGTCAAGATGTTCCATGACATCTAGCTTCAGGGGAATGGTAATAGATGCTCCGCCGAAGTCTGTATTCCGCAACATATCCTTGATATCCTGCACGCTGTCTGTTTCGAAACTCTGATACTTGTGTGGAAGACCTGCTTGTCGGAAAAGAGTGTTGTGCAGTGCAGGCGAGCGCGAAGAGGATATCGGCTTACCAAATAAATAGAACTGCATAGGCTTAATGGCACCATGAAGGGCGAGACCGGATCGGATCTCAGCGGCAGATAGCTGACCTGGGGCAGCCTTGAACGGTAATGCAGGATGCGAGACCGGTGTCATGAACGAGTTTTGGATTCTACTCAGCTGCCCATCCACTCCCATATTGATGGCTATCAGTGGTACTTCATGAGCCGATTCTGCCCACAGCTTGAAATCCTGGAGCTTGGCGTTGTCTTTCTGATCTTTAGCAAGGCCGACAAGCTTAACGATATCTCCCAACTGAAGTGCTTTGCTATAGTGGACCACCCACGACCCATCGCTCCAGGAGAGTTCGCCAGACGGGTCGTGATGTGACGCGATGATTTTGGTCTGTCCTTTACTTTTGACGACGGCGTGGAGAAGGTCATCAGGAAGTTGGATCTCCAGGTCTAAGAATTCGATCCCCGACCGAATTGCCAGCTGGTACAGGGCAAGAGCATCCTCGTAGGCTTCATCAGGATATCGTCCTCCTTGTTTCCGTGTGCGAACGGTGAAAATTATCGGTAACGACATGGCGTTACGAAGAAGCGTGAGCTGCTCGGCCACATAATCGATTGGAGGTATTCTTCCGGGTTCTTGAGGATCTTCGAGTAAATCAACCCGCAACTCTACAGCATCCGAACCAACAACAACCTCTTCTAACGAGGCCAGAGCTGCGGCGACGCTGGGAACCGTCAAGGAAACGAAGAACGAGTTTCGCTTGGCCCTTATTCTTTCCAAGATTCTGCCTCTGCCAGTAATTGACGCAAGGAACAGGGAAAAGTCTCTGGGCGGTTTCGATAATTCGTCTGCTGCAAATTTTGGAGTTTGATACTGGAAATTGCTGCATTGTAGGTACCATGGTTTTCGGCGAAGCCAGACATCCATCATGTCCTCGACGTAGGCAGGGCGTGTTTTGTCGATTTGCAAATAGTCCATGACGTCCTTAATGTCGCGTTGCACCAAGAGCACTATGCCCCCCGACTTTTGATGCTCGACGAACAATTGACGAGCTTCAGGCATCTCCACCACACCGCCTCCACATGCAAACACGTGCTCTCGAGGTTTATCTTTCAGTGTGCTCTTTAGCAATGCAAGCTCCTCAGCCCTGAATCCATCCCAACCTTTCTCTTTAATTAAGTCCGGTATTGTGGATCCACTGTCCGATTCTAGCTGCGTGTCAAGGTCGATGAATGGCCAGCCAAGGATATCAGTTGCCCACCCGCCCGCGGTTGTCTTGCCCACCCCTCTCATACCAATGATGAAGATGGATTTTCGGCCTAGTTGTGCACTTTCATCGCTTTGATAACCTCCTTGTTCGAGGTCAACTCCCTCAAGCTTGACATGGAAAAGCTGAGCGAGCGTATCCCACCAAGCAGGCCATGTCTTCCCCACGCACGCTTTCTCTCTAATCAAAACGGGTTGAGTAGCTACTGTAGATAGTACACTGAAGCTCATGGCCACTCGATGATCGTCGTAGCAGTGGATGCCATTCTTGGGCGCTTTGAGATCAGTGTACCTCATGCCATCGACTTCGATACCATCAGGCAGTTCCCGACAGCTGACACCGAATTTAGCTAACTGATCTTTCATAGCCTCGATCCTATTGCATTCTTTGACCCTTTGATTCGCAATACCAGTGATTCGTGTAGTAGTACTACCGATGCCATCCGGAGACTGAGCTACAGCCGCAAGAACGGAGGCGGTGAGGAAGGCATCTGTCATGGGTTCCATGTCTACTTCGGGGAGCGGTCGCAAGCTCCCTCGCGGGGGTCCAGTCACAGTGGTCGAAGAGGCTGTTTGTTCGACTGCGCAACCCATAGGCTTGAGCACGTCTACCGCAAATCGGGCGTCTCCCTGCAACGAGCTGGAGCCAATGTTTGGCACGGTACAGGTAGTTCCGGTGATAGCTGCCACGGCGAGAGGGTATGTCGCAGAGCTGGCATCACTCTCGATCCTGTATTTGGCGGGATTGATATAGGTGCCTTGCGGTATGTGGTATGTATGCTCCTCCGTGGGGGACTTCGTCACCTTGATACCAAAGGAGGCCATCATGGCCGTGGTCATATCAATATATGGCTGTGATATCGGTCTCCCACCCACAAGACGCAGCGTGACGGGGTGTTTGGCATATGGTGCGCACATTAATAAAGAAGACACGTACTGTGACGAGACAGTGGCGGCCAGGTTGATGTCACCACCTTCAAATCCTCCAGATGCTTTGATGTTCAAAGGCAGGCTGCCCTGGCTTTCCAGATAGCTAATTGCAGCTCCGTTGGTTGTCAGAGCATCAACCAAAGGTCCAATCGGACGCCTTTTCATCCTGCTGTTGCCAGTCAATACTGATAAGTCTGTCTGGGTAGGTTTTGCAAGGGTCGCAACGGTGGTCAAGAATCTGGACGCCGTTCCTGCATTACCCAGATACAATTCAGCTTCGCTGGCTAGTAAGTGACCGCCATTGCCATCGACTACGAGGATCTCGCCGTCGTCCTCCCAAGCAAAGGCAGCACCTTTCATTTTCACGAGAGCACTGAGCATGACCTCTGTGTCATCGGAATGCAGCAGATTCGTGATACGGCATTGGCCTTGACCAAGTGCTGCGAGTACCAAGGCTCTATTAGAAATGCTTTTTGAACCTGGAGGTGTACAAGAAGCATTTAGAGCTTGTTCTATCGACGGCGATACAACAATAGCTGAGGATAAGACAATCCTTATGTCTCCATCAGCAACGACGCTCGCCCTGGGCTCATAAGTCCGCCCAATTCCTGATAGAAGCACGATGCGCTTCTTCCTGCCATCGTTCTTTTTGTCGACGCTCATGATAGATAGCAGTTGGTCCACCGGGCAAGGCTTATGTGCTGAACGTTCTTGAACAATCGCGTCTTTGTAAGAAGTCGGTAGCTCGTAACTAGTCAGGCATTTTATCAACCTTGCAACAGCACCTCCTTTGAGTACCCCAAGATACCGAGCCAACAGGGCCTCCAGCACCATGCCTATGGCAACACACTCTCCGTGTAATATCTGCGGTGTTAGAATTCCCTCGAATGCGTGTCCGATTGAGTGACCGAAGTTCAATAGGTTTCTCAAACCTCCCTCTCTCTCATCCGCCGACACTACATGGGCCTTCATACGTACCGATCCAACAACAATCCGTTTCAAGATTTGACGAATATCCGCCAACCGATCGTCACCACCATCAGGTTTTGTTTTGACTGCTTTCATAATGCGCTCTGCATTGCTCTCTAGTGCTGCGAACTCTTCTTCGTCCCAAATGGCCGCTGTCTAGAGGGCAGTTAGCTGACAGTACTTGCTTGAGGACGTGTCTGGTAGCCCTGTACTTTGATAACCTCCGCCAAACCATTGATAAACTCGCGGGTCGGAAGGGTATTCAGGAATTGGAGATCGATGTAGATCCTTTGCGGTTGCCAAAACGCGCCGACGAGATTTTTGCCCGCCGGAGTATCAATTGCTGTCTTGCCGCCTATAGAAGAGTCTACCATGGCCAACAGCGTAGTGGGAACCTGGACGAAGCGTATACCCCGTTTGAATGTTGCGGCGACAAAACCGATCATATCCCCAATGACTCCTCCACCAAGAGCAATGATGACAGATTTCGTGTCACATGGTGGGTCCCTTGCGTCTGACAGCATCCAGTCCTCGATGTTGGCCTTGGTTGTCCGAGACTTCGAAGTCTCGCCTGGCGGTACCTGATGGGTGAGCAGACGAACATCCGCACCAGCTCGCGAGGCTATATCCTCGAAACATTTCTTGAATGGAGGGACGTAGCGGTTGTAGAGATTTGAATCAGTGATGAGCACATATGTGGAAGCATGTACGTTCGACAATAGGTCATCCACTATGAAAGCACCCCATATCTTATAGTCGACGATGATGTCCTCTTTGCCCAATATTGAAACTCTTGTGGGCTCATCGAGGCTGCTCATGATCGCTTTCTTTGCCAGCTTGTTCCCTGTTCTCTCAGATCTGATGTAGCATCGTACGGTCCGAGGAAGTCGGGCGGCAGATCGGGTTTGTCGGTGCTGGAGCGTGCGATCAATTACTTTGATCGATCATGACTGTCGAATTGGACATGGAAGCGACAAGGAGGTAGATTGAAGCTCAATTTAAGTACGAACCCAATAGGTACAAGTAATTTCCGTAGATACAAGTGTTGGGAGCGGAGGGGATCTCCAAATTTCGAAACGTATGCTTCGGATAACCTGCCTTCTCCGATTCAGCCAGAAGCTAGGGCGGTGAGGGCGGGATCTGCCTCCCTCGGGCCCGACCGTAACCTGAGCGTGCCAAGGTATTAGGCAACGGTATAATGTATGGTACTGTATTGTTGTAGAGGTATTATGTATGAACATCGTAACAGTGAACTGGAACGATACGTACGCTAGGCTAGGGTATGGCAGTAGGTACACGCACTCCGCAACGATTTGAGGCAACAGTATATCGCGAAGGCAAGTACTCGCGGAGCATTCAACGTATGGACAGACTGTGCAACAAAGAGAATTCGTTTCGCCCCTCCTGTCTACCATCGTATGCAACGTGCCTAAGTTCTTCCTTTTTTGAGTCGCGGTTACTGTACTCATCGATGGAGGGACCTGCAACAAATGACGCGTACAGTATACTCTGATATTAATCTTTATCTCCTCTCCTACAGGGTTCCCATAAAGCACAAGGCTCGGTGATGCCCTTGCACGTACACTACCCGCAGCGATGCAACGCACGATCCTGCTATTCTTGCTCGGATAAGGTGGACGCAGTACCCATGACGCTATGGCAATGAGAGAAGATGTCGTACCCAAAATTCCAATCATAGAACTCCTGTTGATTTGCTGTTGTGTAACGATCAGATCAAAGCATTTGTTTGCGTCACAAACTCAGTTCGGGCGGCAATCGAGGATCAAGGGGTGTGGGACTTACTTGGTATCTTGCCATTTTTCACGTACTCTCTTGCGGCAGCCTGGATTTTGGCCGCCTCGTCCTGACCTGCAGAGGAGTAGATCTGCATTGTGGAAGCTCGGTCTTTGCGCACACCTTCAAAGAGTGCGAGGCGGTTGCCTACTTCAGCTGCTGAGGGAGCTGTTAAAGATGATGAGAATATCAACTCCAAAGCTTGTCCGTCTTCAATTGCTTGAGCGCCACCTTGGCCTTGATCTAAGCCCGCAGTGAGCAGTCATATACTCTAAGATCACGCAGAGAGACGTGGGCCAGGAGAAGAGCATAGACACTCACGAGGAAGCATAGGGTGGGCGGCATCACCAATGAGGACCAGCCGTGAGCGATGCCAAGTGCGGATCGGTTTGCGCGACAGAAGTTTCCACGATTTGATGTTCTTGGCTTGGCTGATTTTTCTCATCAGCATCACTACATTCACAATGTCTACCTACGCCAGCACATGGAAGCAGGAGAACGTACGAGCAGGCTTCAAGAAGGACTGGATGGAAGCCGCCGAACTCAGCGAGGAGATCCGTGGTACTTGCATTAACATTCCAATCTGGCAATAGGGTCAGCAAACGACTACTGTATGCTGTTCTGCCACTTCTCGGCGAAGACTAGATGTCTACCTTCTCGAGCACCTCCAGTGCTGCTATCGGGGTAGATGGCAACAAAATTCTGTACTTGACCTCTGATATCAAGGTCACGGGTAGCAGTCAATCCGTTGCCCTAGCAATGAAGTAGACTGCCCCGAGGCTCACGCACTCACCGACGACACGGGTACCAAACCAAGCGCTTGCCACCCTCGCCAATAAAAATCTTCATTGAGCCTTCGTAATCCAAGAATTTTCGAGCTCCACCGACATCTTTTAGGTCTGGGGTGGGGATGAGGAATCTGAATGCAGACGTATTCGTCGGTGCTGCAGGGATAGGTTGACCTAGGACCAAGTCCGCCGCTATAGTATGGACCCCATCGGCAGCAATGACGAGGTCTGCGCTGATTACATCCGCATCTTTTAGTGTTACCGTTCCAGTCTCAGGGTTCTACATTATGAACACCGCAACTTAGTGGTCTCGGACTCCATTTTAGAGGTGGCAGTGAATTATGGGTTAGGGATTCTCTCACTATTGTGTTGACAACAGCACGAAGGCGTACTTCTACAGGCTTGCCCCTTCCATCCTGTTGGGTGGCTAGCAGCTTCAACTCATTATGAAGATCGGCTCGATGGCAGAGCAACCAAGGGGATCCGTACTTTTGCTCCATATATGAAAGATCTTTTTCAAACGTGGGTTGCAAGGTCCTTGCATCGAAGTTCTTTGCCTATGATTCCAAGGGATCAGCGCCTTAGTCTTTCGACCACATCACCCCTCCTAGGAGAAAGTAAGAACACTGTTAGGGCAGGGTCACGATAAAACGCTGGTGTGGGCTGTCTATATAATACTAACAATGAGAGCAAGGTCAGCCATCGCCCGCTCGGTGTTGAACCCCCATCGCAACAGGATCCTAGACGCGTTCGGCGGAACGTGGATTGCAGCCCCCACTTCGTTGAGGAAAGACGACCGCTCCACGACCTACTAGGTGTTAGCCTAGCTATGGCTTAAAACGCGATGTGAGATTAGAACAACTGAATTTACCAAAACATCATGACCCGCTCTGCGAAGCCCAATCGCCGCTGATAGTCCAGCTATGCCACCCCCGATGATGATGGCTTTCATCGTGACAACAGTCGCACGTTTCCCTGCTCCGATGTTGCGTAATCAACCAATTGAAAGCGCAATGATACTACAACAACGACATAGATCTAGATATAGACAAAATAACTCAACTGATACCGCAACTCATCGCCGGGTTTGTAATTCCGTGTCTGTGTTGTTTGAAGCTGGCGCAGGAAAGGCTCGAACGGTCCTCCATAATAAGAATTGCCAGAGTAGGATGCTGTGCGCTCAAGCCTATTGGCACGGTTGCAACCCATTATGCCGCGGGCCGCGGGGAGCTGAAGATCGCTCCGGCGTTCAATTGCTCTCTTTCATCGCCGTTGACGCATGCATATGAGCAGCCATTGGTCACCATGTTCATAGCCATGAGTCCAGCCAATTGGTGGCCTGTGAAGCTGTCCCAGCGCAGGCCTGGAACAGGCACTGTTCTCACCCCTTCCTTTGATGACCGGAGGTGTCATATACAAGGCCCTGGGCACATCATTGCATAACTTTGTTATTATTTTTTATTTCTTCATTAAGTGTATGCAGTCTAAGACTATGACACTGGCTAGTAATCTAGCAATACATTTGTGAGAGAAAACTCTCTAGTCAACTTATTTTGTCAATTTTTTTGGCGGCTGCTATTGATGCCAGAATTGCACAGTTTTAAATATTTCTTTTAATATCTCCTCAACCTTCTTCCTGATTTTCATCCTCACTCTCTCTCAATGTTTGTGAAAGCTGACCATGCATAATGAGCTTTTAAAGTCACATTTGAGTTAATGTTTATGAAGATTAATCATGCGTAATGAGCTTCTGAAGTTGATGTTTGAGGTCAATGTGTGTGAAGGCTGATCATACGTAATAAGCTTCTGAAATCACGTGTTTGAGGTCAATGTGTGTGAAGGCTGATCATGCATAATAAGCTTTTGAAGTTGACGTTTGAGGTCAATGTGTGTGAAGGCTGACCATGCATAATGAGCTTCTAAAATCATGTTTGTAGGCTCAATGAGCCTGATTAATGTGTATGAAGATTAATCATGCATAATAAGCTTCTGAAGTCACGTGTTTGAGGTCAATGTTTATGAAGGCTGATCATGTGTAATGAGCTTCTAAAATCATATTTGTAGGCTCAATGAGCCTGATTAATGTGTGTGAAGGCTGACTATACATAATGAGCTTCTGAAGTTGACATTTGAGGTCAATGTATGTGAAGGCTGATTATGCATAATGAGCTTCTGAAGTCACATGTTTGAGGTCAATGTTTATGAAGGCTGATCATGCATAATGAGCTTTCAAAGTCACATTTAAGGTAATGTTTATGAAGGCTGATCATGCGTAATGAGCTTCTAAAGTCACGTGTTTAAGGTCAATGTTTATGAAGGCTGATCATACATAATGAGCTTTCAAAGTCACATTTGTAGACTTAATGAGTTTAATTAATGTTTTTTAAACTCATCTTGACTTCTCTATCAGGTGCACAACGTCTGGTAGGTACTGACAGAAGACATCACATGAAAATGTGAGTTTTTTGTCTCTCTTGTGAAAGCACAGTGAATTCAAGCATAACACAAAGTTGTTGTAATCTTCACATCAAAAGTGATCAAAAATTACAAAAACAACAACACAACAATCACAACACCTTTTTTCTTGACTTGTCATGTAAGAATTAAATTTAAATCTATCTTACACTGCTTTTACAAATCATAAAGTATCAAAAACACATTGTTATTTACTGCTTTTTGTTTTTGTTACTTTTCAACATGCATCAAGCAGCGGTTCTTGAGAATTTTGATGAGGTATAAGCACTAAACCTTAAATCAATCATCTTGCAAAACATCATAAAACTTCATGTTTTTCATATTTCCTTAGTGCTTTACAATATTAAAGGTCATTCTTTTTGAGTTTGACATTAAAAAAAAACTGTAAAAAGCTCAGATTAATAAAAAAGCCTGCAGAAAAAAGTGTTATTCTGAGTATAAAAAAATATAAAAAACTTTTATCAAGTATTTTATATATAAAAAATAAAGATTAACAAGTTTATATTATTTTCTACTTGAATAAACTCAGATTAAGCAAGGTTACAGATGATTTTAAAAACTTTTATAAGATTTAAATTTTTAAAAATCATAAGAGCTACTTATTTTGAGTACTAAAGATAAAAAATGAGGTCTTTAAACTCTTGATTATTGTCACAGGTTAGTGACAATTCAAGATTCTTTTTTTTATTTCTTCATTAAGTGTATGCAGTCTAAGACTATGACACTGATTAGTAATTTAACAATACATTTGTGAGAGAAAACTCTCTAGTTAACTTATTTTGTCAATTTTTTTGGCGGCTGCTATTGGTGCCAGAATTGCACAGTTTTAAATATTTCTTTTAATATCTCTTTAACCCTCTTCTTGATTTTCATCCTCACTCTCTCTCAATGTTTGTGAAAGCTGACCATGTGTAATGAGCTTTCAAAGTCATGTTTGAGTTAATGTTTGTGAAGGCTGACCATGCGTAATGAGCTTCTGAAGTTGATATTTAAGGCAATGTGTGTGAAGGCTGATCATGCGTAATAAGCTTCTGAAATCACGTGTTTGAGGTCAATGTGTGTGAAGGCTGACCATGCATAATGAGCTTCTGAAGTTGACGTTTGAGGTCAATGTGTGTGAAGGCTGATCATGCGTAATGAGCTTTCAAAATCATGTTTGTAGGCTCAATGAGCTTAGTCAATGTGTGTGAAGGCTGATCATGCGTAATGAGCTTCTGAAGTCAACATTTGAGGTCAATGTATATGAAGACTGATCATGCGTAATGAGCTTCTGAAGTCACATGTTTGAGGTCAATGTTTATGAAGGCTGATCATGCATAATGAGCTTTCAAAATCACATTTGTAGGCTCAATGAGCTTGATTAATGTGTGTGAAGGCTGACCATGCGTAATGAGCTTCTGAAGTCAACATTTGAGGTCAATGTATGTGGAGGCTGATCATGCGTAATGAGCTTCTGAAGTCACATGTTTGAGGTTATTGTTTATGGAGGCTGATCATGCGTAATGAGCTTTCAAAGTCACGTTTTTGAGGTTATTGTTTATGGAGGCTGATCATGCGTAATGAGCTTCTGAAGTCAACATTTGAGGTCAATGTATATGAAGACTGATCATGCGTAATGAGCTTCTGAAGTCAACATTTGAGGTCAATGTATATGAAGACTGATCATGCGTAATGAGCTTCTGAAGTCAACATTTGAGGTCAATGTATATGAAGACTGATCATGCGTAATGAGCTTCTGAAGTCAACATTTGAGGTCAATGTATATGAAGACTGATCATGCGTAATGAGCTTCTGAAGTCATTATTATTTATGAAGGTATAATAGTTATTTAAAGTGTAAGATTTGTATGAGCTCATTTACTGCTTAGAGAGTGCTCTGAGCGCATAAAGTACTATTAACTAAAACCTTATTTTTGAGCAAGCTGTCAAGTTGCGGATGGCCTGCTGAGAATAAAAATCACAAGCCTGATGAGGGCAAGAAGAAAAGTAAATAAAATAATAAATATAAAAACAAATCACTGAAGGCTTCTGTAATAAAGCATCTGCAATTTGGCAGCCTGCTTAAAAATAAGGTTTTAGTTAATAGTACTTTATGCGCTCAGAGCACTCTCTGAGCAGTAAATGAGCTCATACAAATCTTACACTTTAAATAACTATTATACCTTCATGAATAATAAGAAACTTTTTATTGAAAAGTTTTAAATCTTTTTATTCTGTACACTTTACAAACTAAAGATTTCTTCATAAGTTTTAATTTGCAATAGTTATGAATTAAAAAACTTTTAATTAATTATAAATATATTAGCATATTGATTAACTATTGCGCTTTTATACTTATGATATAACTTTCAGTTTATAAGTTGTAGAAGAAGCTATTAAACAGTTTTATAACTTGAAGTTTTTTTATAACTGTTGTTGTTAAAAAGTTATATTGATTTCAAACTTTCAGTGATGAAAATTACAACATTAATAAACAGATTTTTAATGACTTTTTGAATAACTCAACACCAACAACACATAAAAAGAAACTTTGTATCAGAAAACTCTTAAACAGCTTATTCTCTACAACTTATAACCTGAAAGTTATATTATAAGTATAAAAGCGCAATAGTTATTCAAAGTATGTGACTTTTTTTGAAAGATTTTTCGCTGTTGAAAACTTGAATTAAATATAACTTAACAGCAACAGCAGTTATGAAGAAACTTTTAATTTAACATTAATAGATAATACTGTTTTTTATAATTTATGCATTGAAAGTTTCTTCATATCTGTTGAGTTGCAAAAGTTATTAAAGTGTGTAAATTTTTAAGTGATGAAAATCTTGAAGTTCTTTAAATATTCAGAACTCAACACTTATACAGTGCTTTCAGACTCAACAAATCATGATTTTTTATTGCAGAAAAGTGAATTTTAGCAAAAGTTTACTTATTATAAGTTTTACTGTTATTATAACACTGTGTGTGTACTTGTTTAAACAATTGTTTTAATAACTGTTTTTTTATCGCAAAATTTTGATGTTCCGCTCAAGATTTAAGGTTGAGCTCAAAGCGCTCAGAGGATGCTAAGAGCGGCTGTTAGCTGAGACATGAGATCAGAAGCTCAGAGCGCTCAAAGTGCTAAAAACTAACTCAGAGTTAACTTGCTAAATTGCTGATGCATCTTAAACTCTTCTTCATTACTGTTTGATGAAGCCTCTGACCTTATCTCCTCAACATGTCAGTGCTCACAGAGTTCAACATACTCTTGATGATGATGAGATTGATGAGTGTTGAGGATGCAGAGAGTGTAAGCAGTGCTTTTCAGTAAGACAGCAAGAGCTTGAATGAGCTCCTCTGAATTACTGAATTAACACATTTTGACCTCAAGGAAGTCAAGAAACTCATATTGAGAAGCAGCTGCAGAGAGTGCAGAGAGTGTCAATAATGACTGATAAGAGACAGTAGCATGAGGAATTCTCAGCTGTCAAGTGTTATACAACAATTAACATATCAGTAGTACAACAGTGCCACAGTACAACAGTACAACAAAATGTTGTATGTACAACAATACAACAAAATATCATAAGTACAATAAGTACATCATATTCATATTAAATGAAACAAAATAAAAAAAGATTAAAAAAGGTAAATTTACAGTGTGCTGTCACCCCTCCTGTCATCATAGGCACGCGTGCATGAAACAACAACATCAGAGCTCTCAGAGGCTGAGGCAGTGATGATCAGAGACTTCATCATGCATTAATCATGAGGGTTGTGAAGTGATATGTAACAAGCACAGACTGAATTAATCTGTGACATGAAGCACTGATCAACTTCAGCTCTTCTGTAAAAGTCACAGTGAGCAATATCTGACAGCATGTGACTGAGGTTTTCTTAAATCACATGCTCATGATGATGACCCTGCTGTACGCGCGCTGACAGTGAGGTATCATCATGACATCACACAAAGCAGGAACTGCTGCTGAAGATGTCACTTAAAAATAAACACCTGATCCTCTTCAGATGCTGAATAATTAATTTTATCACTCTGTTTCCCTGTCTCTTTCTGAAGGTGTTAATCATCACAGTTTCACTCATTAACTCTGACTCAGAGCTCTCTTCATCACACTGAGCTCTCTTCATCACACTGAGCTCAAAGATTGATGAGCTTCCCTGATGAAGGCAGGTCTTCATCATTATTCATGATCATGAGTTCAAGAGTTCAATTATTGATTGCTTATATATCATGTTAGCATTCATATGATATATGACAGGAAGTATGATACTGCAAGAATGTTGAACTGTGAACTGCAAGCTTCATGACACTTCCTTCATGAGGTGAACACCTCTGCAATAAGAATGACATCATGAAGTCATCAGGTCACTCAATGAGCTGTGAAAAAGTCATGAGAAGTACAACAACATATCATAAAAAAGATGATGAAGAAGAAACACAAGAGAAGAGTGTTTTAAATCTATGATAAACATTTTAATTTCAATGTTTATGTTAGAAGGAACTTACTGCCAGGTGTGATATCATCATAATTAAATGAGGCATGTGATCAGCTTTATTTTAGTGCAGTTTCACACCCTCACCCTACATGATCAATCACTTATCAGGTCATCATAGTGATGTTTATAATGACAAATTTAAAGTCAATTAACACTGAGGATGACATCATGAGAAGGGGAATGTTGTGTCAGAGTCATCATATATATAATATGACAGTACAACATTATGATACAACATTATAATATGATACTATGATACGACACTATAACTTAAATATGATGACTCAGCGCTTAGCACCTTGACATCAAGTGAAAACTCTTCACAAGAAGATGCAGAAACCTGCTTCCTCAGTGATCAGTTTTGCCACTGAATAAAAAACATATAATCATTGCATTGACCTCATCATGATTATATTGCTTATAACACTTTGTTCAAACATTATTATGATGCTCTGTCATACACCCTGCCTTTTACATACTGTTAAGTCACTCTCATCTATCTACTTGTCTTCTGTCATCTTAAACTCTTCTTCACTACTGTTTGATGAAGCCTCTGACTTCATCTCCTCAACACATCAGCGCTCACAGAGTTCAATGTACTCTTGATGATGATGAGATTAGTGAGTGTTGAGGACATGAAGAGCGTGAGCAGTGCTTTTCAACAAGACAGCAAGAGCCTGAATGAGCTTCTCAGGATTACTGAATTAACACATTTTGATCTCAAGGAAGTTAAGAAACTCATGTTGAGGAGCAACTGCAGAGGGTGTGAAGAGTGTCAATAATGACTGATAAGAAGCAGCAGCATGAGGAATTAATCAGTCATCAAGCACTATACAATAATTAACATATCAGTAGTACAACAGTGCAACAGTACAGCAGTATGACAAAATGTTGTATGTATGACAATACAACAAAATGTCATAAGTACAACAAGTACATCATATTCATATTAAATGAAACAAAATGAAAGAGGATTAAAAAAGACAGATTTACAGTGTGCTGTCACTCCTCCTGTTATCATAAGTATGTGTACATGAAACAACAACATCAGAGCTCTCAGAGGCTGAGGCAGTGATGATCAGAGGCTTCATCATGCATTAATCATGAGGATTATGAAGTGATGTGCAATGAGCACAGGCTGAATTAACCTGTGACATGAAGCACTGATCAACTTCAGCTCTTCTGCAAGAGCCACAGTGAGCAGTACTTAACAGCATGTGACTGAGGTTTTCTTAAATCACACACTCATGATGATAACCCTGCTGCACGCGTGCTAGCAGTGAGGTATCATCACAACATCACACAGAGCAGAAACTGCTACTGAAGACATCACTTAAAGATAAACACTTAATCTTCTTTAAATGCTGAACAGTCAATTTTATCATCCTGTTTCCCTGTCTCTTTCTGAAGGTGTTGATCATCACAGTTTCATTCACTGACTTTGACTCAGAGCTCTTCTCATCACACTGAGTCTGAAGATCAACAGGCTTCCTTGATGAAGACAGGTCTTCATCATTATTCATGATTATGAGTTCAAAAGTTTGATTATTGATTGCCTATATATCATGTTAGCATTTATATGATGTATGACAGGAAGTATGACATCACAAGAATGTTGAACTGTGAGCTGCAAGCTTCATGATGCTCTCTTCATGAGGTAAACACCTCTGCAATGAGGATGACATCATGAAGTCATCAGGTCACTCAATGAGCTGTGAAAAAGTTGTGAGAAGTACAACAATATGTCATAAGAGAGATGATGAAGAAGAAACACAAGGAAAGAGTGTTTTGAATCTACAATAAATATTTTAATTTTAATATTTATGTTAAAAGGAACTTACTGCCAGGCGTGATATCATCACAATTAAGTGAAGCATGTGATCAGTCTTATCTTAGTGCAGTTTCACACCCTCACTCTACATGATCAATCACTTATCAGGTCATCATGGTGATGTCTATGATGATGAATTCAGAGTCAATTAGCATCAAGGATGGCGTCATAAGAAGGGGAATGCTGTGTCAGAGTCATCATATATATAGTATGACAGTATGACACTATGATACGACACTATAGTATGACACTATGGTATGACACTATAGCTTAAATATGATGACTCAGCACCTAGCGCCTTGACATCAAGTGAAAACTCTTCACAAGGAGGTGCAGAAACCTGCTTCCTCAGTGATCAGTTTTGCCACCAAATAAAAGACGTATAACCATTGCATTGACCTCATCATGACTATATTGCTTATGACACTTCATTCAAACACCACTATGACGCTCTGTCATACACCCCGCCTCTTACAGCCATAGACATTCAGCTTGGTTTACACATCAATTTTAAACCTTTATTAAAGATCTTCATCTCATCTTTTAGCAATTGCATTCCCTCTGCCTTGTTGAAAATCTCTGTAGATACTCTGTGTAAAATTATTTTATATCATTTCTGGTCTTTTCACACATGAACTAGATTCAGGTTTAATTCTGGCTCTCAGATATTTTTATGTTGTAATAACTCTTTCACACTGCTCTCTTCTACCGCAGTGAGGATTATGTTATTTTGTGATCTAGAAATAGTAGCTGTTGCAATCAACACCTTTGCAATTTTTGCATTTTTCAATGCATTGTTGACTTTGTCTCAAACTTGCATTGGGTTGAAGCTTGCTGTTGCAATTAATGTTTTTGATGTTAACAATACTCTGTGTTCCCTTTGTGTAATCTGCTTAGTCTCTTTGATTAATGCAGACTTTTGCGCCTTTTTAATCACCTCCGTCCATGGTTTATTGCTGTTTTGAGTCAACATTTGCACAAATGTTGATTTTGAGCTTTGGTGTTTTTGGGCGTTTTCAGCATTTTTAGTCATACTCACTGAAAAGTTACCTGATTGAGCTGAATTTTTCATCATAGATTCAGGCCCTTGTTTTGCACTAGTACTGAAGGTCTCAGCCTTATCTGATGCAATTTGACTGTTTTGTATTTCTGCGTGCTGTTTTTGGCTGTTTTGTGCAAATGCTGCATTTGCAACTTTTTGCATTTTCCCCGTGTTTTCTGCAGCTGTTTTTACACTTGCATTCACACTATCTGTTTTGCGCAGTAGTAAATCTATTTTGGAATTTATGGCCTGAATTTGGCTTTGCAAGTGGTGGTTTTGCACGTTTGTGTTCAAATTTGCCAATTGTGGACTTTCACATTTTGTGGGTATTGTGACTTTGTGAGGTAGAAAAATGCCTGATTTAGGTTAAATTTTTGTGACGGGTGTGATGCATTGACTAGATCTAGCAGCGCAGAATTTGCTGCTAAATACATTGATTTCATCATTTTGTGTCTCAAATTCAGCGTTTTTCCACTTTTACTCTGTTCACTGTTTTGTGAATTTTTACAGTTTTCCTCTGAACTTTGAATCTGCACCTTCACCAGTTGACTTTCTTGTGAGGAAGTGATGTTTTTGCATTTTTTATCTTGCAATGTGACTTTTTTGATTTGCCTGTGTGTTTGTGAGAAGGTGAATGGACTGTTTTAATTGTTATTCATAACAAAGTAGTTTTCCTTTGTTATGAATGCTGCTGATGTAAGTGTAAGTGTAGTGCACTGACTACTGTTTTCAGACTTCATGTCTGATGTTATATTCATTATAATGTTTTTTGATGTTTTTCTGATGTTCTGATCCTGATGATATCTTGAATTTACCTCAAGTTTAATATCCCTTCCTTTATAAACTCAAGCACAATCAAGAGTTTAAAGGCTCTGTTTTTTATCCCTGATACTCAGAATAAGTAGCCTCTATGATCCTTAAGAATTTAAACCTTATAAAAGCCCTTAAAATCACCTGTAGCCTGACTTAATCTGAGCTTATTCAAATAGAAAATGATATAGACTCACTGATCTTTACTCTTTATATATGAAACACTTAATGAGAGTTTTTTATATCTCTTGTACTCAGAATAGTGCTTTCCTTCACAGGCTTTTTTGTTAATCTGAGCTTTTTACAGTTCTTTATGTCAAACTTAAAAAGAATGACCTTTAATATTGTAAAGCATGAAGGAAAATGCGGAAAAAGTGAAGTTTTATGATATTTTGCAAGGTGATTAATTTAAGGTTTAGTGCTTACACCTCATCAAAATTCTCAAGAACCGTGACTTGACACGTGTTGAATAATAACAAAGGCAGAAAGCAGTGAATAACAATGTGTTTTTGATGTTTTGCAGTTTGTAAAAGCAGTGTAAGATAGATTTAAATCTAATTCTTACATGACAAATCAAGAAAAAAGGTGTTGTGATTGTTGTGTTGTTGTTTTTGTGATTTTCAATCATTTTTGGTGTGAAGATTGTGACAACTTTGTGATATATTTGAATTCATCATGCTTTCACAACCACTGCTGACTTTGAGAATTGAAAAAAAGAGTTTAAGTCTCTGAACTGAGTAGTTTATGAGGCCTATGACAATGATATATCATATGTGTGACTTGATTACTTTTTAATTTCCGCGCGCACTTCTGTTGCTGTTGCTCATTACGCATGATCAGCCTTCACAAACATTAACTCAAACATGACTTTGAAAGCTCATTACGCATGATCAGCTTTCACAAACATTGAGAGAGAGTGAGGATGAAAATCAGGAAGAGAGTTGAGGAGATATTAAAAGAAATATTTAAAATTGTGCAATTCTGATATTAATAGCAGCCGCCAAAAAAATTGATAAAATAAGTTGATTAGAGAGTTTTCTCTTACAAATGTATTATTAAATTATTAGCCAGTGTCATAGTCTTAAACTGCATACACTTAATGAAGAAATAAAAAAAATACAGATACAGTAATAAATGTTCTTTAAGTTTAACTTCATAAATAACTTAACTTCATTAAGCTGATTCAATGTTTCATTTATAAAAGATAGCAGGTGCTTATTCTTGATGATTATTTTATTTAAACTTTAATAATTAATGCATAAATGCAGTTCTTCATCTTTTTTTGAAACAAAAAGAATAAGTGCCTTTGCAGAGCTCACAGAATGATGAATTTAATCTTTTATTAAAATATCATTCAAGTATTCTCATAGCACCTTTAACTCAGTATTGAAGAGATTATATAAAAAGTCATAAGATGAATCTTTACTGTTCAAGTCAATTGCATAATCACTGATCTTGTGAGATGAAAGGAAGTTAGCATTCTCTGTTAAAAATATATTTACATAATCAACATACTTCTCAGGTAAATTATTGTCACGGGTTAGTGGCAATCTGAGACTCACGTAGGGCATGCGCCCTACAAGCGGCTTGACAGTGTTAGTGAGCCACATGAAAACTCTGCACTGCTCAATCTCACCTTCATTCCTTAGTTATTAGTTCTATATAATTAGGATCATATAACCTCTATACATCTATATCTCACGCTGTCATGAACCTTGACTATACTTCCCTTTCTAGTAAGGAACGCTATAGTCTGACAATTATATTAATGCTTTATATACACATCTTTGATGCAGCATCATCACTTAGACTGACTCATATCATAATGTAAATAGTAAAGTGATCTTGATTTTTCTTTATAAATTCATCAGATGACTGTAGTTTGATAAATTGTTTTTTAATATTAAAGCATCACGTCTTCATTCTGCAGTCAATTTGCACATGATCAGTTTTTAATATAAAAAGTTCAAGGATAAAAGGTGATCTTGACTTTTTTAAAATGTAAAATACATGTTCACTTTCTTAAAACTGTCCTCAACTGTTAATAAGCTGATAATGTACATGATAAACACTGAAGCAGTAAGCTTTCTGATTATTTAAAAATTAAAATTGAGATAACTAACTCTTCATATAAGTCAATTGATGCTCAATAATGAAGTGTTGTGAAATCACATTAACTTCAGCTTTCATATTCAATAAGGCTTGCATGAGTATGACATTATCATTGTGAAAGACTTGTTCATCAATAATTAAATTAAACCCTGAGGTTACTTTTGTTCAGCACTTCAGCAGCATAAAGTTTTTATTGAAGTATTTTCATTTTTTGATGCTGAAACAGCTGCAACTGAGATTTTATTTAAGTTTAAGTTTTTCACAGATTGTGAATAATTAAAAGAATAATGTCTCTTCTGATTGCAATTTCAACAAGTCACATGTGATAAATTCTTCATCAGCAATTTAGCAAGTTAACTCTGAGTTAGTTTTTAACACTTTGAGTACTCTGAGCTTTTGATCTCATGTCTCAGCTAACAGCTGCTCTTAGCACCCTCTAAGTGCTTTGAGCTCAACCTTAAATCTTGAGCGGAACATCAAAATTTTGTGATAAAAAAACAATTATTAAAACAATTGTTTAAACAAGTACACACACAGTGTTATAATAACAGTAAAACTTATAATAAGTAAACTTTTGCTAAAATTCACTTTTCTGCAATAAAAAATCATGATTTGTTGAGTCTGAAAGCACTGTATAAGTGTTGAGTTCTGAATATTTAAAGAACTTCAAGATTTTCACCACTTAAAAATCTACACACTTTAATAACTTTTGCACCTCAACAGATATAAAGAAACTTTCAATGCATAAATTATAAAAAACAGTATTATCTATTAATGTTAAATTAAAAGTTTCTTCATAACTGCTGTTGCTGTTAAGTTATATTTAATTCAAGTTAAGTTATATTTAATTCAAGTTTTCAATAGCGAAAAATCTTTCAAAAAAAGTCACATACTTTGAATAACTATTGCGCTTTTATACTTATAATATAACTTTCAGTTTATAAGTTGTAGAGAATAAGCTGTTTAAGAGTTTTCTGATACAAAGTTTCTTTTTATGTGTTGTTGTTATTGAGTTATTCAAAAAGTCATTAAAAATCTGTTTATTAATGTTGTAATTTTCATCACTGAAAGTTTGAAATCAATATAACTTTTTAACAACAACAGTTATAAAAAAACTTTAAGTTATAAAACAGTTTAATAGCTTCTTCTCTACAACTTATAAACTAAAAGCTATATCATAAGTATAAAAGCGCAATAGTTATTCAAAGTATGTGACTTTTTTTGAAAGATTTTTCGCTATTGAAAACTTGAATTAAATATAACTTAACAACAACAGCAGTTATAAAGAAACTTTTAATTTAACATTAATAAAAAATACTATTCTTTATAACTTATGCATTGAAAGTTTCTTCATATCTGTTGAGATGCAAAAGTTATTAAAGTGTGTAGATTTTTAAGTGACGAAAATCTTGAAGTTCTTTAAATAGTCAGAACTCAACACTTATACAGTGCTTGCAGACTCAACAAATCATGATTTTTTATTGCAGAAAAGTGAATTTTAGCAAAAGTTTACTTATTATAAGTTTTACTGTTATTATAACACTGTGTGTGTACTTCTTTAAACAATTGTTTTAATAATTGTTTTTTTATCACAAAATTTTAATGTTCTGCTCAAGATTTAAGGTTGAGCTCAAAGCGCTCAAAGGGTGCTAAGAGCAGCTGTTAGCTGAGACATGAGATCAGAAGCTCAGAGCACTCAAAGTGCTAAAAACTAACTCAGAGCTAACTTGCTAAATTGCTGATGAAGTAGTGATTTTCTCACTGAATGAAATGAAACTGAACAAATGAATCAAACTGAATGAATGAACTGAACTGAATAACTGAAAACTGAATGAACAAACAAATCAAATGATTGAATCTGAATCACTGAAAACCTATCAGATTCTGAAGAAATTCATCACAAAAGCAGATCCTGAATCAGTCTCTGCATTAAAAAATAATAATCCTTCACATGCAGTTAATATTAAGATGATTGATGCAGCACTGTTCACATTAAATATGAAGAAAGACAATGAAATCTTTATTATCTTTATTTGACAGATTGAGGAAGCATTGAACTTTAAATTAAAATCAAGTGAATTAAATATTAAGATGATTTTTCTTTCTGAATATCATGACTTGATTGATGTCTTTTTTAAAAAGGCTGCAAATGAACTTCTTTTGCATCAACCTTATGATCACAAAATTGTTTTAAAGGGTGAGCAAAAGCTCATATATACATCTTTTTACAATATGTCACATGAAGAATTGATAGCAGTGAAGAACTACATAGAAGACAACTTATAAAAGAGTTTCATTGAAGTCAATCAGTCATCAGTAGCCTCATTGATTCTGTTCATACAAAAGAAAGACAGGTCTTTATGACTGTGCATCAACTATCAAAAGCTGAATTCAATTATGAAGAAAGACTGATACTCATTACCTTTAATTGAGGAAACTCTGACTCAGATTTCAAAGACAAAATACTTCATCAAGATTGATATACTACAGGCATTTCACTGCATATGAACAAATCCTGATTCTGAAGATCTGACAACCTTTTGAACAAGGCATGATTTCTACAAATATAAGATCTTGCCTTTCAGACTCACTAATGAATCAGTCATCTTTCAGCACTTTATTAATAATGTACTGCTCAATTTATTGAACACCTGTTGTATAACATATTTAAATAATATCCTGATCTATTCAGAGTTCCTGTCTGAACACTGAACTCATGTTTAAATCATTCTAGAACAACTGAGGAAGGCAAATTTACAAGCTGAAATCAAGAAGTGCAAATTTCACAAGACTGAAACTTAATACTTAAAACTGATCATAAGATGTCATGACATCTGAGTGAATCCTGAAAAGATCATAATCATTAAGACTTGAAAGATACTGATTAACTTAAAACAACTGCAGGCATTCTTAAATTTTTGTAACTTTTATTAATGATTCATAGAGGGATATTCTAAAATCACAAAACCTTTAATCAGACTGACAGGCAAGAACATACTTTTTAATATGTAAACTGAACAGTGTCTTCAAGCATTTAATGAATTAAAGAACTGACTGATTAACATGTTAATATTACAACACTTCAACTGAACTTGAACATGTTATTTTAAATGTGACTCATCTGATTTAATATCCGCAGGAGTACTATCTCAGAAATTTTTCTCTAAGAAACTCATATCAGCTGAATGTAATTATGAGATTTATGACAAAGAATTATTAATCATCATTCAAAGCTTAAAGAAATGATGTGTTGAATTAACAGGAACAGAAGATCTGATTTAAATTTTAACAAATCATAAAGCTCTGAAGTACTTTATGATGATTAAGAAATTGACTTGCAGACAAGTCAGATAAGTTGAATTTTTCTCATAATTCAACTTTATAATCATCTACTAAACAGGCAAGGAAAATGAAAAGGTAAATGCACTCATTAAATGCTCAAGTAATCAACTAAAAAAGAATGAAAATGATGAGTGATTATGATATCAATTTTAAATCATACTACTGAGCTGCTGCTTAAACTCATGCATCATTACTGAACAAAAGAAAAAAGCTCCTCATCTTTTAAAATCAGCCTTGAATGAATCAGCTCTGAATGAATCAACTGAACAGGCCTTGAATAAAACTTTAAATGAGTTGATTATTTATTATGTAAAAGCAGATGATTTCTGTCAAGAAGTCATAAACTTATTATAAATTAAAGCAAGACATTCAATCAAAATCTCTCTCAATGACTGTACTGAAGATGCAAACAGTCAATTACTGTATCAGAAACATGTATGAGTCTCAGAAGTTAATAATGACTCAGATAAAAATAAACTACAACTCTGATTGATTTAAGAAGCACATGAACAACTGATTACAGAATATATTAAACATTAAAAGACTTTAAAACTGCTTGCATGCTCCTACTACTGACCTTGAATGAATTGAACAGTCAGTTATTTTTGTTGAAATTGTCACATCTGCCACTGAACAAAGAACATGAATGAGCAGTATCAAGAAGCCTTGAAATCACTTTTAATTTTAAATCATTCATGACAAGATATTTCACTCAACTTGATTATTAAGTTACTTGAAAGTGAAGGATTCAACATAATCCTGATAATTATTTACAGATTAATCAAGGAAAGATATTATATCTTTTATTCAACAGATAAGAATGAAAGAACATCAGCAAAATACATCACAAAATTATTACTTCATAATGTATGAAGATTTCATGACCTGTCACAAACAATAACATTAGACTGAGGGTCACAATTTATTATATTACTGTGAAAACACCTTTGTGAATGACTCTGAATCAGATTAAAACCTTCAACCGCTTTTCATCCTGAGACAGATGAGCAGTCTGAAAATGTGAATATAAATATTAAACAGTATCTTAAAGCATTTGTGAATTATCAGCAAGATGACTGAGCAAAATGATTATCAATGATTAAGTTTACAGTCAACAATGCAGATTCTGACTTCATCAAAGTTTCATCATTCTTTGTAAATAAGGGATATCACTTCTGAATGAGCTTCAACTTTAAATAATTGATCACCTCACCTCTGCTGACAAGAGAATAAATTTTGAAGGAAGAGGCTGATTTCATAATGAATCACATAAAAGTTTTACATATGATGTTACAAGAAAACATGACAGCAGCATAACTTCAACAAGAAGACTTCATAAACAGAAACTGAATATTAACCTCAACATATCAAGTGAGAGACCTGATATGATTATCAACAAAAAACATTTAAATGACTTGTCTGTTTAAAAAGTTGAATCACAAGAATGAAGGACCTTTTTAAATCAAGAAGAAAGTACATTCACAACTTGACAACCTGCTTAAAAATAAGGTTTTAGTTAATAGTACTTTATGCGCTCAGAGCACTCTCTGAGCAGTAAATGAGCTCATACAAATCTTACACTTTAAATAACTATTATACCTTCATGAATAATAAAAAACTTTTTATTGAAAAGTTTTAAATCTCTTTATTCTGTACACTTTACAAACTAAAGATTTCTTCATAAGTTTAAA
>KK106981.1:519833-555328 GCA_000611775.1 Umbilicaria muhlenbergii
CACTGCTGACTTTGAGAATTGAAAAAAAGGGTTTAAGTCTTTGAACTGAGTAGTTTATGAGGTCTATGATGATGATATATCATATGTGTGGCTTAATTGCTTTTTGATTTCCGCTCACTGTCTTGATGGTATTAATGTGTGATTAATTAATGATGTTCATCACCCTGAACTTTAAACTCACACAACATAATGCATCATGATTCATTTTTGATGATTTTTGCATCAAATTGACGGGCGCATTAAGCTCTACAATTCAATAGAGTTGTAAAGAAATCAAGTTGCAATGTCATATTTAATAAGGGCATTACCTTGCAGCCTTATCTATTTTTTGAAGTTCGCGGCTCAAAAATTAAAGTTTAGCGCGCGGGAGTTAACCTGATTGAGTTAGTTCAGTGTCTATGTGGGTACCTCAGGGTCGACCCGGTTGGCCACTGGATACCGGGTCCGTGGAGGGGCTGGACCCGTGGGTCAGGTCTTTGACCATGAACCCGGCCCGACCTGACCCAAATGACAGCCTAGAAACACTTAACAAGAGTTCTTTATATCCCTTGTACTCAGAATAGCGCTTTCCCCCGCAGGCTTTTTTGCTAATCTGAGCTTTTTACAGTCTTTTATGTCAAACTTAAAAAGAATAACCTTTAGTATTGTAAAGCATGAAGGAAAATGCGGAAAAAGTGAAGTTTCATGATATTTTGCAAGGTGATTGATTTAAGGTTTAGTGCTTACACCTCATCAAAATTCTCAAGAACCGTGACTTGACGCGTGTTGAACAATAATAAAGGCAGAAAGCAGTGAATAACAATGTGTTTTTGATGTTTTGCAGTTTGTAAAAGCAGTGTAAGATAGATTTAAATCTAATTCTTACATGACAAATCAAGAAAAAAGGTGTTGTGATTGTTGTGTTGTTGTTTTTGTGATTTTCAATCATTTTTGATGTGAAGATTGTGACAACTTTGTGATATGCTTGAATTCACCGTGCTTTCACAACCACCGCTGGCTTTGAGAATTGAAAAAGAGGGTTTAAGTCTCTGAACTGAGTAGTTTATGAGGCTTATGACAATGATATATCATATGTGTGGCTTGGTTGCTTTTTGATTTCCACGCGCTTTAATAATATTCAAGGCTACTTGAACCTCAGGCTTCAATTTTGTGAAAAAGTGAATTCTCATGTGCTCTTCACTGTAAAGAGGTAACTGAGCTTTTAAGGTGTTTAAATAATTATTAAAAGCTTAAACTGATTAATGAAGTAATTAAACAACATTATTATACAACTGAGTGATGTGAAGCTGATGATTCACAGAGTTCTTAATAATGTCAAGCAGGAATTTTATAAAATTATTTTAAATAATAATGAAATAATTTTTAATTTTATCATCTTGCAGTTACACCTCCTTTGATTCATTCTTTAAATATTATATAATATAAATCACTTTATCCTCTTTATGAGGGAAATTAACTGAGTTAAAATAAAAGATATTTTTTATATTTCATATTTAATTCAGATGCTTCTTGACATTCTTGTCATGATATGACAGCAACTCCTTTGCTTAAATTCTTGATTATACATTTCATATTAACAGTGTTTTGTCAGTGCTTCACTTGCTTGTTACAGACTCAGTCTTCATTGAGTTGAAGAATCTCTCAGCTGAAGTATCAACATGAGTAACAAGATTCTTAAGTAAGTTGACTTGCAGTGTTAAAACTTCTTATTGAAGCTGCAGCAGCTTTTATTACTTTAAAAGTTCATCTCACTGTCATCTTGCTTGTATGATCTCATCATTAATGTTGTGCATTATTTCATCTGAGGATCCTTCACTCACATCAGCAATTTAGCAAGTTAACTCTGAGTTAATTTTTAGCACTTTGAGCGCTCTGAGCTTCTGATCTCATGTCTCAGCTAACAGCCGCTCTTAGTATCCTCTGAGCGCTTTGAGCTCAACCTTAAATCTTGAGCAGAACATCAAAATTTTGTGATAAAAAAACAATTATTAAAACAATTGTTTAAACAAGTACACACACAGTGTTATAATAACAGTAAAACTTATAATAAGTAAACTCTTGCTAAAATTCACTTTTCTGCAATAAAAAATCATGATTTGTTGAGTCTGAAAGCACTGTATAAGTGTTGAGTTCTGAATATTTAAAGAACTTCAAGATTTTCACCACTTAAAAATTTACACACTTTAATAACTTTTGCACCTCAACAGATATAAAGAAACTTTCAATGCATAAATTATAAAAAACAGTATTCTCTATTAATGTTAAACTAAAAGTTTCTTCATAACTGCTGCTGTTGTTAAGTTATATTTAATTCAAGTTTGCAATAGTAAAAAATCTTTCAAAAAAAGTCACATACTTTGAATAACTATTGCGCTTTTATACTTATAATATAACTTTCAGTTTATAAGTTGTAGAGAATAAGCTGTTTAAGAGTTTTCTTATACAAAGTTTCTTTTTATGTGTTGTTGTTATTGAGTTATTCAAAAAGTCATTAAAAATCTGTTTATTAATGTTGTAATTTTCATCACTGAAAGTTTGAAATCAATGTAACTTTTTAACAACAACAGTTATAAAAAAACTTTAAGTTACATTTAAACTTATGAAGAAATCTTTAGTTTGTAAAGTGTACAGAATAAAGAGATTTAAAACTTTTCAATAAAAAGTTTTTTATTATTCATGAAGGTATAATAGTTATTTAAAGTGTAAGATTTGTATGAGCTCATTTACTGCTCAGAGAGTGCTCTGAGCGCATAAAGTACTATTAACTAAAACCTTATTTTTGAGCGGGCTGCCAAGTTGCGGATGTGATGAAAGACAAGTAAATAAATGAGGGTGACTTGACATGACACTGATGAGAGGTCAAGTGCAAGATGTTGATCTCAGGTTCACTTTAATCTTCAAATCTGAAATGAAATACTTCTGTGCTTAAGTGTTCTCTGCAATGTGACATGTCTGTGATAATGTAGTTTATGCAGTAATCTTATTAAAAATCCTGTCATAGTGTTGTAGCATCATAGCCCCTGTCATACTTGTTGTAAAGCACAGGCTTCATCATAAAAGATCAGGTTAACAAAGCTGACAAAGTTTTCAGTTCTTAAAACTCATGACTTTTGCAACAGCTTCTCAATCAACCTTGAAGAGTCACATTTTAAGGCTCATGACTTTTGTGACAGCTTCTCAATCAACCTTGAAGGATCACATCTTAAAGCTCATGACTTTTGTGACAGCTTCTCAATTAACCTTGAAGGGTCACATCTTAAGGCTCATGACTTTTACAACAGCTTCTCAATCAACCTTGAAGGGTCACATCTTAAGACTTATGACTTTTGCAACAGCTTCTTAATCAATCTTGAAGAGTCATGTCTTAAGACTCATCTGAATTTCTGTTTGTCAGAGTTGTCAGCATGAAATTTTCACATTTTTGTCTTTACATTGTGAATGAAGTGTGTTGACTCTCATGTGTCATCTCACACCTGGTTCATCAGCTTTCATTTGATGAGGTATTGAAGCCTGCTGTCATGAACATAATTATTCACAATTGCCTTGACTTCTCACTCATTGTCTCAGTTGAGTAGTAGGTTTTTTCCTGTCAATGCAGAGAACACATGACATGTGCCTTGAAATGACTTCAATAAAGTGATGTTGAATATGTTATAGATATTTCAATCCTCTGAGAGGTCAAGTTCATATGATGAATAACTTATCACATGTCATATCATGAATAAGCTGAGCTTTTTTCAATGCAGTTTCTTCATCTACTTGTTCATTGACATATTCTTTTCATTAATCAGTACTAAATCACCTTCTTTAAATGTTATCTCCGTTCAGCGCTGATTATAATAATTTGCATATATTTCATTAACCTGTCATAACTGCTTCTGAGCTGTTGTAATTTGATTTTGAAGCTGCTGTGCATCTGCATAAGATCTTATTTGTTCATGTGAGTGCTGTATAAACAGTCTACTTAGCCTCATCTGAGGGTCTCACCTTAGGTTAAGCTGAAAGGGGCTTTTTCTCATAGCAGCATGTATGAAGTTGTTGTATGAGAACTTCATGCAGAGTAGAAGCTTCATTCAGTCCTTTTGCTGCTCATTAATGAATATGCATAAATACACCTTCAGGGACTGATTCTGCCTCTTCATTTGATCATCAGTTTGCAGGTGAAAAGCTGTTGACATGTTATAATGACACTGCATGTGAAAGCAGAAGTTGATTCACTGCTTTAATGTAAACAGCTTGTCTCTGTCTGTGATTAAAACTTTTGACACCTCATGATGCTTAATTATGTCCTGAATAAACACTTCAATGAAGTCAACAACTGACATTGTCTTCTGTACTAAAATATAATGAGCCATTTTGGTCAACTTATTGACTATGACAAGGATTGAATCTCATGTCATACTTTTATACATGCTGCTCAGTGGCAAATCTGTAATGAAGTTCATTGTCATCATATGCCACGGCTCAGTTGAGACTGGCAATGAGTTTAATAACTCATATGATTTGTGATGAGCTGGCTTCACCTTTTGGCATTTGACACAGTCATGATAGTAACATCATATGTCTCTGACAGCATCAAGTCAGTCATAAGATCACTGCATTAATTTTGTAATTCTTGACTTCCTGAAATGACCTGCAAAGACATCATCATGAAATTGATTAATCACTGCATTGTGAAGGGCAGAGTTCTGTGAAATGTAAATCTTATCATCATATTTGTCATTTCTGACTCAGCCAAGTTGTTTTTATCCTCAAGAGGGGTAGCTAATCCCTGTCATACTCATCATATCAAATCATCTTTCAACTGTTCAGTATGAATTATATGTTTAAGTTGTTTGATAAACATTCTTGTATAAGCTGTTATCTCCTCACCTAGGGGTGAGTGAGTAGACATGAGCTGAAGCGCTTCAACAGTGTCAGCAGAAGAAGCACTATCCTTAATTTAAAAATTAATAAGAACATGACTTGCATCATCATTCATAATTACAGTGCCTGCTGCACTATTCTTGATTGAGTGCTGCTCAGGTTCTGTATACTCAAGCTTTTTCATTCAGTCACAGCTTGCTTCTTAAGCATATAAGTCATGAACTGCTGATGTTTCAGTTGTACTGCCAGCTTCAGTATTCATTGTATTAATATATTCATCATGGCTTGCTTCTTGAGCATGTAGGTCATGAACTGCTGATGTTTCAATCATGTCATCAGCTTCAGCATACATCATATTAACATATTCATCACAGCTTGCTTCTTGAGTATGTAAGTCATGAACTGCTGATGTTTCAGTCATGCTGCTGACTTCAGTATTCATCATATTAATATATTCATCACGGCTTGCTTCTTGAGCATGTAGGTCACAGACTGCTGATGTTTTAATTGTGCTGTCAACTTCAATATTCATCATACTGATATTATTCATTGTGACAGGTATGACATTCTTTTGTCATAATCTTTGTCATACTGAGCGTCTTGACTGCAGCATCATTGCAGCAAGTGCATATAATTTCTTTTACACTGACTTATAATCCTTGCTTCCTAAATGAAAGGACTGTCACATTATTTCAGCAGTGATTGAGGTACTGACAGCCTTCAGCAGTTCATAATCAAGTCATTTTAATAAACTGTTAACAGAGTTCTTCTTGTCCTCTTAATATGTGATCTTAAAGTTGTACTCAGTGCGCTTTTCAGCTCACTTGAGCTGCCTTCATGTGAGGTTTGAGGTAGTCATAAATCAAACAAGGTTTGCATGATCAGTTAATATGATGATCAGGTGCTTAGCGCCTTGACAGTAATGTCATTAATGATGCATGACTTTCATGATGACAAGGAGCTCTTGTTCATCTGTATTATATTAAGTCTTAATATTTAGCAGTTTCTTACTGTAGTAAGCAACTGATAATCAGTGCAATTGACTGTTAATTTTAAAGTGTTGCATCAAGATTCTGTTAATTGTGAATTCAGAGGCGTCTGTTTCAACCCTTATGAGTTTGTTTTCATCAAAATAATGTAATAATGAAACACTCATGAAGGTCTCCTTCAGAGCATTAAACACTTTCAATGTGACTCTTGAGAGTGAAAAAAAGGCAGGTATGATGTTTTCTTGTTGTAGCTCTCCTTCAACTTGCAGATTATGTGCTGAATACTTTATATTAAATCTTTATAATAAGGTCAGGCTGTTCTGCTTTCTTTTAATAATAATTTGTTGAGATTAAAGAAGAGAAAATGATGTATCCTCAGTCTTCTTTTTATTCTTTCCTGTTTTCAGAAGATTTAACAGTGATGCTGCAATTCATGAATAATCTCTGATAAACCTTCAGAAGAAGTTGATGAAGCTTAAAAAAATCTGCAATTCATGAATGTTCTCTAAGAGTAGTCATTTTTCAACAGTGTAAGACTATAACATCTTTTACTAAAAAGGGAAGTATAGTTGAGGTATGTGACAATGTGAGATATAAATGTATAGAGGTTATATGATTTTAACTATATAAAATTAATAATTAAGAAATGAAGATGAGATTGAGCAGTGTGAAGTTTTCATGTGACTCATTAATGCTGTCAAGTCACCTGTAGGACGCACACTCTATGCAAGTCTTGAATTGTCATTAACTCATGACAATTGCCTCCCCCTTATGCATTGACCCTTCAGTGCAGAAAGGTGAGTGACTGTTGAAAGACTCAATTAACTGTTGAACTGATGACGTGACACTGATGCTGACTAAGTGAGGTGATAGTGAGGTGAGTTAATCACATGAATGTGAAAACCCTGAGGAGCAGAGCAGCAGCAGCAGAGTCATGACAGTGAAGTCATGACAGCACTATGATAGCACTACTCAGGTTACAGGCAGTGATATTACAATAAAAGCTTCAAGATATAAATACTATCAACTCCTCAATCTTCTGTCATCAACTTTTATGAGAGCAGTGATGCATCACTGCAACATCATTTACACACCCTCAAATCACATCTTCTTCATCATCACAACATCAGTCATCATGCCTGTAAGTTAAAGAAACAGGCTCTGCACATGCATGATTAATGCATGACATCATATAATGTTCACTCATTGCCAAGCGCTCTGCAGGCCCTCATGCATGACTCATTAAATTATTTTGCCTTCAATGCAGTCATCATTTCACTGAAGATACCACGCAGGTTTGTGATACTCATGTGAATGTCAAGTGCACATACTGTGTCAACTTTCACAAAGCTTGTCTTTTAATAAATTTAACATGCTCACCTGTTGTACCTCACTGATGATTCAAGGTCCCTGCATAATTCATATGCAAGATGAACACATTGATCTGCTTAATCAACAGAGTTAATATCAACACTCCTCTGCCTGCCCTCTTGATCACCCTCAAGGCGCGCCAAAAGTGTTATAACAAGAAGATTACAGTGCATCTTCATGTTGTCAGCTGTCATCAGAAGCTGTTCAAATTGAAGTTTATTATCAAGATCAATCTTCTGCTGCTTAAGCAGATTAAGTGCAGCAACAATGCACTTGAAGGTATTCTGAATATTATGTAATATTCAGTTTAATCCCCTTCTCTTCACCCCTGATGTGACAGTTACAATCAGCTAATGTGCATTCTATTTTAAAAGCATTTGTTTGTCATTGTTGTTGATGATGATGATGATGATGATGAGGACTTCTCTCCGTTTGAGGAGTCAAAGAGGTCAGAGAAATCAAAGAAGAATGAAGAAGATAAGAAGAAAGATGAGAATGATGATGATGAGTAAATTATTCTTTACTGATGTTTTATTAATCTTATATGATAGTTCCTTTTGCTTGCTTTGATTCACTGCAGTGATGATAATAATATTATGATTTTCATGTGCTTTCCTGATGATTCATCTTTTTTAATGAACTTATCATCCTTGACCCTTGCTGTAGATCATCTATAAGGTCTTAATAAAACCTGTAAAACCTCTTGAGGAAAATCAGGAAAGAGTGTTTTTATGATGTCAATTAAATCTTTTTAAATCACTTCTTCCTGTGCTCTTTTAATTTATTGTTAAAGACTGCATGCATTTCCTGCACATCTTTTAAGTTCTTCTTTAACACTCATTGATCATATTCTTCTGATCAACCCTTTCATCTCACTTTGTACAGGATTTCATTCCTGAATTTTCAGTGATTTAAAATCTCTTCAACTTCATATTCTTCTTCATCATCAATTAGCTCTGAAGGTGACAGTAATGATTTAAAGTCATCATCAACTCTGCACTGATATGACTTCAGGTAAGAGACATGAAAGACATTATGAATTTAATAAATGAGCAGTAAAGTTAATCTGTAAGCCTGCTTCTCTATTAAATCTTCAACCTGAAATGATTTAATAAATTTATGAGACAGTTTTCTGCTCAGGCGCTTCTGTTGTAAGTTCTTCATGAATAACATTATCAAGTCTCTCACATTATAGGTCTTGAGTTTATGTTTGACATTATAATATTTTGCTTAAAAATTAATTATATTTTCTCATCATTGTAACAGTGCTTCCTGTATGTCATGAAATCATTTCACTTAATTTTTAACTGCAGGTACTCTTTCTTTCCTGAAGTCATCTTTAACTTCAAATCTTACTTTCAGATGATAAGCATACATGACATAAAAAGAGCTGCACTTTATTGATGTTTGCATTTCATTGTTGTAAGTGAATTCTGTCAGAGGTAAAAGATTCATTCAGTTGTCTTGTTCATCTGAGTAATAACAGTGAAGGTAATGTTTTAAGATTTAATTCTGTCATTTTATCTGTCTGTTCATTTGCAGATGAAAGGCAGTGCTTAGTTGATGCTTCATCCTTAAATAATAGCACATTTCTGATCAGAAAGCACTTGTGAAAACTGATTCTTAATCAGAGACAGCTTCTTTCAATACATTGAATCAGCATATTATTTCCTCATAGAAAAAGTCACTCAACTCTGTTGTTATAATCATTTTTATGATTTAAATATACTGAGTCATTTTTGTATACTGATTCATAATCATTAAGATCACATCATACACATAATCTCTGCACTTACTTGACAGCAAGTCAGTGATAAAATTCATTGTGACTTGCTGTCATGATTCTTCTGACTGAGGCAGCGCCTGTAGCTCATCATAGAGATGATGTTTAAGCACTTTCATCCTTTGACAGATGTCACATGATGCAACATAATCTTTGACATCTCAGCTCATATCAATTTAATAATATTTATGATCAATTAATTCAAGAGTTCTTTCTACCCTGAAATGCTCTGTCAAGGCATCATCATGATGATGTTTTAAGATCTCTGCTCTTACTGACTTTTCTTTTAAAACATATATTTGTTCCTCATGAAACAGAAGGCCTTCAGAGTTAAATTTTTAAAAACTTTCAGCTTTAACCTTGTGCTTCACTGATGTACAATCAGCGTTGCGTGTCACTTCTACAAATGAATCATCATTTTGTAGAGTTCAAATCAAATCCTTTAAAGATAAACTCAGGCTTTCATCAGTTGTTTCATGAATGACAAGATCTCTTATCATCACATGTGAAATAAATTGTTTGCAATCAACAGTTTCAGTGACAGAGTTAAGCTGTTTCACAGCTACATCACAGTTGTCATGAGCAGGTGTTTTGTTATCACTTCTTCAGCATTTTTTTTGAAGTTTAAGGTTTTTAATTCTGATCATTCTCTCCACCCCTGTGAGCAACTGCCTCACAATAGGGGCATATCTGAGTGAGAATATGTTCACAAGAGTGACTAACTTTCTCTGAAGTGTTGAGAGTAATTTCTTCATAATTTCACTCACCTCTTCAACATCCCTGTAGTCTGATCACCTCAACAACACATCAGTGAAGTTGATCTTTTCAGACTGATGCAGGATATTAAAATCAAAAGCAGTGAACTTCATTACTCATCATGCTTGCTTATCATTCAATTCCTTCATGTTCATAAATCCTCATAAATTGTTATGATTGATCAATACCTTTATGATATGACAACTGCCTTCAAGGTAGTGATGTCAGTGTTTAAACATCATAATGATGACAAGGAGCTCCTGATCATGAGTTTCATATTAAATCTTTGAAGGAGACAGCTTTCTTAATTAAAATGTAACTGAATGTCACTGCTCATTATTCAACAGCTGAGACAGGATGTCAGTGAGCTTAATGATTGATGCATCAGTTTTCACCTGTATTCATAACTTCAGATTAAAGTGAATCAGGATAAGTGCTGTCATAAAGATTTTATGAAGGCAGTCAAACACCTTCTTTGTGTCACTTGAGAATTTAAAAGACTTAAACTTCTTTTCATTCTTGCTATCTTTCATAAGGTTTGTCAAGGGGGCTGTAACTTGTGAATAGCACTTAATAAAGCGTCTATAAAAGTTTACAAAGCTCAGGAAGACTTATACTTTCTGAAAAGTCCTTAATACTGATCAGTCCTGTATGATGTTCACTCATCACAGATTCATGGCTACGCCTTCAGTTGTGATAATAAACTCTAGGAATTTCACCTTGATAATGAAGAATTCACACTTCTTAGAGTTTGCATAAAGTTGAAATCAATGAAGTCAGTCTAATACCTGCTTAACATGCTCTCAGTGTTGCGCTGATGATTCTGAGTATATAAGAATGTCATCTAAATAAATAACACAAAAGACATTCACAAGCTCTGTTAATGCTTGATTGATGTAAGCTTGAAACATAACTGAAGTGTTGATCAATCTAAAAGACATGATCATATACTTAAAGTGACTGTAACACATGTGAAATGCTGTTTTCCACTCATCACCCTCCTTGATGCAGATACAGTGATAGACGTTCTTTAAATTTAACTTCATAAATAGCTTGACTTCATTAAGCTGATTCAATGTTTCACTTATAAAAAGTAATAAGTGCTTATTCTTGATGATCATCTTGTTCAATCCTCAGTAATCAACACATAACTGCAGCCCTTCATCTTTTTTTAAAACAAAAAGGATGAGTGCTCCTGCAGGACTCATGAAATGATGAATTCAACCTTTCATTAAGATGTCATTCAAGTATTCTCATAGCACCTCTAATTCAGTATTGAAGAGGTTATACAAAGGGCCATAAGATGAATCTGTACTGTTCAGGTCAATTGCATGATCACTGACTTTATAAGATGAAAGGAGGTCAGCATTCTCTGTTGAAAACACATTCACATAATCAGTGTACTCCTCAGGTAAAGCTTATGTTATTACAGCACTTTATATGCACACCTTTGATGCAGCATCATCACTCAGACTGACTTATATCATGATGTAAACAGCAGAGTGATCTTGAATCTTTCTTGTAAATTCATCAGATGACTGTAACTCAATAAGCTGCTTTTTAATGTTGAAGCATCACACCTTCATTCTGCAGTCAATTCACACATGTTCAGTTTTCAATGTGAAGAGTTCAAGGATAAGAGGTGATCCTGATTTATTTAATGTATAAAACACATGTTCACATTCATGAGACTGTCCTCAACTGTCAGTAAGCTGATAAAACACAAAATAAGCACTGAAGCAGTAAGCCTTCTGATCATTTAAGAATTAAGGTTGAGGCAACAAGCCCTTCATATGAGTCAATTGATGCTCAATAATGAAATGTTGTGAAATCACATTGACTTCAGCTCCCGTGTTCAATAAGGCTTGCATGAGTATGACATCATCATTGTGAAGAACTTGTTCATTGACAATTAAACTAAGCTCTGAGGCTACTTTTGTTCAGCACTTCAGTGACGTGAAGTTGTAAGAGGCTGAGTGTATGATGATCATCATAATGATGTTTGAACAGGGTGTTGTAGGCAAAAGTCATGATAAAGTCAATGCAGTGATTATATGTCTTCTATTTCATGACAAAACTGATCACTGAGAAAGCAGGTTTCTGAACCTTCTTGTGAAAAGTTTTCACTTGATGTCAAGGCGCTAAGCGCTGAGTCATCATATTTATATAATGTCATACTATAGTGTCATCCTATAGTGTTGTACTAATGTCATATTAATGTTGTACTGTCATACTATTATATGATGACTCTGACACAGCATTCCCCTTCTCATGACGCCGTCCCCGGGGCCAACTGAATGCTCATAAACCTCATTATGATGTCATAACAGTTGAGGTTATAAGGTGGTTGCATGAGACTGCATTAAGATAAGGCTGATCATGTGCTTTTACTTAATTGTGATGATATCACACCTGGCAGTAAGTTCTTTTTCATAACATAAACATCAAGATCATGTTTATCATAAGTTTAAAACATCCTTCCCTTTGTGCTTATTCTTCATCATTTGTCTAGTTATTTGTCTTATGACATGTTGTTGTACATCTCATGACTTTTTCACAGCTCATTGAGTGATCTGATGACTTCATGATGTCATCCTCATTGCAGAGGTGTTCACCTCATGAAGGAAGTGTCATGAAGTTTGCAGCTCATGATTCAACATTCTTGCAGTGTCATACTTCCTGTCATACATGTATGAATGCTAACATGATATATAGTCAATCAATATTCAAATGATTGAACTCACAGCTGTGAACAATGATGAAGACTCATCTCTGTCAGGGAAGCCTGTTGAGCTCTGAGCTTAATGTGATGAGAAGAGCTCTGAGTTGAAGTCAGTGAACAGAACTGTGATGATTGACATCTTCAGAAAGAGATGAGAAAACAGAATGATAAAATTGACTGTTCAGCACCTGAAGAAGGTTAAGTGTTTATCTTTAAGTAACATCTTCAGCAGCAGTTCCTGCTCTGTGTGATATCATGATGATATCTTGCTGCCAGCTCATATGCAGCAGGCTCATCATCATGAGCATGTGATTTGAGAGAACCTCAGTCACATGTTGTCAAGTACTGCTCACTGTGACTCTTATATAAGAGCTGAAGTTGATCACTGCTTTGTGTCAGACAGAGGAGTCTGCGCGTGTTGCATATCTTTTCACAACTCTCATGAGCAATACATGACAGAGCCTCTGATCATCACTGCTTTTAACTTTAAAAGCTCTGATGTTGTTGTCCTGATGCATGTTTATGATGATCAGAGGAGTGACAGCACACTGTAAGTCTGCCTTTTTTAATTCTCTTTTGTTTTGTTTAGTATGACAAAGTGTCATACTTTTATCATACTTTATGTCATACTTTTGCATTGTTAACTAATCATAGCATTTAATGACTGATCATCAGATCCTCATGCTGCTGCCTTTTATTAATCATTATCAGCATTCTTCACGCCCCCTGCAGCTGCTCCTCAACATGAGTCTCATGACATTCATAATGAGATAATTAATGTTAATTCAGTAGTCTTAAGAAGCTCATTCAAGCTCTTGCTGTTTTATTAAAAAGCACTGCTCATGCTCTCTGCATCCTCAACACTCATCAATCTTGTCATTATCAAGAGTACATTGAACTCTGTGAGCAGCATCATGTTGAGGAGATGAGGTTAAAGGCTTCATCAGATAATGAAGAAGAGTTTAAGATGATGAAAGACAAGTAGATAAATGAGGATGACTTGACATGACACTGATGAGGAGTCAAGTACAAGATGTTAACCTCAGGTTCACTTTAATTTTTAAATATGAAATGAAATGCTTCTGTGCTTGAATGTTTTTTAATTCTCTACAATGTGACACATCTGTTATAATGTAGTCTGTGCAGTAATTTTATTATAAATTTCACTGTAGCATCATAGCCTCTGTCATATTCTTATTGTAAGGCACTGACTCTGTCATAAGAGATCAGGTTAACAAAGCTGACAAAGTTTTCAATTCTTAAGACTCATGACTTTTGTGACAGCTTTCTTAAAGCTTATGACTTTTGTGACAGCTTTCTTAAGGCTCATGACTTTTGCAACAGCTTTTCAATCAACTTTGAAGAGTCACATCATACAGCTCACCTGAATTTCAGTTTATCAGAGTTGTCAGCATGAAATTTTCACATTTTTGTCTTTACATTGTGAATGAAATGTGTTGATTCTCATGTGTCATCTCACACCTGATCTGTCAACTTTCATTTAATGAGGTATTGAAGCCTGCTGTCATGAATGCAGTTATTCACAATTGCCTTGACTTCTCACTCATCATCTCAGTTGAGTAGTAGGTCTTTTCCTGTCAATGCAGAGGACACATGACATGTGCCTTAAAATGACTTCAATAAAGTGACATTGAATATGTTATAAATGTTTCAATCCTCTGAGAGGTCAAGTTCATATGATGATCAACTTATCACATGTCATATCATGAATGAACTGAGTTTTTTTCAATGCAGTTTCTTCATCTGCTTGTTCACTGACACATTTTTTTCATTGATCAGTACTAAATCACCTTCTTTGAATGTTATCTTCATTCAGCGCTGATTATAATAATTTACATATGTTTCATTAACCTGTCATAACTGCTTCTGAGCTGTTGCAATTTGATCTTGAAGCTGCTGTGCATCTGCATAAAGTCTTATTTGTTCATGTGAGTGTTATATAAACAGCTTACTTAGGCTCATCTGAGGGTCTCACTTTAAGTTAAGCTGAAAAGGGCTCTTTTCTATAGCAGCATGTATGAAGTTGTTGTATGAGAACTTCATGCAGAGTAAAAGCTTGACTCAGTCCTCTTGCTGCTCATCAACAAATATGTATAAATATGCCTTCAAGGACTGATTCTGCCTCTTTGTTTAACTGTCAGTTTGCAGGTGAAAAGCTGTTGACATATTATAATGACATCACATGTGAAAGCAGAAGCTGATTCATTGCTTTAACATAAAAAGCTTATCTCTGTCTGTGACTAGAACTTTTGACACATCATGATGCTTAATAATGTTCTGAATAAACACTTTAATGAAGTCAGCAATCAACATTGTCTTCTGTATAAAAATATAATGAGCCATTTTAATCAACTTATCAATTATGATGAGGATTAAATCTCATGTTGTACTTTCATATGTGCTGCTCAGTGACAGGTCTGTAATGAAGTTCATTGTCATCATATGTCATGACACTTTCAGGACTGATAATGAGTTCAATAATTTATATGATTTGTGATGAGCTGGCTTCACTTTTTGACATTCAACATAATCATGACAGTAACATTGTACATCTCTGACAGCATCAGGTCAGTCATAGAATCATTATATTAATTTTATAATTCTTGACTTCCTGAAATGACCTGCAAAGACATCATCATGAAATCAACTGATCACTGCATTGTGAAGGGCAGGGTTCTGTGAAATGTAAATCTTATCATCATAATGTACAACATCATCTATTTTTTGCCAATGTTTTCATATATTCAACAGTATAAATGCCATATTTGACTACATCTCTGATGTCATGATCATCTCAGGGTTCATGTCTATATTCATATTTATCATCTCAGACTCAGTCAAGTTGTTTTTATTCTTAAGAGGGGTAGTTAATCTCTGTCATACTTATCATATCAAACTGTCTTTCAACTGCTCAGTATAAATCACACATTCAAGTTGTTTAATAAATATTTTTGTATAAGCTGTTATCTCCTCACTTATTGGTGAGTGAGTAGACATGAGTTGAAGCGCTTCAACAGTGTCAGCAGAAGTGTTATCCTCAATTTAAAGATTAATAGAAACATGACTTATGTCATCATTCATAACTGCAGTGTTTGCTGAGTTATTCTTAATTGAGTGCTGCTGAGGCTCTGCATACTTAAGCTCTCTTATTCAGTCACGGCTTGCTTCTTAAGCATGTAGGTCATGAACTGCTGATGTTTTAATCATACTGTCAGCTTCAGTATTCATCATATTGATATATTCATCACGGCTTGCTTCTTAAGCATGTAGGTCATGAACTGCTGATGTTTCAGTCATGTCATCAGCTTCAGTATTTATTGTATTAACATATTCATCACAGCTTACTTCTTCTTGAGCAGATAAGTTCTGCATCACTGATATTTTAATGAGACTGTCATCTTCAGTAATCATCATACTGAGTAGATGATGCACTGCTGATGTTTTAATGATATCACTGACTTCATCTGACATGACACTTTCATCATTTTCATTACAGCTTGCTTCTTTTTAAGCAGGTAAATTTCACATCACTGATGTTTTAATGAGATCATCATCTTCAGTGTTCATCATATCAGTAGTATTCATTATGACAGATATGATGTTCTCTTGTTATAACTTCTGTCATACTGCCCTTGACTGCAGTGTCATTGCAGCAAGCATGTATAATTTCTTCTGTACTGACTTATAATCCTCACTTCTCAAGTGGAAGGACTGTCACATTATTTCAGCAGCAGTTGAGGTATTAACAGTCTTCAGCAGTTCATAATCAGGTCATCTTAATAAATCATCAACAGAGTTCTTCTTGCCTTCTTGATATGTGACTCTGAAGTCATATTCAGCAAGCTTCTCAGCTTATTTGAGCTGCCTTCATGTGAGGTTTGAGGTAGTCATGAATCAAACAAGGTTTGCATGATCAGTCAATATGACAATTTAATGTTTAACACCCTGACAGTAGTGCTGACAATGATGCATGACTTTCATGATGACAAGGAGCTCTTGCTCACCTGTATTATATTAAGTCTCAGTATTTAGCAGCTTCTTGCTGTAGTAAGCAATTAATAATCAGTGCAATTGACCATTGACCTTAAAGCATTGTGTCAAGATTTCACTAATTGTGAATTCAGAGGCGTTCATTTCAACCTTCATGAGTTTGTTTTCATTGAAGTAACATAATAATGAAGCACTCATGAAGGTCTCCTTTAAAGTCTTAAACACTTTCAATGCAGCTCCTGAAAGTGAAAAAGAGACAGATATGATGTTTTCTTATTATAACTCTCCTCTGACTTGTGAGCTGTGTGCTGAATAACTTGTGTTAAACCTCTGCAATGAGATTAAGCTGCTCTGCTTTCCTTCAATGTCTTGATGAGGAGCAGTTCAGTGAGTTAAAAGAGAACTTGATATAATCTTAATCTTCTTTTTATTTCTTCCTGTTTTCAGGAGGTTTAACAGTGATACTGTAATTCATGAATAATCTCTTATAAACCTTCAGAAGAAGTTAATGAAGCTTAAAAAGACCTGCAATTTATGAATGTTCTTCAAAGGCAGTCATTCTTCAACAGTTTAAATTTTTTTCAAGTTCATGTATATGCCTTTTGTGTTGATCTTGAATCCTAGGAAGTTCACTTCTGTTGTATTGAATGAGCACTTACTGATCTTAAGATGAAGATCATGACATCATAATGCACTTAGTACTTATTGTACATGCTCTTCATGCTTAGACTCATCTTTGCTAAAGATCAAGATATCATTCAAGTAAATCATGCATGTGATGTTTAAAAACTCATCAAGTGCTTTATCAATGAAGGCTTGAAACGTGACAGGAGCATTCATGAGACTGAAAGACATGACAAGATATTTAAACAGCCTGAATCATGTTCAAAACACTGTTTTTCACTCATCTTCACCTTTAATTCATATTCAATTATATGCATTCTTGCAATTCAGCTTAATGAACTTCTTAACTCCTTGAAGATGATTCAACATGTCTGATATAAATGATAATGAGTAATGATTCTTAATAGTAATATCATTCAAGCACTTATAATCAATGATTAATCATAAGCTGCCATCTGATTTCAGTACAAACATAACAGGTGAAGTCACAGGTGATATTAATTTACAAATTATGTTTATCTTCATGACATCATCTAAATATACCTTCAGTACATTGAGCTCAGCTGAAGACATTGAGTATAACTTTCTGAATGAAGGTTGCTGCTCTGATTTCAAGTAAATAACATGATCATGTGAACCTTTATCAGGCAAAGACTGCTTCTCAGCTGCCTGAAATATGTCTGTGAAGTCATGATATTCAGGAGGTAATGTGTCATACACATCATTACCTCTGTCATACTGTAATGAGTTCATCTGAAGAGTATATTCTTTCATATTAATCATTAAATCTGACAGTCCTATGAAGTGTTCTGTAATGAAAAGGTTGTTCATATGTAAAACATTCTTCAACATCTTCTTTTCATTAACAGTGAATACTCAGTGTGCTGTGATATGCTTCACCTTTTTCCATAGGAATTTCCCTGTGTCATATTCATGATTCAGGTTTGCATTGACTAGAAATGATAACCTGAGGATGAAAGAAGCTGATGTGTTGTCTCATGTGACAAGAAAGCAGCTGTTATAGTGATAAGATTAACTGTTGATGTCATACATCATAATAGTCAATATGACAGATTCTGACAAGTCAATCATATTACCTCATGCATTGACTTGAGCTTCATAGGATTCAGTTTGTAAAGACAGTTCATTGACAACATATCATGTGATAATATTGCCTTGACTGTCATTGTTAATAATATATGAGTATTTTTTCTTCAGATCATCTCTTGTCATATGAAAGTTCACCTTTAACTGCTCTGATATCAGATGTGAGATATCATTAATGATAAGTAAGAAGATGAGCTGAAGGTTGACTGTGAGTCATTTATTTACATCAATCACAGTAGTGACTGCTGTTGATCATTTCATCATACATTCATTTGTTTAATGATTGATGACTTTACACTTGATACAGAGGCCTGCTGCTTTTTATGCATTCATTTTATTCTTGAGAATAAAATCTTCTTGTCAGCATGAGGGTCCTGTGAATGTTTATATTGTTATCATGATCACTTTCTCCGCAACTGGTATGTGGTTTGAATTTCAACTTTGATCATGACTACTTTCTTAATAAAAGCCTCATGAATTGTTTCCTCTTTCATGATTGAATTGTTGAGGGTGAGAGGTTTATTATTCAATGAAAGATTCTTTTCTGTCATAGTATGATGTCAGTGTCATACTTTTGTTGTTGTTGTCAATTTTGCTTTAATGATTCTTTTTGGTGTCTGAGCAGCTTCAGAACAGTTCATGATTAATGATGATGTCAAGATGTGCTGAAATTTCCTGCATTAACTGTCTTGCAACCTGCGTCAGATCTCAACATCATAGTTTAGTTAAAACATGATGAGGAAGCCTTGATTATCAGTGATCTTAAATGAGCATTTCACTGATTTCCTTGTGTGAAGCTGAAAGAAAGCAGTAGAGTTCTGATAATCTGTCATATCAGAAGATGATTATATCATGGCTGCAGAGTTCAACTGCATTAAAAGTGATGATATTTCATTTATTTATGTCTTCATCAGGGGATAGGTTCTTCTCTAGAATCTTTAAAAAGTTGTTGTAAATGATTTAAATGTGATCATGCTGCTCTTTTTGCTTCTGTCAGTCACTTATGACTGTTTTCTCAAGGTAGATGCCTGCTCAGATGATGAAATCTCATTCAGTAGAAAATTACTCTGACATCAGCTCCTGATTCTGATTGATTTCATTCAAGTATTTTTGAAGTTTTCATCTCATGACTTTGACACCTCCTGTATAGAGGTGAGGCTCTCATGACTTTACAAGGCATTAAAAAAGGGGAGGTGTGATGTCTGTCATAACTTAACATTGTAGTTCATATGATGAACCTGCATCATTCTCTGAGTTTACTGTAATCATAATTGAAGGATCTTCTTACAGATGTTGATTAAACTTCTGAAGTTCTCTTTTATTGTCCTCAAACTTAATTTCTTGTTGTACACATTGTAATTATAATCACTGGCGCTCAATGACCTCTTGATTATGAGCAGTGACTGCCTCAAGATTTTCAATGATGTCATCAGAGTTGCCTGCAGCAATATGTTCATCATCATTAACAATGTCAGAAGTAAAGGTATTAATGATTGATAATGTAAACCTGTTAATTGAAGGGTCTGCCTCAGCTTGATTATTAATTGTTTCATTGATCTGATGAGATCAAAGTGTTGATGTCATCATGTCTTATGCTTCTGACATGACCATTCGCCTGAAGGTACTGAGTGATCAGTATGTAAGAGGCTGAGTGTACAACAGTCATCATAATGATGTTTGAATGAAGTGTCATAAGCAAAAGTCATGATAAAGTCAATGCAGTGATTATATGTCTTCTATTTCATGACAAAACTGATCACTGAGAAAGCAGGTTTTTAAACCTTCTTGTGAAGAGTTTTCACTTGATGTCAAGGCGCTAGGCGCTGAGTCATCATATTTATATAATGTTGTACTATAGTGTTGTATTATAGTGTCATACTAATGTTGTACTAGTGTTGTACTGTCATATTATTATATGATGGCCCTGACAGAAGCCTTCACTGAAGCATTTTCATTTTTTGATGCTGAAACAGCTGCAACCAGGGTCTTATTCAGGTCTGAGTTTTTCACAGGTTGTGAATAATTAAGGGAATAATATCTCTTCTGATTGCAATTTTAATAAATCACATGTGACAAGTCCTTTATTTCAGGAGCCTTCATTGATTCACTTTTATATTTATTATCTCACTTGCTCTTCATCTTGCTCTCATCAGGCTTATGATCTTTATTCTCTGCAGACTTCAACAGTGACTCAAGTTTACAACTGAAGGTAACTGTCATATTAAGATTTGCTTTTGATTTCATGATGCCTCTCAAATATAAGTTATTCTTCAGATGTGCAGTCAAGGTGATGATTTTCTTTTAAGTTGTGAGTAAGTCCTGATAATTCATCAAGGCTGCATGAACCTCAAGCTTCAATTTTGTGAAGAAGTGAGTCCTCATGTGCTCTTCACTGTAAGGAGGTAACTGAGCTTTCAAGGTGCTTAAATAACTATTGAAAGCTTGAACTGATTAATGAGGTAATTGAACAGCATCATTATACAGCTGAGTGATGTGAAGCTGATGATTCACAGGGTTCTTGATAATGTTGAGCAGGAATTTCATAAAATCATCTCAGGTAACAGTGAAATAATCTTTAATTTCATCATCTCACAGTCATGCCTCCTTTGATTCATCCTTTAAGTATTGCATGATGTAAATCACCTTATCCTCCTCATGAGGGAAATCAGCTGAGTTAAAATGAAAAGTATTTCTTGCATCTCACATTCAATTCAGGTGCTTTTTCATGTTCTTGTCATGATATAACAGCAACTCCTTTGCCTGAATCCTTGATCATACATTTCATATTGACAGCATTTCATCAGCGTGGTGCTTGCTCATTATGAACTCAGTGTTCATAAAGTCAAGGAATCTCTCAGTTGAGGTATCAACATGAGTAGCAGGATCTTTAAGTAAATTGACTTTTAATGTCAAGACTTCTGTTCAGAGCTGCTGCAGCTCTTGTTGCTTAAGAAGTTCATCTCACTGTTGTCTCACTTGTGTGATCTCATCATTAATGTTGCACATCATTTCACCTGAGGATCCTCTGCTCATGAGGTTCACTTCACTGATGTCAGAGGAAATGAGTGATGTTTCATGATCATTTTGTTGATTCTTCATCATCATGTCTCATTCTGCTTCAGAAGTTTAACATAGTTGGTTTCAAGTCTGCATCTTATCTCAGGCCACCACTCTTTGAAAGGTAAAGTTATTAAAACTGTAAGATTATAACATCCCTTACTAGAAAGGAAAGTATAGTTGAGGTATGTGACAGCATGAGATATAAATGTATAGAGGTTATATGATTCTAACTATATAAAATTAATAATTAAGGAATAAAGATGAAATTGAGCAGTGCAGAGTTTTCATGTGACTCACTAACGCTGTTAAGTCACCTGTAGAACACACACCCTACGCAAGTTCTGAATTGTCATTAACTCATGACAAACAGCGTGAATCCTTTCTGAACTCATATGTATGCCTTCAGTATTGATCTTAAACCTCAGGAAGTTCACTTTCATTGCATTAAAGAAGCATTTGCTGATCTTAAGATGAAGATCATGATGTTGTAACATAATTAATACTTGTTGTACATGCTCCTCATGTTCAGATTCATCTTTGCTGAAGATCATGATATCATCTAGATAAATTATGCAAATTATATCAAGAAACTCATTAAGAGTCTTATCAATGAATGCTTAAAATGTAGCAGGAGCATTCATGAGACTGAAAGACATGACAAGATATTTAAACAGGCTGAATCATGTTCAGAATGCTGTTTTTCACTCATCTTCACCCTTGATTCATATTCAATTATATGCATCCTTGCAGTTTAACTTAGTGAACTTCTTAGCTCCTTGAAGATGATTCAACATGTCTGATATAAGTGATAATGAGTAGCAATTTTTAATGATAATATCATTCAAGCGCTTATAGTCAATGATTAGTCATAAGCTATCATCTGATTTTGGTACAAACATAACAGGTGAAGCCGCAGGTAGGCTGTCATCATGAGTCAGAGTGACACTGAGTCAAGCCGGGTCGGGCCGGGTCAGGTGGCAGTGTCTCAGTGATTTTGAACCCACCTTGGCGTGTCAGGTCGGGGCGGGTATTGAAGGCAGACACTGAGGGTAACTAGGACACTGAGAGCCGCAATAATTAGGGCTAAACCCTTCCATAATTTCAGATATTATAGAGCTCAATGCGCCCGTCAATTCTGTGTAAAAATCATCAAAAACGGATCGCTGCGCATTAAGTTATGTCATCAATGATGTTAACTTCTTTAATCACTTTCATGAAGTGCTGAGAGTGATGTTTATTAACTGAGCTTTCTATGAGGTTGATTCATTAGTGAAAGTTATCTTTGCAAGGTTGTGCTGTTGTTAAGTATAATCTTTCTTATTCTGAACTAGCACCTGGTGAGTTTCATACACTGAATGCTCACAACAACACAGCAACAACAGAATTCACAGAAGTATCATCATTTTATGTTAATTACAAATTCAACTCATTTATGAATGAAGCAAGAGGGCTAATAATTATAACATAAAAAGTAAAAGTACAAGTGAATCTGTCAGGACTATGTAGATTATGAATTAATACATGTGTTTTAACAGCTGACATTTAGCTACAGAGAAGAATTCTAGTTTAAGAAGCAAAAGAAAGAAAGAGTATAAAGATTAAAACTTTTATGTGCATGTTAAGCTTGTTAATTTAATTGCTGCTAACTCATTTAGTCATTCAATTCAGTTCAGTTCATCATTTGAATCATTCAGTTTAATTTAATGTTTAAGCATAAACCTGACACTACTCTTTCTTTTATTTAATAAGCTTTATAAGCTGATCATTTACTTTTCTGCTTTGTTGTTGATGTATTCAGTGACTTGATCAGCTTACTTGAGTACCTCTCATGAAATGCTTCTTTCAGTTCAGGTGAGTGTTTGAATTCATCAGCATTGTATTAAGTCTTGTCAAGTGAGTATTTTTTTCATGTCACTTTATACTGTAGTCTGTTTTTTCATCAACATTTATCATTAATTTGTTCAACTTCTCATTCTGATTCAGCCTGTTCAGTTATTACAGGTGACAGTGATGACTTGATTTACTTAAATAAAGAATCATTCACAGTGAGTCATAATAAAAAAGTGTGAAATACAGAGTGTATTTTCATTGATTTACATCAGCAATTTAGCAAGTTAGCTTTGAGTTAGTTTTTAGCACTTTGAGCGCTCTGAGCTTCTGATCTCATGTTTCAGCTAACAGCCGCTCTTAGCACCCTCTGAGTGCTTTAAGCTCAACCTTAAATCTTGAGCAGAACATCAAAATTTTGTGATAAAAAAATAATTATTAAAACAATTGTTTAAACAAGTACACACGCAGTGTTATAATAACAGTAAAATTTATAATAAGTAAACTTTTGCTAAAATTCACTTTTCTGCAATAAAAAATCATGATTTGTTGAGTCTGAAAGCACTGTATAAGTGTTGAGTTCTGAATATTTGAAGAACTTCAAGATTTTCATCACTTAAAAAACTACACACTTTATTAACTTTTGCACCTCAACAGATATGATGAAACTTTCAATGCATAAATTATAAAAAATAGTATTCTTTATTAATGTTAAATTAAAAGTTTCTTCATAACTGTTGTTGTTGTTAAGTTATATTTAATTCAAGTTTTCAATAGCGAGAAATCTTTTAAAAAAAGTCACATACTTTGAATAACTATTGCGCTTTTATACTTATGATATAACTTTCAGTTTATAAGTTGTAGAAGAAGCTATTAAACAGTTTTATAATTTAAAGTTTTTTTATAACTGTTGTTGTTAAAAAGTTACATTGATTTTAAACTTTCAGTGATGAAAATCACAATATTAATAAATAGACTTTTAATGACTTTTTGAATAACTCAACAACAATAACACATAAAAAGAAACTTTGTATAAGAAAACTCTTAAACAGCTTATTCTCTACAACTTATAAACTGAAAGTTATATTATAAGTATAAAAGCGCAATAGTTATTTAATATGCTAATATATTTATAATTAGTTAAAAGTTTTTTAATTCATAACTATTGCAAATTAAAACTTATGAAGAAATCTTTAGTTTGTAAAGTGTACAGAATAAAGAGATCTAAAACTTTTTCATAAAAAGTTTTTTATTATTTATGAAGGTATAATAGTTATTTAAAGTGTAAGATTTGTATGAGCTCATTTACTGCTCAGAGAGTGCTCTGAGCGCATAAAGTACTATTAACTAAAACCTTATTTTTGAGCAGGCTGTTAAGTTGTGAATAATGATTATATTGCCCTGACTGCTGTTGTTGATAATATATGAATATTGTGAAGATTTGCTCATCATATTACTCATTATTGTTATGTGCAGTTCCACCTCTAGTTGCCTTGATATCAGACGTGAGATATCATCAATAATCAGTAATGAGGCAAACTGAAGGTGATTCATGAGTCATTTATTCACATTAACTGTGATGAAGACGGCTGTAGATTATTCAGTCATACAATCATTTATTCAATGACTGATAACTTCACATTTAATGCAGAGACCTGTTGATTTTCATGCATTCACTTCATTCCTTGAGATGAAGTCTCCTTGTCAGCATGAGGGGGTTGTGAATGTTCATGTCATCATCATAGTTGCTCCCTCAGTGATTAGTATATGGTTGAGATTCTGGCTCTGATTGCAGTCACTTTTATGATAGAAACCTCATGAGTTGTTTTCTCTTTCACAACTGAATTGAGTGAATTGAGTGCAGATTATTTATTGTTCAGTGAGGGATTCTTTTCTGTCATAGTATGACATCTGTGTCATACTTTTGTTGTTGTTATCAGTTTTGCTTTGATGATCCTTTTTGGTGTCTGAGCAGCTTCAGAATGATTCATGATTGATGATGATATCAAGATGTGTTGAAATTTCCTGCACTGACTGTCTTGCAACCTGTGTCAGATCTCAATGTTGTAGTTCAGTCAGAATGTGATGAGGAAGCCTTAATCATCAGCAGTTTTAAATGAGCATCTCACTGATTTTCTTGTGTAAAGCTGAAAGGAAGCAGTAGAGTTCTGATAATTTATTGTATCAAGAGGTGATTATATCATGATTATGAGATTCAGCTGCATTAAAGATGATGATATTTCATTCATCTGTGTTTTCATCAGAGGATAAGTTCTTCTCTAAAATCTTTAAAAAGTTGTCATAAATGACTTAAGTGTGATCATGCTGCTCCTTTTGCTTTCATCAGTCACTCATGACTGTTTTCTCAAGGTAGGTGCCTGCTCAGATGATGAAATCTCATTCAGTAGAAAATTACTCTGACATCAGCTCTTGATTTTAATTGATTTCATTCAAGTATTTTTAAAGTTTTCATCTCATGACTTTGACACCTCCTGCATAAAGATGAGGCTCTCATGACTTTATAAGATATTGAAAAAGGGGGGGTGTGATGTCTGTTATAACTTGACATCATAATTCATGTGATGAATCTGCATTGTTTTTTGAGTTTATTGTAGTTGAAGGACCTTCTTGCAGGTGTTAATTAAACTTTTAAAACTTTTTTTTATTATCCTCAAACTCAATTTCTTGTTATACATGTCATAGTTGTAATCACTGATGCTTGATGACTTCTTAATTATGAGCAGTGACTGCTTCAAGATCATTAATGAAGTCATCAGAGTTACCTGCATTGATATGTTTATTATTGTCATTGACAATATCAGAAGCAGGAGTGTCAACAGCTGATAATGTAAACCTGTTAATTAAAGGCTCTGATTTAACTTAATTGATTGCTTCACTGACCTGATGAGATTAAAGTGTTGATGTCATCATGTCTTATTTGCTTTTAACATGATCATTCACCTGAAGGTACTGAGTGATCAGTATGTAAGAAGTGAGGTGTACAACAGAGTGTCATAATAATGTTTGAACAGAATGTCATAAACAATATAATCATGATGAGGTCAATGCAATGATTATACATCTTTTATTCAATGACAAAACTGATCACTGAGAAAGCAGGTTTCTGCACCTTCTTGTGAAAAGTTTTCACTTAATGTCAAGGCGCTAAGCGCTGAGTCATCATATTTAAGTTATAATGTCATACCATAATGTCATATTATAGTGTCATATCATAATGTTGTACTGTCATACTATATATATGGTGGCCCTGACAATGACAGAGAGTAGAAAATTCAAAAAGCACTCATCTGCAGTCATTGCCTTTGCAAGCAGTCAAGAGGCTGAAAAAGCCTTGAGATTTAAGTTAATTGTGACTGAAAACTCACTACATACTGCGGAATACACAGACTGCAAACTGTATGAACAATGCATCAAATGTCAAGGATTCAGCCACACACAGCATAAGTGCATGCATGAAGTCAAATGCCAAATATGCGCTGAAAATCATTATATCAGGAAGCACACGTGCTTTATTTGCAAAAAGGAACAAGAAATATGTGATCACACAATAATAAAGTGTGCAAATTGCAAAGAAAATCATCAGGTGAATAGCAAAGACTGTGAATATTATAGAGCAGTTGAACTTTATTCAGCAGATAAAGACTCTTTAATCATGAATGAATAATGTGTAATATAAACACACAACATTCAAACACAGACCTGCAAGAATTATTTAAAATACAGATTTTTCAACATAACTGCAATAGTGTAAGACTATAGCGTTCCTTACTAGAAAGGGAAGTATAGTCAAGGTTCATGACAGCATGAGATATAAATGTATAGAGGTTATATGATTCTAACTATCTAAAACTAATAACTAAGGAATGAAGGTGAGATTAAGCAGTGCAGAGTTTTCATGTGACTCACTAACACTGCCAAGTCACTTGTAGGGCGCATGCCCTACGTGAGTCTCAAATTGCCACTAACTCATGATAATTGCCTCCCCCCTATGCAGCGGCCCTTCAGCGCAGAAAGGTGAGTGACTGATAAGAGACTCAGTTAACAGTTGAATCAGTGACGTGATGTCAGCACTGACTAAGTGAGATGATAGTGAGGTGAGCTTGTCACATGACAGTGAAAACCCTGAGGAGCAGAGAGGCAGCAGTGAAGTCATGACAGCATCAGCATGACAGTGCTATGATAGCATAATCAAGGCCTCAGGTGATGATATCACAACAAGAGCTTCAGAATATAAATACTGTCAACTCCTCAGCCTTCTGTCATCAACTTTTGCCAGAGCAGTGATTCATCACCACAACATCATTAATGCACCCTCAAGATGCATCATCTTCATCATCACAACATCAGTCACTATGCCTGTAAGTCAGAGAAGCTGGCTCTGCAGATGCGCTTTTAATGTGAGTTATCATATAGTGCTCACTGATTGTCAAGTGCTCTGCTGAACCTCATGCATGTCTTATCAAACCTTTCTGTCTTCATTGTTCCCGTCACTTCACGGATGATATGACTCAGGTATGTGATGTCAGGTCAAATGTCAAGTGCACATACTGCATAAATCTGCACAAAGCTTGTCTTCTGATAAGTTTAACCTGCTCACCTGTTGCATCATGCTGATGATTTAAGGTTCCCGCGTGATTTACCTGCAAGGTAAACACCCTCATACGCTTGATCAATAAGATCAACATTGATGCTCCTCCGCCTGCTCTCCTGGCTGCTCTCAAGGCGCGTCAAAAGCGCTATAACAAGGAGATTACAGCGCATCTCTGTGTTGTCAGTCATCATCAGAAGCTGTTAAAACTGAAGTCTGCTGTCAAGATCAGCCTCCTGCTCCTTAAGCAGATCAAATGCATCAATGATGCACTTGAAGGTATCCTGAATATCATGTGATATTCAGTTTAATCCCCTTCTCTTCACCCCTGACATGACAGTTATGAACAGCTAACATGCATCCTATTTTAAAAGCATTTGCCTGCCATTGTTGATGATGATGATGACAATGATGACGGAGATTTCTCTCCTTTTGAGTCAAAGGGGTCAGAGGAACCAGAGAAGGATGATGAAGAGAAGAAGGAGAACAGTAATGATGAGGATAAGTAAATAGTGTTTTGCCAGTGTTTTGCTGATCTTGTATGATAATTTCTTTTTCCTTTGGCCCTGGTCAGGTACACCACTACGGCGGTAATAATATTGTGTTTAGTTGTCACCCTTGACCCTTGTCATAAATCACCTATAAGGCCTTGATAAAACCTGTAAAACCCCTTGAGGAAAATCAGGAAAGAGTGTTCTTATGACATCAACTAAGTCTTTCTAGATCACTTTCTTCTACACTCATCTAGTTCATTATTAAAGGCTGCTCACATTTCCTGCACATCTTTTAAGTCCTTTTTTGACACTTATTGATCATATTCTTCTGGCCAATCCTTTCATCTCACTTTGTACAGGATTTCATTCCTGGATTTTCAGCAGTTTAAAATCTCTTCAACTTCATATTCTTCTTCATCATCAATTAGCTCTGAAGGTGACAGCAATGATTTAAAGTCATCATCAGCTCTGCACTGATATGACTTCAGGTAAGAGATGTGAAAGACATTATGAATTCAATAAATGAGTGATAAAGTTAACCTGTAGGCCTGCTTCCCTATTAAGTCTTCAACTTGAAATGATTTAATGAATTTGTGAGACAGTTTCCTGCTCAAGCGCTTCTGTCATAAGTTCTTCATGAATAACATTACCAAGTCTCTCACATTATAAGTCTTGAGTTTATGTTTGACATCATAATATTTTGTCTGAGAATTAACTACATTTTCTCATCATTGTGACAGCACTTCTTGTATGTCATGAAATCATTTCATCTGATCTTTGACTGCAGGTACCTCTTTTTTCCTGAAGTCATTCTTGACTTCAAATCTTACTTCTGAATGATAAGCATACATGACATAAAAAGAGCTGCACTTTATTGATGCCTGCATTTCATTATTGTAAGTGAATTCTGTCAAGAGTAAAAGATTCATTCAGTTGTCTTGTTCATCTGAGCAGTAACAGTGAAGATAATGTTTTAAGATTTAATTCTGTCATTCTGTCTGTCTGTCTGTTTGCAGATGAAAGGCAGTGCTTAGCTGATGCTTCATCCTTAAATAGTAGCACATTTTCAATCAGAAAGTGCTTGTGAAAACTGATCCCTGATCAGAGACAGCCCCTTTTGATACATTGAATCAGCATATTATTTCCTCATAGAACAAGTCAGCCAACTCTGTTGTCATAATCATTTTCATGATTTGAATATACTGAGCCATTTTCATATACTGATCTATAATTATTAAGATCACATTGTACACGCAACCCCTGCGCTTACTTGGCGGCAAGTCAGTGATAAAATTCATGATGACTTGCTGTCATGATCTTTCTGGCTGAGGCAGCGCCTGTAGCTCATCATAGAGATGATGTTTAAGCACTTTCACTCTTTGACAGATGTCACATGATGCAACATAATCTTTGACATCTTGACTCATATCAATTCAATAGTATTTGCAGTCAATCAATTCAAGAGTTCTTTCTACCCTGAAATGCCCTGTCAAGGCATCATCATGATGACATTTCAAGATCTCTGCTCTTACAGACTCTTCTTTCAGAACATATATTTATTCCTCATGAAATAAAAGGCCTTCAGAGTCAACCCTTCAGAGACTTTCAGCTTTAGCCTTGCACTTCACTGATGTACAGTCAGCGTTGCGTGTCACTTCTACAAATGAATCATCATTTTGTAGAGTTTGAATCAAATCCCTTAGAGGTAAACTCAAGCTTTCATCAGCTGTTTCATGAATGACAAGATCTCTTATCATCACATGTGAAACAAGTTGTTTGCAATCAACAGTTTCAGTGACAGAGTTAAGCTGTTTCACAGCTACATCATAATTGTCATGAGCAGATGTTTTACTGTTGCTTCTTCAGCATTCTTTCTGAAGTTTAAGGTCTTTAATCTCAGTCATTCTCCCCGCCTCTGTGAGCAACTGCCTCACAATAGGGGCATATCTGAGTGAGAATATGTTCACAAGAGTGATTAACTTTCTCTGAAGTGTTGAGAGTAATTTCTTCATAATTTCACTCACCTTTTCAACATCCCTGTAGTCTGATCACCTTGACGGCGCGTCAGCAGGGTTGGTCTTTTCAGACTGATGCAGGATATTGAAATCAAAAGCAGTGAGCTTCATTGCTCATCATGCTTGCTTATCATTCAATTCCTTCACGTTCATAAATCCTCATAGATTGTTATGGTTGATCAATACCTCTATGATATGACAACTGCCTTCAAGATAGTGGCGCCAGTGTTTAAACATCATAATGATGACAAGAAGCTCCTGATCATGAGTTTCATATTAAGTCTCTGAAGGAGACAGCTTTCTTGATCAGAATGCAACTGAATGTCACTGCCTGTTATTCAACAGCTGAGACAGGATGCCAGTGAGCTCAATGATTGACACATCAGTTTTCACCTGTATTCATAACTTCAGATCAAAGTGAACCAGGATAAGTGCTGTTGTAAAGACCTCATGAAGGTGATTAAATGCCTCCTTTGCATCACTTGAGAATTCAAAAGGCTTAAACTTCTTTTCATTCTTGCTACCTTTCATAAGGTTTGTCAAGGGGGCCGCAACTTGTGAATAATGCTTAATAAAGCGTCTATAAAAGTTCACAAAGCCTAGGAAGACTTGTACTTCCTGAAAAGTCCTTGATACTGATCAGTCCTGTATAGTGTTCACTCATCACAGATTCATGACTACGCCTTCAGTTGTGATAATAAACCCTAGGAATTTCACCTTGATAATGAAGAATTCACACTTCTTAGGGTTCACATAAAGTTGAAATCAATGAAGTCAGTCTAACACCTGCCTAACATGCTCTCAGTGTTGCGCTGATAATTCTGAGTATATAAGAATGTCATCTAAATAGACAACACAAAAGACATTCACAAGCTCTGTTAATGCCTGATTGATGTACACCTGAAACATAGCTGAAGTGTTGGTCAATCTGAAAGACATGATCATATACTCAAAGTGGCTGTAACACGTGCAGAACATCATCTTTCACTCATCACTCTTCTTTATGTAAATACAGTGGTAAGCGTCCTTTAAATTCAGCTTCATAAATAGCTTGGCTTCACTAAGCTGATTCAATGTTTCACTTATAAGAGGTAATGAGTGCCTGTTCTTGATGATCATCTTGTTCAACCCTCAGTAATCAACACATAAGCGCAGCCCTTCATCTTTCTTTGAAACAAAAAGGATGAGTGCCCCTGCAGGGCTCATGAAATGATGAATTCAACCTTTCATTAAGATGTCATTCAAATATTCTCATAACACCCCTAGTTCAGTATTGAAGAGGTTATACAAAGGGTCATAAGGTGAATCTGTGCTGTTCAGATCAATTGCATGATCACTGACCTTGTGAGGTGAAAGGAGGCCAGCATTCTCTGTTGAGAACACATTCACATAATCAGCATACTTCTCAGGTAAAGCTTGTGTTATTTCAATGCTTTGTATGCGCACCTCTGATGCAGCGTCATCACTCAGACTCACTCATATCATGATGTAAACAGCAGAGTGATCTTGAATCTCTCTTGTGAATTCATCAAATGACTGTAACTCAATAAGCTGCTCCTCAATGTTGAAGCGCCACGCCTTCATTCCACAGTCAATTCACACATGTTCAGTCTTTAATGTGAAGAGTTCAAGGATAAGGGGTGGTCCTGACTTATTCAATGTGTAGAACACATGTTCACATTCATGAGATTATCCTCAACTGTCAGTAAGCTGATAACACACATGATAAGCACCAAAACAGTAAGCCTTCTGATCATTCAAGAATTGAGGTTGAGGCAACAAGCCCTTCATACAAGTCAATTGATGCTCAATAATGAAATGTTGCAAAATCACATTGACTTCAGCTCCCGTGTTCAATAAGGCTTGCGTGAGTATGACATCATCATTGTGAAGAACTTATTCATCAACAATTAAACTAAGCTCTGAGGCTACTTTTGTTCAGCACTTCAGCAGCACAAAGCCTTCACTGAAGTGTTCTCATTTTTTGATGCTGAAACAGCTGCAACCAGAGTCTTATTTAAGTCTGAGTTTTTCACAGGCTGTGAATAATCAGGGGAATAATGTCCCTTCTGATTGCAATTTCAACAAGTCATGTGTGACAAGTTCTTTGTTTCAGGAGCCTTCACTGATCTGCTTTCACATTTATTATCTCACTTGCTCTTCATCTTGCCCTCACCGGGCTTATGATCCTTATTCTCAGCAGGCTTCAATGGTGACTCAGGTTTGCAGCTGAAGGTAGCTGTCATATTAAGATTTGCTTTTGATTTCATGGCGCCTCTCAAACATAAGTTATTCTTCAGGCGTGCAGTCAAGGTGATGATTTCCTTTTAAGTTGTGAGTAGGTCCTGATAATTCATCAAGGCTGCATGAACCTCTGACTTCAATTTTGTGAAGAAGTGAGTCCTCATGTGCTCTTCACTGTAGAGAGGTAACTGAGCTTTCAAGGTGCTCAAATAAATATAAAAAGCTTGAACTGATTGATGAGGTAGTTGAACAGCATCATTATACAGCTGAGTGATGTGAAGCTGATGATTCACAGGGTCCTCAATAATGTTGAGCAGGAATTTCATAAAATCATCTCAGGTAACAGTGAAATAATCTTTAATCTCATCATCTTGCAGTCACGCCTCCTTGAGTTCACCCTTTAAGTATTGCATGATGTAAATCACCTTATCCTCCTCATGAGGGAAATCAGCTGAGTTAAAACAGAAGGTATTTCTTGCATCTCACATTCAATTCAGATGCTCTTTCACATTCTTGTCATGATATAGCAGCAACTCCTTTGCCTGAATCCTTGATCATACATTTTGTATTGACAGCATTTTGTTGACGCGGCGCTTACTCATTACAGACTCAGCGTTCATAGCGTCAAGGAATCTCTCAGCTGAGGTATCAACATGAGTAGCAGGATCTTTGAGTAGGTTGACTTTCAGTGTCAAGACTTTCATTCAGAGCTGTTGCAGCTCTTATTGCTTAAGAAGTTCATCTCACTGTCATCTCACTTGCATGATCTCATCATTAATGTTGTGCATCATTTCAACTGAGGATCCTTCACTCATGAGGTTCACTTCACTGATGCCTGAGGAAATGAGTGATGTTTCATGATCATTTTGTTGATTCTTCATCATCATGTCTCATTCTGCTTCAGAAGTTTAACGTAGTTGGTTTCAAGTCTGCATCTTATCTCAGGCCATCACCCTTTGAAAGGTAGAGTTATTAAAACTGTAAGATTATAGTGTTTCTTACTAAAAAGGGAAGTATAGTCAAGGTTCATAACAGCATGAGATATAAATGTATAGAGGTTATATGATCCTAATTATCTAAAACTAATAACTAAGAAATGAAGGTGAGATCAAGCAATGCAGAGTTTTCATGTGACTCACTAATGCTGTCAAGTCACTTGTAGGGCGCATGCCCTACGTGAGTTTCAAATTGTCACTAACCCGTGATAAATAGATCAACAAATACTATGCAATCATGTCTAAAAGCTGCAGTGAGGAAAATAAATATTATGTTAATTCAAGAATCATGAATTGAGCTAAATAACAATATTATTTCACACTCAGCATTTATTAGCATTATCTCAACATCAGAACTCAGATCATGAGTTTTAACATTTATTACAAAAGCAAACAAAGGAATAAAATGCACGCCTAGATCAGATATATCAAAGGATGCAGATTTATAAGCTTTGTTTATATCTGCATCAAGTTTAGAAGAAATTCTACTGTTAAATGTATATAATAAAAGGTCTCTTCAGCCTGAATTAAATACATGAACAATGAAAAGAGCATTAAGTCAAATAAGTGCAACAACTAGAACATTAATTTGTGAAGACTTTAATGCACATCATGCATGATGAAATTCTACAATCACAGAGGCAAAAAATGCAGAAAGTTTATTACAATAACTGCAAACAAATCACTGTGATTTAGTCAATATATCAGACGTCATGACATTCATCAGATATATTGTAAACAGATAATATTCATCAGTTTTAAACTTAACATTTGCAACAAATCAATTAATATCAGAAGTAATTGATTGACAAGTTAATGAAGAAGTGTATACTGATTCAGATCATGAGGTTATTCAGTTTTTCATAATTACTGAAAACCTTACACTGATGGAAAGTTCTTTCAACGCGCCGTTCAATATATAAAAAGTGGATTGAAAGAACTTCACAAAGGAATTACAGTAAAATGCAAAAGCAATAAGTTTAAATCAATCATTAGAACAAATGACTGAAAACTTAAGAGACTTAATTACATAAACTGCAGAAGACAATATTTCTAGATGAAAATCATGCAATAAATTCAAAGTATGATGAATGAAAAACCTCATCAGGCTAAGAAAAGAAATGTCAACAGCAAGAAGACATTACAACAAGCATGATTAATCTGAAAGACAGTGAATTAAATTCACAAAAAGTAGATCTGAATACTTTCAAGTTATTAAAAATGCAAAACAAAAATCCTGAACAACATTTCTTACAGAAGCAAGTGGAAAAGATGTATTTCAAGCATATAAATACACAAAGCCACGACTTATGAAGAAAATATCATCAATACAAGATTAAAATAATAGATTATGTCAGGATTTTCAAGACAAATGTTAAGCATTCATTACAGCAATATATTCAGAACCTTTTACAGCTGAAATTAAGAATAATCAAGACACAATACATGTAAATTGATCAAACTTAATAAAAAATGAAGTTAAACAAGTTATATTTACATCCTCCGCAAAGAAAGCACCTGAATCAGATGATATTTCCTTTGTTATTATTTAAAAAGCATATCAGGTAATATCAGAATTAATGTTTATAATTTATAAATAATTAATTCAAGCAGGCTTTCACCTGAAATGTTGATGTCAAGGCATAAGTGTTATTCTAAAAAAGCTGAAAAAGCCAGATTATTCAAAATCAAAAGCTTACAGAATAATTACATCATTAAACTATTTAAGCAAAGTGGCAGAGAAAATCATGACAACTAGATTATCATATTTAAGTCAAGTCACAGACTTATTAAATCAAGATTAAACTGAAGGAAGAAAACAAAGATCAGTAATTAATGCAGTATTAATCTTAACACATAATATAAAATCAGCTTAAAACAAAAGAAATGTTCTATCATGCCTGTTACTAAATGTCAAGGGAGCTTTTGATCATGTATTATTACTGCAATTACTCTCAATTATGAAGAAATTGAAGTTATCAGTACAAATACAATCATGAACAAAATCCTTTCTAGAAAATA
>KK106981.1:565591-589412 GCA_000611775.1 Umbilicaria muhlenbergii
AATTACAGCAAAGTCAAAAGTTAATTCATATACACTGAATTCCTAGCCACAGTCAAATACCAGGGAATGAATTAACAGATAAAGCAGTCAAACAAGAAGCTTCAAACTCAGAAAATGCAGTTATTAATGCAGACTCAAGACATACTTCTTTATCTTATATCAAAAAAGATATTGAGGAAATTGCCAAAGAGGAATGATTAATAAAATGACAAAATGCAAATCAAGGTCAACAATACAAGACATATATTACAAGGCCTGACTTAATTACAAAGTTAAAAGAATTATACAAATGTGAAAGGTTAACCTTTACAATATTTATGCAATTAAAAATAGAACACAGCTATTTTAAATCATATCTTTGCAGATTACCTACATATGAAAACAATCAATGTTTTCAGTGTAAGGTAAAACAGTCATCAGAGCATTTATTGTTAAATTGCAGGCAGTATAAACAAGAGCAGCAGGAGTTGAAACAGGAAATGCAAAAAGCAGAATTTACACAATTAACATTACAGTCACTACTTTGTACAAAGGAAGAGATTAAAAATACTTTAGTATTTTTAAAACACACAAAAATAGCTACATGAAAGTGGCTTTTAAGGGGGGTTGAGGATGGAAATCAGGAAGTAGAGTGAGGAGATATTAAAAGAAATATTTAAAAATGTGCATCAATAACAGTCACAAAAGAAATTGATAAAACAAGCTGACTTGAGGTAATAAATACCTCACATATGTAAACTACACAGTGTCATAATCTTAGACTGCATACACTTAATGAAAAAATAAAAAAAATAAAAAAAACAACACATCAGCAGAGTTGATCTTTTTAGATTAATGCAAAATATTAAAATTAAAAGCAGTGAGTTTTATTGCTTGCTTGTCATTTAATTCCTTCATGTTCATAAATCCTCATAAATTATTATGATCAGTTAATATCTTTATAATATAACAACTGCCTTTGAGGTAGTAATATTAATGTTTAAACATTATAATGATGACAAGGAGCTTCTGATTATGAGTTTTATATTAAATTTTTAAAGAAGACAGCTTTCTCAATTAAAATGCAACTGAATGTCACTCTCTGTTATTCAATAACTGAGACAGGATGTCAGTGAATTTAATGATTAACACATTAATTTTCACCTGTATTCATAACTTTAAATCAAAGTGAATCAAAATGAGCATCTTTATAAAAGTTTTATAAAGCTGATCAAATGCCTCCTTCACATCAATTAAGAATTTAAAAGATTTAAATTTCTTTTCATTCTTGTTATCTTTTATAAGGTTTGTTAAGAGAGCTGCAACTTGTAAATAATGCTTAATAAAGCATCTATAAAAGTTTGCAAAGCTCAAGAAGACTTGTACTTCTTGAAAAGTTTTTAATACTGATCAGTCTTGTATAATATTCACTCATCACAGATTTATCACTATGCTGTCAGTAGTGATAATAAACTTTAAAAATTTTACCTTGATAATGAAGAATTCACACTTCTTAAAGTTCATGTAAAGTTGAAATCAACAGAGTCAGTTTAACATCTGCTTAATATGCACTCAGTGTTTCACTGATAATTTTAAATATATAAGAATGTCATTTAAATAAACAACACAAAAGACATTCATAAGTGTTGTTAATGCTCAGTTGATGTAAGTCTGAAATATAACTGAAGTGTTGATTAATCTGAAAAGCATAATCATATACTCAAAGTGACTGTAATACATGTGAAACACTGTTTTTCACTCATTATCCTTTTTTATGCAGATACAGTGAGAGACAAAAAATTTACATTTTCATGTGATATCTTCTGTCAGTACCTATCAGACGTTGTGCATCTGATAGAGAAGTCAAGATGAGTTTAAAAAACATTAATTGAACTCATTAAATCTACAAATGTGACTTTGAAAGCTCATTATGTATGATCAGCCTTCATAAACATTGACCTCAAACATGTGACTTCAGAAGTTCATTCATCCGCAACTTGACAACCTGCTCAAAAATAAGATTTTAGTTAATAGTACTTTATGCGCTCAGAGCACTCTCTGAGCAGTAAATGAGATCATACAAATCTTACACTTTAAATAACTATTATACCTTCATAAATAATAAAAAACTTTTTATGAAAAAGTTTTAGATCTCTTTATTCTGTACACTTTACAAACTAAAGATTTCTTCATAAGTTTTAATTTGCAATAGTTATGAATTAAAAAACTTTTAACTAATTATAAATATATTAGCATATTGAATAACTATTGCGCTTTTATACTTATAATATAACTTTCAGTTTATAAGTTGTAGAGAATAAGCTGTTTAAGAGTTTTCTTATACAAAGTTTCTTTTTATGTGTTGTTGTTGTTGAGTTATTCAAAAAGTCATTAAAAGTCTATTTATTAATATTGTGATTTTCATCACTGAAAGTTTAAAATCAATGTAACTTTTTAACAACAACAGTTATAAAAAAACTTTAAGTTATAGAACTGTTTAATAGCTTCTTCTCTACAACTTATAAACTAAAAGTTATATCATAAGTATAAAAGCGCAATAGTTATTCAATATGCTAATATATTTATAATTAGTTAAAAGTTTTTAATTCATATCTATTGCAAATTAAAACTTATGAAGAAATCATTGAAGTTCTTTAAATATTCAGAACTCAACACTTATACAGTGCTTTCAGACTCAACAAATCATGATTTTTTATTGCAGAAAAGTAAATTTTAGCAAAAGTTTACTTATTATAAGTTTTACTGTTATTATAACACTGTGTGTGTACTTGTTTAAACAATTGTTTTAATAACTGTTTTTTTATCGCAAAATTTTGATGTTCCGCTCAAGATTTAAGGTTGAGCTCAAAGCACTCAAAGGATGCTAAGAGAGGCTGTTAGCTGAGACATGAGATCAGAAGCTCAGAGCGCTCAAAGTGCTAAAAATTAACTCAAAGCTAACTTGCTAAATTGCTGATGAAGCTCATTACGCATGATCAGCCTTCACACACATTAATTAAGCTCATTGAGCCTACAAATGTGATTTCAGAAGCTCATTATGCATGATCAGCCTTCACACACATTGACCTCAAATGTTGACTTCAGAAGCTCATTATATATGATCAGCCTTCACACACATTGATTTTTTTTATTTCTTCATTAAGTGTATGCAGTCTAAGACTATGACACTGTGTAGTTTATATATATGAGGTATTTATTACCTCAAGTCAACTTGTTTTATCAATTTCTTTTGTGACTGTTATTGATGCACATTTTTAAATATTTTTTTCAATATCTCCTCACTCTACTTCCTGATTTCCATCCTCAACCCCCCTTAAAAGCCACTTTCATATAGCTATTTTTGTGTGTTTTAAAAATATTAAAGTATTTTTAATCTCTTCCTTTGTACAAAGTAGTGACTGTAATGTTAATTGTGTAAATTCTGCTTTTTACATTTCCTGTTTCAGCTCCTGCTGCTCTTGTTTATACTGCCTGCAATTTAACAATAAATGCTCTGATGACTGTTTTACCTTACACTGAAAACATTGATTGTTTTCATATGTAGGTAATCTGCAAAGATATGATTTAAAATAGCTGTGTTCTAATTTTAATTGCATAAATATTGTAAAGGTTAACCTTTCACATTTGTAAAATTCTTTTAACTTTGTAATTAAGTCAGGCCTTGTAATATATGTCTTGTATTGTTGACCTTGATTTGCATTTTGTCATTTTATTAATCATTCCTCTTTGGCAATTTCCTCAATATCTTTTTTGATATAAGATAAAGAAGTATGTCTTGAGTCTGCATTAATAACTGCATTTTCTGAGTTTGAAGCTTCTTGTTTGACTGCTTTATCTGTTAATTCATTCCCTGGTATTTGACTGTGGCTAGGAATTCAGTGTATATGAATTAACTTTTGACTTTGACATAATTCCTGCAGATTTGAATGAATTTGTTGTAAAACTTCTGTATTTGCAGATTTTTGCAACTTTTATATTACAGTTTGACTATCTGTAAATATTCAGATGTTTTTCCTTAAAAACTGTCTTTGTATTGCTTGTTTTGTAGCCTGCATTATAACATAAAGCTCTGCATTTAGTACTTCAGTGTATTGATCTAGAAAGTAACTTTTTGTACTTCAGTGTATTGATCTAGAAAGTAGCTTTTTGTACTTGTATAATTATCTTTTATACAGTAAATTTCAGCTTCTATGTGATCTTTTGTACTTTGTGTTGTCTTTATGCTGATTTTTGACTCATCAGTGTAAAAGACTGATGTTTTGCATGCAATCAATTGCTTTACTTGAGCAAAGTGTTTTTTGATTATGATTTCTTTTGTTTCTGCTGAAACTTGAATATTTGCAATCTGTGTATTACTTTATAGTCATGGTTTTTGAGATATAATAGGTTTTTCCACTTGTCTTGATGATATTAATGTAGATATACTGTTTAGTATTTTAATTAATTGTGTAGGGTATTTTTTCCCTGGTGTATTTTGATTTCAGTTTAGAAATTTAAAGTTTATAAGTATGTCTTGACTTATTTGTGACTCTGATGAATATGAAGTGAGTATTCTCTGCCTGATATAATGATTTTCTGATAAGATTATAATTCTTAATGCATATTTCCTGCATTTTTTGTATAATCTGACTTGTACCAGCTGAATATTTGCTTCAATTTTCATTGCAGCCCTCAGGGAAGTTCTAAAAGCTTTTAAGATCTTGTATAATGCTGAGTTTTGCATTTTTTTTAATTGTTTTAAGTAGTTTTTCTGATTTTTTCATCAAATTTCTGACCTGTAGTCACTAATTGATGTAATGTATGCTTGATAAAGTTGTTTTACATTTTTAGCTGAAAGACCTAATTCTAAATTTGTTAATTTATTGATTAAGTGCATTACTCTGATTGCTGTAGAGACTTTTTTTTGAACATGTGTTTTGAAGTTCAGTTTTCTGTCTAGTCAAACTCTTAACCACTTGACTTCTTTGACTGGTTTTACCACTGTGTCATTTGGTAATGTAATACTGTTTTCCGCAGGTTTTCTTGACTTTTCAAAGTGAATTAATTCAGATTTACTGTTATTAAACTGTACTGCGTTTGTTTCTGCTTATAAGAAGGCTGTTTCAGCTGCAGATTATAATTTTAAACAATTTTCTGCAGCTGATTTTTCAGTAATATATAGTGTCACATCATCTATATAGCTGGGTTTTTCCATATCTGAGAATTTAGCCTTGATTTTTGGGAATAAATGCCTTATATATATCAAAAACAGTATTGAGGATATTGATAATCCTTGTGAAATTCCTGTTTTGATTTTTTGCATTTCTTGTCTTTCACCATCAAAGGCTAATCCTGATTTTCTATTTTCTAGAAAGAATTTTGTTCATGATTGTATTTGTACTAATAACTTCAATTTCTTCATAATTGAGAGTAATTGCAGTAATAATACATGATCAAAAGCTCCCTTGACATTTAGTAACAGGCATGATAGAACATTTCTTTTGTTTTGAGCTGATTCTATATTATGTGTTAAGGTTAATACTGCATCAATTACTGATCTTTGTTTTCTTCCTTCAATTTAATCTTGATCTAATAAGTCTGTGACTTGACTTAGATATGATAATCTAGTTGTCATGATTTTCTCTGCCACTTTGCTTAAACAATTTAATAATGTAATTATTCTGTAAGCTTTTGATTTTGAATAATCTGGCTTTTTCAGCTTTTTTAGAATAACACTTGTGCCTTGACATCAACATTTCAAGTGAAAGTCTGCTTGAATTAATTATTTATAAATTGTAAACATTAATTCTAATATTACCTGATATGCTTTTTAAATAATAACAAAGGAAATATCATCTAATTTAGGTGCTTTCTTTGCGGAGGATGTAAATATAACTTGTTTAACTTCATTTTTTATTAAGTTTGATCAATTTACATGTATTGTGTCTTGATTATTCTTAATTTCAGCTGTAAAAGGTTCTGAATATATTGCTGTAATGAATGCTTAACATTTGTCTTGAAAATCCTGACATAATCTATTATTTTAATCTTGTATTGATGATATTTTCTTCATAAGTCATGGCTTTGTGTATTTATATGCTTGAAATACATCTTTTCCACTTGCTTCTGTAAGAAATGTTGTTCAGGATTTTTGTTTTGCATTTTTAATAACTTGAAAGTATTCAGATCTGCTTTTTGTGAATTTAATTCACTGTCTTTCAGATTAATCATGCTTGTTGTAATGTCTTCTTGCTGTTGACATTTCTTTTCTTAGCCTGATGAGGTTTTCCGTCCATCATACTTTGAATTTATTACATGATTTTCATCTAGGAATATTGTCTTCTGCAGTTTATGTAATTAGTCATTTGTTCTAATGATTGATTTAAACTTATTGCTTTTGCATTTTACTGTAATTCCTTTGTGAAGTTCTTTCAATCCACTTTTTATATATTGAACGGCGCGTTGAAAGAACTTTCCACCAGTGTAAGGTTTTCAGTAATTATGAAAAACTGAATAACCTCATGATCTGAATCAGTATATACTTCTTCATTAACTTGTCAATCAATTACTTCTGATATTAATTGATTTGTTGCAAATGTTAAGTTTAAAACTGATGAATATTATCTGTTTACAATATGTCTGATGAATGTCATGACGTCTGGTATATTGACTAAATCACAGTGATTTGTTTGCAGCCATTGTAGTAAACTTTCTGCATTTTTTGCCTCTGTGATTGTAGAATTTCATCATGCATGATGTGCATTAAAGTCTTCACAAACTAATGTTCTAGTTGTTGCACTTATTTGACTTAATGCTCTTTTCATTGTTCATGTATTTAATTCAGGCTGAAGAGACCTTTTATTATATACATTTAACAGTAGAATTTCTTCTAAACTTGATGCAGAAATAAACAAAGCTTGTAAATCTGCATCCTTTGATATATCTGATCTAGGCGTGCATTTTATTCCTTTGTTTGCTTTTGTAATAAATATTAAAACTCATGGTCTGAGTTCTGATGTTGAGATAATGCTAGTAAATACTGAGTGTGAAATAATACTGTTATTTGGCTCAATTCATAATTCTTGAATTAACACAATATCTATTTTCCTCACCGCAGCTTCTAAACATGATTGCATAGTATTTGTTGATCTATTGCAGTTATGTTGAAAAATCTGTATTTTAAATAATTCTTGCAGGTCTGTGTTTGAATGTTGTGTGTTTATACTACACATTATTCATTCATGACTAGAGGGTCTCTGTCTGCTGAATAGAGTTCAACTGCTCTGTAATATTCACAGTCTTTGCTATTCACCTGGTGATTTTCTTTGCAATTTGCACACTTTATTATTGTGTGATCACATATTTCTTGTCCCTTTTTGCAAATAAAGCACGTGTGCTTCCTGATATAATGATTTCCGGCGCATATTTAGCATTTGGCTTTGTGCGTGCACTTATGCTGTGTGTGGCTGAATCCTTGACATTTGATGCATTATGTTGTTCATACGGTTTGCAGTCTGTGTATTCCGCAGTATGTAGTGAGTTTTCAGCCACAATTAACTTAATTCTCAAGGCTTTTTCAGCCTCTTGACTGCTTGCAAAGGCAATGACTGCAGATGAGTGCTTTTTGAATTTTCTACTCTCTGCCGTAGACATTCAGCTTGGTTTACACATCAATTTTAAACCTTTATTGAAGATCTTCACCTCATTCTTTAGCAATTACATTCCCTCTGCATTGTCAAAAATCTCTGTAGATACTTTATGTAGAATTATCTTATATCATTTCTGGTCTTTTCACACATGAACTAGGTCCAGGTTTAATTCTGGCTCTCAGATATTTTTATGTTGCAATAGCTCTTCTGCACTGCTCTCTTCTACTGCAGTGAGGATTATGTTATTTTGTGATCTAGAAATAGTAGCTGTTGCGATCAACACCTTTGCAATTTTTGCATTTTTCAATGCATTGTTGACTTTGTCTCAAACTTGCATTGGGTTGAAGCTTGCTGTTGCAATGTTAACAGTACTCTGCGTTCCCTTTGTGTAATCTGCTTAATCTCTTTGACTAATGCAGACTTTTGCGCCTTTTTAACCACCTCCGTCCATGGTTTATTGCTGTTTTGAGTAGGCTGTCATTTGGGTCAGGTCAGGCCAGGTCCATGATCAAAGACCTGACCCACGGGTCCAGCCCCTCCACGGACCTGGTATCCAGTGGCCAACCAGGTCGACCCTGAGGTACCCACATAGACACTGAACTAACTCAATCAGGTTAACTCCCGCGCGCTAAACTTTAATTTTTGAGCCGCGAACTTCAAAAAATAGATAAGGCCGCAAGGTAATGCCCTTATTAAATATGACATTGTGACTTGATTTCTTTGCAACTCTATTGAATTGTAGAGCTTAATGCGCCCGTCAATTTGATGCAAAAATCATCAAAAACGGATCACGGCGCATTGCGTTGTGTGGGTTTGAAGTTCAGGGTGGCGAACATCATCAATCAATCAACTTGACGAAAGTGTCAACTTTCAAACTCACATAACTTAATGCGCAGCGATCCGTTCTTGATGATTTTTGCATAGAATTGACGGGCGCGTTGAGTTCTATAATATATTAAATTATGGAAGGGTTTAGCCCTAATTATTGCGGCTCTCAGTGTCCTAATTACCCTCAGTGTCTGCTTTTATTACCCGCCCCGACCTGACACGCCAAGGTGGGTTCAAAATCACTGAGACACTGCCACCCGACCCGGCCCGACCCGGCCCGACTCAGTGTCGCCCCGACCCGCGGTGACAGCCTAGTTTTGAGTCAACATTTGCGCAAATGTTGATTTTGAGCTTTGGTGTTTTTGGGCGTTTTCAGCATTTTCAGTCATACTCACTGAAAAGTTACCCAATTGAGCTGGATTTTTCACCATAGATTCAGGCCCTTGTTTTGCACTAGTATTGAAGGTCTCAGCCTTATCTGATGCAATTTGACTGTTTTGTATTTCCGCGTGCTGTTTTTGGCTGTTTTGTGCAAACGCTGCATTTGCAACTTTTTGCATTTTCCTCATGTTTTCTGCAGCTGTTTTTACACTTGCATTCACACTGTCTGTTTTGCGCAGTAGTAAATCCATTTTAGAATTTATGACCTGAATTTGGCTTTGCAAGTGATGATTTTGCATGTTTGTGTTCAAATTTGCCAATTGTGGACTTTTCACATTTTGTGGGTTTTGTGACTTTGCGAGGTGAAAAATTGCCTGATTTAGGTCAAATTTTTGCGACGGGTGTGATGCATTGACTAGATTTAGCAGCGCAGAATTTGCTGCTGAACACAGTGATTTCATCATTTTGTGTCTCAAATTAAGCATTTTTCCACATTTACTCTGTTCACTGTTTTGTGAATTTTTGCAGTTTTCCTTTGAACTTTGAATCTGCACCTTCGCCGGTTGACTTTCCTGTGAGGAAGTGGTGTTTTTGCATTTTTTACCTTGCAATGTAACTTTTTTGATTTGCCTGTGTGTTTGTGAGAAGGTGAATGAGCTGTTTTGATTGCTATTCATAACAAAGTAGTTTTCTTTTGTTATAAATACCACTGGCATAAGTGTAGTGCACTGACTACTGTTTTCAGACTTCATGTCTGATGTTATATTCATTATAACATTTTTTGATGTTTTCCTGACATTCTGGTCCTGATGGTATCCTGAATTTACCTCAAGTTTAATATCCCTTCCTTTATAAACTCAAGCACAACCAAGAGTTTAAAGGCCCCATTTTTTATCCCTGATACTCAGAATAAGTAGCCCCTATGATTCTTAGGAATTTAAGTCTTATAAAAGCCTTTAAAATCACCTGTAGCCTGGCTTAATCTGAGCTTATTCAAATAGAAAATGATATAAACTCATTGATCTTTACTCTTTATATATGAAATGCTTGATGAGAGTTCTTTATATCTCTTGTACTCAGAATAGTGCTTTCCCCTGCAGGCTTTTTTATTAATCTGAGCTTTTTACAGTCCTTTATGTCAAACTCAAAAAGAATGACCTTTAGTATTGTAAAGCATGAAGGAAAATGCGGAAAAAGTGAAGTTTCATGATATTTTGCAAGGTGATTGATTTAAGGTTTAGTGCTTACACCTCATCAAAATTCTCAAGAACCGTGATTTGACGCATGTTGAATAATAACAAAAGCAGAAAGGAGTGAATAACAATGTGTTTTTGATGTTTTATGATTTGTAAAAGCAGTGTAAGATAGATTTAAATCTAATTCTTACATGACAAATCAAGAAAAAAGGTGTTGTGATTGTTGCATTGTTGTTTTTGTGATTTTTGATCATTTTTGATGTGAGGATTATGACAACTTTATGATATGCTTGAATTTATCATGTTTTCACAATCACCGCTGGCTTTGAGAATTGAAAAAAAGGGTTTAAGTCTCTGAACTGAGTAGTTTATGAGGCCTATGAGTGACTTAATTACTTTTTAGTTTTCACATACATGACTTGATTTCCTGCAACAGTATAAACTTCTTTATTGACTTGTCAATCAATTATTTCTGATATTAATTGATTTGTTGCAAATGTTAAGTCTAGAACTGATGAATATTGTTTATTTACAATATGTTTAATGAACGTCATAGTGTCTGATATATTAACTAAATCACAGTGATTTATTTGCAGTCATTGTAATAAGTTTTCTGCATTTTTTGCCTCTGTGATTGTGAAGTTTCATCATGCATGATGTGCATTAAAATCTTCACTGATTAAAGTTCTTGATAAAGCAGTCAAACAAGAAGCTTTAAACTCAGAAAATGCAGTTATTAATGCAGACTCAAGGCATACTTCTTTATCTTATATCAAAAAAGATATTGAGGAAATTGCCAAAGAGGAATGATTAATAAAATGACAAAATGCAAATCAAGATCAATAATACAAGACATATGCTACAAGACCTGACCTAGTTATAAAGTCAAAAGAATTATACAAATGTGAAAGGTTAACCTTTACAACATTTACACAATTAAAATTAAGACATGACTATTTTAAATCATATCTTTGCAGATTACCTACATATGAAAACAATTAATGTTTTCAGTGTAAGGTAAAACAGTTATCAGAGCATTTACTGTTAAATTGCAGGCAGTATAAACAAGAGCAGCAGGAGTTAAAACAGAAAATGTAAAAAGCAGAATTCACACAACTAATATTACAGTCACTACTTTGTACAAAGGAAGAGATTAAAAATAGTCACATGAAAGTGACTTTTAAGGGGGGTTGAGGACAGAAATCAGGAAGTAGAGTGAGGAGATATTAAAAGAAATATTTAAAAATGTGCATCAATAACAGTCACAAAAGAAATTAATAAAACAAGCTGAATACCTCACATATGTAGACTACACAGTGTCATAGTCTTAGACTGCATACACTTAATAAAGAAATAAAAAAAATAAAAAAAAGTTCTTGATGTTGCAGTTATTTGACTTAACACTCTTTCTACTATTCATGTATTTAATTCAGGCTGAAGAGACCTTTCATTATATATATTTAACAGTAAGATTTCTTTTAAATTTAATGTAAAAATTAATACAGCTTGTACATCTGCATTTTTTAAAATATTTAACCTAGGTGTGCATTTTATTCCTTTATTTGCTTTTGTAATAAATGTTATAACTCATGATCTGAGTTCTAACTAGGCTGTTATTTGAGTCAGGTCAGGTTAAGTCAATGATTAAAAACTTAATTCACAGATTCAGCCCCTTCACAGACTCAGTATTCAGTGATCAATCAGGTCAACTCTGAGGTACTCATGTGAACACTGAATTAATCATATACAGTTAAAATTGCTTAATCATCATAACAGTAGTAAATTTAATATAAGTAATAATATCACTTTTCTTCTCATGTTATCACAGCTTTGCATTATGTTGTTATTAAAGACAAGTATTATGATAATTGAATACTTTTATATATTTATAATTGAATTATTAATCTGCAAAGACTGATATTATATATTGTGAGCACTGTGCAAATATGAAGAAAAATATGATATGCTAGAAAAGTAATGCTCAAAGGTAATGCTCAAAGGTAATGTTTATCTAGAATTTGTGATAACTGTATATTTTTTTTAGCTTTGCAGACTGTATTTATAATTGATCTCATAATGCAACCTGATGTTGATCTGCAGACAGCAATACTGGTTGATTGAGTTTTTTGCAGATTTCATAGGAAACCAAAAAGCAATCAAGTCACACATATGATATATCATTGTCATAGGCCTCATAAACTACTCAGTTCAGAGACTTAAACCCTTTTTTTCAATTCTCAAAGTCAGCAGTGATTGTGAAAGCACAGTGAATTCAAGTATATCACAAAGTTGTCACAATCTTCACACCAAAAACGATCAAAAATCACAAAAACAACAACACAACAATCACAACATCTTTTTTCTTGATTTGTCATGTAAGAATTAGATTTAAATCTATCTTACACTGCTTTTACAAATCACAAAACATCAAAAACACATTGTTATTCACTGCTTTCTGCCTTTATTATTATTCAACACACGTCAAGTCACGGTTCTTGAGAATTTTGATGAGGTGTAAGCACTAAACCTTAAATCAATCACCTTGCAAAATATCATGAAACTTCACTTTTTCCGCATTTTCCTTCATGCTTTACAATACTAAAGGTCATTCTTTTTAAGTTTGACATAATGAACTGTAAAAAGCTCAGATTAATAAAAAAGCCTGTGGAGGAAAGCGCTCTTCTGAGTACAAGAAATATAAAGAACTCTCATCAAGTGTTTTATATATAAAGAGTAAAGATCAGTGAGTTTATATCATTTTCTATTTGAATAAGCTCAGATTAAGTCAGGCTACAGGTGATTTTAAGAGCTTTTATAAGTTATCACTGCAGATCAGGGTGACACTGAGTTAAGTCAAGTCAAACTGAGTTAAGTGACAGTGTCTCAGTGATTTTGAACTCATCTTGACATGTCAAGTCAGAGCAGGTAATAAAGTAAGACACTGAGAGTCTTGCAAAACCTGTCAAGCCTTTATACATGATGTATTCTATTCACACAAGGGTTAAAACTTTACTTTTGCGCATTAGAGTTATCACTTATGCAGGTCAGAGTGATCTCAATTCAAGTTTCATGTTCTTATTACTACACTAGTATCCTATCCTACAGAAACAATTTAAGCATTATCATTTGATATTACTTCTTTAGTCATCATGCTGCCTTGAAGCAAGTATGGTCCTTGAATCCTGCATTTCAATGATATACAGTGCAAGATTTTCACCTGAATCAAGAAGCAAGAGATGTTTTGTTAAAATCATATTCTTACTCTGAATAGTGACCTGCTTTTCATGAATGATGAGCAAATTGATATCTGCGTGAGGGCATTAACTTTAGCATTACTTTGTATTTCAGACAATTTATTCTCAAAAAATGAAATCAACAACATCTCTGTTGACTTCTGCAACATCAGCAGAGCAGTCTTCTGTCAACATATCTCTTTAACATTAATGTTCTGCATGCCTGGCAGATCAATCATGATTTCATGTATCAGATGTTGAAATGCAGCTTTCAGAATAAGCAGCTCTTTCATAAGCTGATAATGTTTAATTTCATGAAAAGTCTTCACTGCAAAAGGGCATTAACTTTTGACATTATTAATTAGTATGAGAAACTTACTTCCTGACTTAACCTTTCACAAAACCTTTGATCACTCTGAGTGAGCAGGTCCTTTTCCTTGAGGTGCAGATTATGCAATTAATTATCATTGTGCTAAGTCTTTCTGATGCTTCTCTGCAGCTTTATTCTTTAATAATTTGTAGATCTTCACTGACTTTCTGACTTGATGAAGCTCATCTTTGAAAGAAGAAGAGACAGCTAACAGATGTTTAACTTCACTCTTAATACATGTCATACTTCAGTTACCTAGTAGGCATTAGCTTTCAGCATTACTATGAGTGTTGGCTTGTCTAACTATACTTGTGAAAAGTGATGGAGGCGTATGACTAGCTAGGAGAGGCAAGAGGTGCATTAAAGAGGTATGTTGAATGTGATGAAAGGTGATGATTGTGACAGGGTGAGTTGAAGGTGACTGAGTGTGTTGAAGATGACAAAGTGTGTTGAAGGTGATAAGTTCTGAAGGTGACAGAGTGCATTGAAGATGATGAGTTTACTGAAGGCAATGAGGTGCGTTGAAGTTGAGGAGGTATGTCAAAGATGAAGAAGCATATTGAAAAGGCGTGTAAAATCTGAAGATAGTAGAATATCAGTCATCAAGAATGAATGCAGACATTATTTATGAACATTATCTAACTGACAGATATCTAGGCGGAGGACAACATGAAAGATGTGTGTTGAAAATAATGAGGAAAGTATGCAGAGCTTGAAGATCTGAAGAGAAGCAAACCTTTGTCAGCATGAACAAATACTGCAGGTGTTATCTAGAAGCATTATTTAACTGAAACTTCAATAATGAGGTGTAGAAGGGGGATGCTAAAGTGCATGAAAAGAAGAACATGATCAGCTGCAGATTTCACATCTGTAGTCAAGTTGTCAGATCAACATAGCGCTTTCAGCGCATTCACTGTAGAGGTGGGATGTTGTGACATCAATATTTGACTTTCAGCGCATTCACTGCAGAGGCGGGATGCTGTGATATCAACACAGGTTTTCAGAAACATGACTGAAATACATAAATACAAACATTCCTTGCGTAACTCACCTCTGCTCATGTTATCATCATTTGATTTGCACTTCACCTCATCATTTAGGTAATGTTGTAAGTTAATATTAGGTTGTCATTTGAGTCAAGTCAGGCCGGGTCCATGGTCAAAGACCTGACCCACGGGTCCGGCCCCTCCACGGACCCGGTATCCAGTGGCCAACCGGGTCGACCCTGAGGTACCCACATAGACACTGAACTAACTCAATCAGGTTAACTCCCGCGCGCTAAACTTTAATTTTTGAGCCGCGAACTTCAAAAAATAGATAAGGCCGCAAGGTAATGCCCTTATTAAATATGACATTGTGACTTGATTTCTTTGCAACTCTATTGAATTGTAGAGCTTAATGCGCCCGTCAATTTGATGCAAAAATCATCAAAAACGGATCACGGCGCATTGCGTTGTGTGGGTTTGAAGTTCAGGGTGGCGAACATCGTCAATCAATCAACTTGACGAAAGTGTCAACTTTCAAACTCACATAACTTAATGCGCAGCGATCCGTTCTTGATGATTTTTGCATAGAATTGACGGGCGCGTTGAGTTCTATAATATATTAAATTATGGAAGGGTTTAGCCCTAATTATTGCGGCTCTCAGTGTCCTAATTACCCTCAGTGTCTGCCTTCATTACCCGCCCTGACCTGACACGCCAAGGTGAGTTCAAAATCACTGAGACACTGCCACCTGACCCGGCCTGACTCAGTGTCGCCCTGACCCGTGGTGACAGCCTAGTTAATATCAACATCAGATCCTGTCTAGCAGCGCTCTTAATCACATAAGCCTCAGTATTGAAATTCACAAGTCAAAGAACAATTTATCAGCTGTGCATATCAACCTCCTTCAACATTCATCCTCCTTCATCATTTAGCAGCATGTCTCATTTCTTCAGGTACTGCTCACATGTCAATGATAATGACAATTATTAACACTTACTGTTTAGCTCACATCACTCCTTCATCAGTACACTTGATCACCCGCTCCCTCACTCTTCTATGTCAGAAGCAAGGTAATGATCAAAGGTAATGCTCACATCATAAAAGACAGATCATTAACTTATGCAATAATGATGCAATCAAATCTTTCCCTCACTTCATCATGACTAGTCTACCTACCATGCCTCAGTGAGCAGGTTGACGTAAGATAAATGCTGCATCAATCACTTCACAAAAGCACCTCAGCAAATATAGTCAGCATGAAAGCATGATCAGAAAGCAGCAAAAGCACTATAATGAAACTGACAATCAAGTTATAATTGCACGTGCTAGGAACACAGATGAGCAGGCTAAGTTGAAATATTATTGAAAAGTACAAAAGATAACATCAGGTTGAAATGAAATGAGTCATGATGAACATCAAGCCTTGTTGAAGAATGCCTGAGAAGTTGAGTCTGTGAAATGTTTCAAGAAGAAGTTGTCAGGTAAGGCTGATAAGTAATGCTCATTTTACAAGTTACTTACACTTATAACAGAATGACTTGAACAAAATCTCATGAGTATCTGAAATGAGATTATCTTTAAGCATGAAAATGTGAAAGATGAGTTCCTTCAAGTCTTGCTGTGAAAGAGTAGCAAAATTGAGTGAAACCTAGCATGCATCAATGAGGGGAATGATGATGATGAAGACATTGATATTAATGATGAAGAGGATGAAGATGACAATGAAGATGATGATGAAGATGATGATGACGCTGACGCTGATGATGAAGAGAAGAAGGTAAGCAGATATGAGCATTACTTACTGACATTACCTACTGACCAATGAGTATAGATGTCAGAGAAGATTGAAGAGGTAATTCTTAAGTATAATGTTTCAGTTATGCAGTATCTTGAATGACTGATATATCATGCTGATTATGAGTTGTTGAAGCAAGCCGGCTCTGAGGTAATGCCTGAAGGTAATGCTGATGAGCTTGATTTTAACATGAATACAGAACCTGAAAAAGGAGCTTACAAACTTTTAAAAAGATCTTCATTTTCCTGCATACATTGCATGTGACATTAATGAGTTGAAGAATGATCTGAAGGCTAAGAACAATGCTCATGCAGCTGAAGAATCAGTGAAGGAGGAAGTGCTGATTGAGAAGAAAATTATCAAGATGTCAAAGGATGATTCAGTAGCAGATCATGAGCTTTTCATGAAGAACTTATTGACATATAATGAGGAGAACTTTGTGGTGAATGATATTAAAAAGAATGAAAGCTTGAAATTGAAGTATGAGAAGACATCTGCATTAAAAAAAGAAGCTGAAGCTTAATCTTCTTTTGTTGACTGCACATTTGTATAATAGGTTCAGGTGTTACCTACTGACATTATCATTTGCTCACTTTCATTGATGCATAATATCATGCTTTAACATGAAAATTAAAGTTATGAGTCTGTAATGAGAGGGTGTGTTCCTCCTAGCATATGATTATTCCTATTAAAGTAAGTAGCATATTGAAATCTTGAATTTCATCTAATCACAGCTGTTTCACAACTCCTTTCATTTTCATGATTTTTAGCATCTTTTTAATTACTTGATCTTATAAACTGAAGATGAATGAGCTTAATATCCTCTAACAGATCATCATAAGCCACTGCAAGGTTATTTATAAGATGATCATCATCTTTGTTGCACAAACAGGCTTTTTCATGCATCATAAATATGATCAAATATTAATACTGCAGGGTTACACGTAACGCGGTGATTATCTTTAATGAGCAAAGAGGTGTTTTGATGCAAAGTACATGCAATCTGATATCTGTTCAATTACACTGCAGAGTTACACATGCCTCATACACATGTCTTGATCATTACCTTTCAGCATTATCTTTCAAGAGTAAAGGGGGTTTTCTGTGTAACATATTTATTCAACATCTCTTTTGATATGCATATAAGTGTAGTTATTCTCTATACAACAATATCTCCTTTCTCAAACCACATCCGCAACTTGGCAGCTCACTCAAAAATAAGGTTTTAGTTAATAGTACTTTATGCACTCAGAGCACTCTTTGAGCAGTAAATGAGCTCATACAAATCTTACACTTTAAATAATTATTATACCTTCATGAATAATAAAAAACTTTTTATTGAAAAGTTTTAGATCTCTTTATTCTGTACACTTTACAAACTAAAGATTTCTTCATAAGTTTTAATTTGCAATAGTTATGAATTAAAAAACTTTTAACTAATTATAAATATATTAGCATATTAAATAACTATTGCGCTTTTATACTTATGATATAACTTTCAATTTATAAGTTGTAGAGAATAAGCTGTTTAAGAGTTTTCTTATACAAAGTTTCTTTTTATGTGTTGTTGTGGTTGAGTTATTCAAAAAGTCATTAAAAGTCAGTTTATTAATGTTGTGATTTTCATCACTGAAAGCTTGAAATCAATGTAACTTTTTAACAACAACAGTTATAAAAAAACTTTAAGTTATAAAACTGTTAAATAGCTTCTTCTCTACAACTTATAAACTAAAAGTTATATCATAAGTATAAAAGCGCAATAGTTATTCAAAGTATGTGACTTTTTTTAAAAGATTTCTCGCTATTGAAAACTTGAATTAAATATAACTTAACAACAACAGCAGTTATAAAGAAACTTTTAATTTAACATTAATAAAGAATACTATTTTTTATAATTTATGCATTGAAAGTTTCATCATATCTGTTGAGGTGCAAAAGTTATTAAAGTGTGTAAATTTTTAAGTGATAAAAATCTTGAAGTTCTTTAAATATTCAGAACTCAACACTTATACAGTGCTTTCAGACTCAACAAATCATGATTTTTTATTGCAGAAAAGTGAATTTTAGCAAAAGTTTACTTATTATAAATTTTACTGTTATTATAACACTGCGTGTGTACTTGTTTAAACAATTGTTTTAATAATTATTTTCTTATCACAAAATTTTGATGTTCTGCTCAAGATTTAAGGTTGAGCTCAAAGCGCTCAAAGGCTGCTAAGAGCGGCTGTTAGCTGAGACATGAGATCAGAAGCTCAGAGCGCTCAAAGTGCTAAAAATTAACTCAGAGTTAACTTGCTAAATTGCTGATGCACTCATCACTGCAATTTCCGCATACACTTCTATCAATATGTCTCAATATGATAGTGACTTTTCTCTCTCAGAAGCAGAAGAAATTCTCACTCCTCTTTCACAATCACAAACCTCTCAGGAATCTGAGGATGCTCAAATCTTACCTCATGCCCTTTAAAATCTACCACCACTTATTGCACTTCAACGCAACACTCTCAAGACACACGTTTTCTGAAAAAGTGACAAGTGATATGTGAAACTCTTTCATGAGTGATGAGAGTCAACCCTACATGATCTTCACACTCATGACAAACTGAAAGGCAATTTTAAATGAGGATTCATTACTCAGTCCTTCAACTACTGAAACCTGTTTGAGCAGGTCACAGCCATGTGAAGTGAAAAGTTAAACTTACAATGCAAGCTTTGTCAAGCTGTCATCAGTCACCTGAATATGAAGAACACTGATTTCAGCATTATGAAGAAGCATTTGCATTCAGACTGCTGCAAGATATCATTCAAGTGAAAGCACTCACAATCTACACTGAATGAATTGTTGCAGTCAACAGTAAGTTTGTTTCTTTTTATGTATTACTTTTCTTATCAGTACTAATGCTGAAAGCTAATGCTCTTATGATATTTCTTAAAAATGAACAGTATGCAACCTTGACATTCTGATATACATGAAGGAGGCCTTCAAACAGTAAATCATTAATGCACTCATATCTATGAACGCCTTCTTTTGATTCATTGAGAATAAGCAGCTTCATATCACTCTTATGATGTTTCAAGATGACATTCAGATACCTTGCTGCAATAAAATCTGAAACCTTGTCACAGATCAATATCAAAAAGTGATGCTCACTGTACAAGAGAGTCTTGCTCAGATAAACAGTAAAGTGTCATTAACTTTGAATTGTTAATCTCACAATCACTTATCCTTCTTGACGGTTACTGCCTATTACATTGATAATAACTGAAACTACAATGAGGCCTTATTGGGATTTGAGCATGTAAATGAGTCACATATTAAAGTCACTCTGACAGGTCACGTTCTTAATGTTTTAAAGATCTTCAAAATCAAGAATAAGCTCTTCACTATCACTATAGATAACACCTTTAATAACATCATTATGCACACACATCTAAAGTCAGTCTTGAGTGGTGATCATGATATTCAATGAGACAATGCTGAAGCAACAATATCATGCATGACACATGTCTTAACTCTTGCTGTCAAGGCTCTACTGAGGTCACTTGATGTGAACGTCAGAAATGATCATCATGTGAAGATATGAGATGCAGACAAGTTGACAAAGATTCAAGAGAAAGTATCTTTGACTAACATCATGCAAAAAGCAAGTGAAATGATAATGCTCATTGATAATGCCTGAATGTTAACAACATGTGACAGATTCAGTATCTTTCAATTATAATCAACTCTTCCTCACAGAGATTTGAATGATTTGCAGATATTCAACAGCAAGTTTATGCAGACAGCTTAAATTAAAAACCTCTTTAAATGATTCAAGATGTTAAGACATGATGAAATTTCACATATGACATGCTTCTTTAAACTTATGTTCTACAAGAAGCCCTGCGCAACTTTGTTTTTAATGAACAAGATAAAAAGCTCTGAGTTCTTGTAATCATCAATTCAAAATGAGAACAGGTTCATTACCTTTTGACATTATTAAAGTCATTTAAAGACTGAACTGCAGCACTTTTGAAAACTACTGAAGTTACAATACATAAGACCTGATACGTGTACAATCAACTCATCAGTCACATTGCAGATCACTGTCACTGAGTGCAGCTGAAAATCACTCTCTGAAAGCATGAACTGATCACTGCCCTGAAAGCCTGCCAGGATAAGTTGAGGAATTATTATGAAGATTCACAGACAAGTCAATGATGAATTTATAACCTTGCAACTGTTTTAGACCTGTCATGTAAGATGATCAAGTATAAAATAACTTCAATGCATATATCTGCTTGATCATAGTTAATGCATCATAGGGGAAGGAAGTAACAAAATCTTAAGAAATTGAGTAAAATCAACAATTTCAAGACTACTATGATCTACATTACTTGAAATATGAGAGTCTGACTATGAACTCAACTACTGCTGCAGCTCAATCACAGAATATGAATCTTAATGCATTAATCAGACAGATGAAGCTGAAGGATCAATGATGAACAGATACTTAAAATGATATCTTTAAATATCTTTTCATGTCAGTCAATTATGTCAATGATTCACTAAAGGTAATGCTCAAAGGTAATGCTGATATGAGGCTTGAGTTAATTACATCACTAGGTGTGAAGTGTTAACTACAGTGACCTCAAAGGTCTCTCTCAGATGACAAGAGATGTTCTTGCTGTATGTGCCTCTGAAGTAGGTGTGAAATGCATCTTCAATATGATTAAAGACATCTGCAATTGACGGCATGAACATTTGAGCGCTGAGACTATACATATGCTCTGTTTAATTAAGTATTATGAGTGAAACACCTTGTTGAATGACCTCATTGATGATGATGACAATGATGAGGAAGTCAGCACCTCTGAAATCTAAGCTTGAAAAGCCTCTATTCTGAATGAGTTAATTATAACAGATAATGAGGAGACTTATGAGTTCATGAAGACATCTCAATGAAGGAAGCTTACCTCTGTCAAGTGCAAAGCAGTGACAATGAACAGTGATAATCATGATGAGTTCAACATGAATGATTCAGATGATATGAGAGTAGATGAACTTGCTGATATGCATCAGATGAGGGTGAAAACAAGGCAGAGTGATGACTCAGACGCCTTTATTATGATTGAAGATGTATTGAAGGGCAGAGGGCAAGATGATTTTAACATGTCTTTGTTATCTGATGACCTGATGACCTCCCTCACTTCAGCATGAAGGAGTGAAGCTCAGAGAAGATCAACTACAGTCAGTTAAGGCAAGCAATCTATGAATTCAACATATGAGTGATGCATCATTATCAGCATCAGTCAATCAGTATTGCTGTCTGCAGATCAACACTGAGTTGTGTTATGAGATCAGCTACAGATACAGTCTGCAAAGTTAAAAAGAATATATAATCATCACAAATTCTAAATAAACATTACCTTTGAGCATTACTTTTTTAGCATATCATGTTTTTCTTCATGTTTGCACAGTGCTCACAATGTATAATATCAGTCTTTGCGGATTAGTAATTCAATTAAAAATATGTAAGAGTATTCAATTATCACAATACCTGCCTTCAATAACAACACAATGCAAAGCTGTGATAACATGAGAAGAAAAGTGACATTATTACTTATATTAAACTTACTACTGTTATGATGACTAAGCAATTTTAACTGTATATGGTTAGTTCAGTGTTCACATGAGTACCTCAGGGTCGACCTGGTTGACCACTGAATATCAGGTCCGTGGAGGAGTTGAACTCATGAGTCAGGTTCTTGATCATCAATCTGACCTGACCTGACTCAAATGACAGCCTAGGCTTTTATAAGACTTAAATTTTTAAGAATCATAAGGACTACTTATTCTGAGTATCAGGGATAAAAAATAAGGCCTTTAGACTCTTGATTGTGCTTGAGTTTATAAAGGAAAGGATATTAAACTTGAGGTAAATTCAGAATATCATCAGGATCAGAACATCAAGAAAACATCAAAAAACATTATAATGAATATAACATCAGACATGAAGTCTGAAAACAGTAATCAGTGCACTACACTTACATCTACATCAGCGGCATTCATAACAAAGGAAAACTACTTTGTTATGAATAATAATCAAAACAGCCCGTTCACCTTCTCGCAAACACACAGGCAAATCAAAAAAGTCACATTGCAAGATAAAAAATGCAAAAACACCACTTCCTCACAAGAAAGCCAACCGGCGAAGGTGTGAATTCAAAGTTCAGAGGAAAACTGTGAAAATTCACAAAACAGTAAACAGAGTAAAAGTGGAAAAACACTGAATTTGAGACACAAAATGATAAAATCAATGTATTTAGCAGCAAATTCTGCGCTGCTAGACCTAGTCAATACATCACACCCGTCGCAAAAATTTGATCTAAATCAGGCAATTTTCCACCTCGCAAAGTCACAAAACCCACAAAATGTGAAAAGTTCACAATTGGCAAATTTGAACACAAACGTGCAAAATCATCACTTGCAGAGTCAAATTCAGGCCATAAATTTCAAAATGAATTTACTACTGTGCAAAACAGACAGTGTGAATGCAAGTGTAAAAACAGCTGCAGAAAACACGGGGAAAATGCAAAAAGTTGCAAATGCAGCATTTGCACAAAACAGTCAATTTTTTTTATTTCTTCATTAAGTGTATGCAGTCTAAGACTATGACACTGTGTAGTCTACATATGTGAGGTATTTATTACCTCAAGTCAACTTGTTTTATCAATTTCTTTTGCGACTGTTATTGATGTCAGAATTGCATATTTTTAAATATTTCTTTTAATATCTTCTCACTCTACTTCCTGATTTCCGTCCTCAACCCCCCCTAAAAGCCACTTCCGTGTAGCTATTTTTGTGTGTTTTAAAAATATTAAAGTATTTTTAATCCCTTCCTTTGTACAAAGTAATGACTGTAATGTTAGTTGTATGAATCTTGCTTTTTACATTTCCTGTTTCAGCTCCTGCTGCTCTTGTCTATACTGCCTGCAATTTAACAGTAAATGCTCTGATGACTGTTTTACCTTACACTGAAAACATTGATTGTTTTCATATGTAGGTAATCTGCAAAGATATGATTTAAAATAGTCATGTCCTAGTTTTAATTGTGTAAATGTTGTAAAGGTTAACCTTTCACATTTGTATAATTCTTTTGACTTTATAACTAGGTCAGGCCTTGTAGCATCATCAGTAATTTAACAAGTTAACTCTGAGTTAGTTTTTAGCACTTTGAGCGCTCTGAGCTTCTGATCTCATGTCTCAGTTAACAGCCGCTCTTAGCACCCTCTGAGTTCTTTGAGCTCAACCTTAAATCTTGAGCAGAACATCAAAATTTTGTGATAAAAAAACAATTATTAAAACAATTGTTTAAACAAGTACACACACAGTGTTATAATAACAGTAAAACTTATAATAA